>JAYGOP010000013.1:7800000-8262874 GCA_037577415.1 Fusarium compactum | reverse complement strand
CCCTAACCCTAACCCTAACCCTAACCCTAACCCTAACCCTAACCCTAACCCTAACCCTAACCCTAACCCTAACCCTAACCCTAACCCTAACCCTAACCCTAACCCTAACCCTAACCCTAACCCTAACCCTAACCCTAACCCTAACCCTAACCCTAACCCTAACCCTAACCCTAACCCTAGTTCAATTATAGGGCTACAGACCTTCTATAGAGGTTCTATAGATAATAGCCCTACGGGCTATTATAGAGATACAGAAGATAGCTAGTTCTATAGATAATAGCCCTACGGGCTATTATAGAGATACAGAGGTTAGGGTCAGACATTGGGTTCAGGTCAGGGTCAGGGTCAGGGTTAGGGTCAGGGTCAGTCTAGAGACCTTCTATAGAGGTTAGGGTCAGACATTAGGTTCAGGTCAGGGTCAGGGTTAGGGTCAGGGTCAGTCTAGAGACCTTCTATAGAGACCTTCTAGAGACCTTCTATAGAGGTTAGGGTCACACATTGGGTTCAGGTTAGGGTCAGGCATAGGGTCAAGGGTAGGTTACAGTAACTTCCCTAGTCTAGGGTAACCCTAGTCTAGTAAAAACGCTACTAAATGACAATTTCTCTATAGAAAATACTAGAAATTCTCTCTATAGCTATATAATAGTACGTTTTTTCTTTCCTTTTTCTATCTATAACTTCTTCTTTATCTTTTTTCTTTCTATATAGTATTTTCTCTTACTTTCTATAGTAAGATCTCTTTTTATAGCTATTTATCTAGCTTTTCTTTCTTTTATAGCTAGTTATCTAGCTTATCTCTTATCTATACCCTAGCTATCTCCCTATCTTATCTAGGCTATCTTATCTAGCCTATCTTATCTTATCTCTCTTTACTACTAGCTACCCTATAGCTACCCTCCCTTACCTGGCTACTATAGCTATCCTTCCTTATCTAGCTACTATAGCTACCCCTCCTTATCTAGCTACTATAGCTATCCTTTCCTTATCCCTCTTTACTCCTTCTTATAGCTACTATAGCTACCTTTCTTTATCTTTCCTTACTTCCCCTTATAGCTATATAGGTTATAGCTATTTCTAGCTACCCTAGAGCTATATAAGTAGCTACCCTATAGCTACTACCTACCCTAGAGCCCCTACAATGCCTATACAGGTCTGCCCGACCTGTCAGGGAGGCTATAAGGACCTACTAGAGCATATACGCAAAAAACACCCTACAGAGCGCTATAAGGAGCAGCAGCTACAGCCCCTAGGGCTAGTCTGTTGCCCTGTATGCTATACCGCCTGTCAGGGCAGTCACGGGGTTAAGACCCACTGTGCTAAAATTCACGGAATAAAAGGCACAGCTAGGGTCTCTACCCAGCCTAGGGTACGGGATAGAAGGTCTTCAGGGCCTCTATCCCCTACAAGGGACCTATCTAGCCCCCCTAGCTCCCCTAGCCCGGCCCCTAGAAGCCCTGTAGCCTCTAGAGCCTACAGAGGGTTGGGGAAAAGGCTAGCTAGGTCACCTTCCCCACCGGTACAGAGACCCCTCCGGCGGCTACGGCCTACCCTAGACCGCTCATCACAGCCGGGACCGTCACAAGCTAGCTACGAAGGAAGGAGACAGCCCTCTCTTCGTGCCTCCTACCAAGGAAAGCAACCAACAAGGGCTATCCCGCCTACCCTAGACCGGCTACAACCCGGTCAACCTACCCTAAAGACCCCTTCTTCTATAAGGGCTCCGCAAGCAGCCTCTTGGTCCCCTGACCTTCCTGACCTTCCTGACCTTCCTGACCTTCCTGTTACTTCTAACCTACCTACCCTAGAGGAAATCAAGGAAAGGGTAGCTAGGAATAAGGGACTAGACTCCCTAGAAACTATAGAGACCCTATCAGCTTCAGAGCAGTTAGAGGCATTTTCAGAAGCCCTAGAAGCTATAGAGGGTGAATTACTAGCCCCAAAAGCTCCTACAGAAGCCTCTATACAAGAGGCTATAGAGGTACAATCCCTCTCTTCAGGGCCTCCTTCAGAAGCCTCTTCAGAAGCTATAGAGCCTATTTTACCAAGGGAAAAAGCCCCTGAAGCTACAGAGGGCCCTATAGGGGATAAAAGTCCCTTAGAAGCCCAGCATCAGCAGGCTATAGCCCCTATAGTAGGAAAAGGCCCTATAAAGAAGCTGCTAGCCTTCTCTAAAGTCCCTATACCAGAGAAGAAACTACACGCTAGGCACGCTAGAGCATTCACTATAGCAGCTAGTAAAGCAGCAGAAGCCTTCTGTAAGAGACCTACTGAAAAGACCCTATTACACTTCCTTCTTCTTCCTAGGGTACTAGGCCTAGGGCTTCAAAAGGGAGGGTTAGCCGAGTTATTACGTAACTATCCGGCTAACATACCTACCCTAGAGTCCCTAGAAGCTACCCTAGACCTACAGAAGTCTCCTACCCTACAGGAAAAACCCTCTAAAGCAGCTAACCCGGCCCAACGGGCTGTAAAGCTGCTAGAGAGAGGATTCCTAGGTCGGGCTTCTAGAACCCTTATCGATCCAGTCCCTATAGCCCCTAATACAGCAGCTAATAGGGCTATATTACTAGAAAAACACCCTATAGGCCCGGAAAAGCCCTTCCAACAGAAGACCTACCCTAGACCGGGTCAACCGGTTACAGAAGCTACAGTCCTAAAAGCTATAGCCTCTATAGGAAAGGAAAAAGCCCCGGGCCTTAGCGGTTGGACTAGGCCTCTGTTAGACCTAGTTACAGGGGATAACTCCCCTGTAATAGGCTTCCTTAGGCTGCTAGCGGATATGATACGGCAGGGTACAGCCCCTGGAGCCTCCCTGTTATGTGCTAGCCGGCTTATAGGGCTTGAAAAGCCCAGCGGTGGGGTCAGACCGATAGCTATAGGAGACCTTATCTATAGGGTAGCTATGAAGTCGATCCTTCTAACCTCCTATAACCCTTCTATGCTATTACCCTTCCAGCTAGGGGTTAGCAGCCCAGGAGGCGTTGAACCGGCTATTTTTCTACTAGAAGAGGCTATTATAGGGGGAAATAGCGCTAATTTTCAGCAGCTAGCCTCTATAGATCTTGCTAATGCCTTTAATTCAGTAGCTAGACCCGCTATAGCAGCTGCTGTAGCTACCTATGCCCCGGTATTCTACAGGGCTACAGCCTGGGCTTATAATAGCCCTTCTCTACTAGCTACAGAAGAAGGGCAGCTACTAGCCTCTTCTAGCGGCGTAAGGCAGGGAGACCCGTTAGGACCTCTTCTATTTTCCCTAGCTTTTCGACCTACCCTAGAGGCCTTAGCTAGGAAGCTTCCTACAGCTACCTTAGTTGCCTACCTAGATGACCTTTACATCCTTAACAAGGCACCTACAGGGGCACTACAGGCAGCTAGGGAAGTCTTACAGGGCTCTCCAGTGCAGCTTAACCCTACTAAAAGTAAGGAATGGTCCCTACAGGACCTACAGCTACAGGGCTTACCGGTATTAGGGACCTTTATAGGCCCTATAACCGGTAGAAGAGCCTTCTTAGCTGCAAAGCTAGCTACCCTAGAGAGAGCCCTAGAAGCCCTACGGGACCTCCCTAAGCAGCATAGCCTCCTTCTTCTCAGGGGAAGCATACAGCTCCTTTTAAGGCACTTACAGCGGCAGCTATGCCCTATAGGCCTCGATGACCTGTGGGGAGAAGCTGATACCCTTATAAAGGAAGCTATCCTAGCTATAGCAGCTAGAGCCCCTAGCGAAGTCCCTAAGGAGCCTAATCCGGCCCTTATAGCCCTACCTACCCGGGAGGGTGGCCTAGGAATTCCTCTACACAAGGAGCTAGCCCTACAGCTATATCAGGCAGCTATAAGAGCCTCTCAACCTACCCTAGCTAAGATTAGAGCTGCAGCTACAGGGGATCCCCCCCCTATAGCCCCCATAGCTTCAGAAGGACCTACTGCTAAGGAAGTCCTTATAACCGCTAATAAGGCTAGGCTAGGCTCCTTCTTACGGGACCTTCCTACCCTATACCAACAGGCTAGGCTGGAAAACGCTAGCTATCTCGGCCGTAAGTGGCTTGGGGTCTTGCCTACCAAGAAAGCCCTATCTTTTGCAGACTCTGAGATCACCGAAGCCCTCCGAAGCCGGCTCTTTTACCCCGTTAAGCCCCCTAGCCTACCCTGTAGCTCTTGTGGGGCTATAGCGGCTTTTCAGCATGAAGATACCTGTAAAGGCGCTATAAGAAGGTGGACTGCTCGGCACGATACAGTGGTTAGAGCCTTCTATAGGGCCCTAGCTAGCGAGCCTACCCTAGAGGTCCAGAAGGAGCCCTTAGTGGATAAGGCTACTAGCTTACGGGCTGATATAGCGGTTACTATAGGGAATAGCCGCTATTTCTACGATATTCAGATTGTAGCCCTAGCTAAAGACTCCGCTAAGTCTGACCCCTACGAGACCCTACGAGAGGCTGCAGAGGAAAAACGCCGGAAATACAGGACCCTAGGGGCCTTTTTTCAGCCTATTATTATCTCTTTAGGGGGCCTTATGGAGCTAGAGACCGCTAAAACCTACCGGAAGTTACAGGACCTTATAGGGCCTGTAGCAGCTGCACAGCTTGATTCCTCTATTGCTCTAGCTCTTACAAGGACCCGGGCCATCTCAGCAGCCTCTATTAGCAAGGAAGCCCCTAGAGGGATAGCTAGTTCCCTCTGGAACCCCTCTAGAAGGGTCCCCTAAGGCTCCTTACAGCCTTATCTATTCCCTATAGCTACTACCTATAGTAGCTACTAACCTTCTATAACCTCCCTTTACCCTATTTTCCTACCTTATTTTTCCTATCTTATTTTTATACTCTATTTCCTTACCTTATTTTCCTACCTTATTTCCTTACCTTATCTCCTTACCTTATTTCCTTACTTTATTTCCTTACTTTATCTCTCTACCCTATAGCTAGCTTTATTTCCCTTACTTACCCTATACTACTTATATAGCTCTTATTTCCTTACTTTCCTTATTTCCTGTATTTCTCTATAGCTATAGTTATCTCTCCACTCTCTTATACTGTATATAGTACCTAGAAAAGCAATCGGGCAGATAGCTTAGATAGTTAATACCTACCCTATCCTAACCCTAAATTAACAGTACGCAGCACCTTGTTAAAAGATCTAAGGCGCGAAGAAGAGACTCTAAACTCTACCTCTTTAACATAATTTCTCTACTCATTGGTTACTTTATCGTCGCTGTTATGAACTTCTACTAGTGTGTATCCAAAACGGTTGGTTGTACCCCTACTGACCTTTGTTCTCGGCCGATTTGCAAGGCTCATAAACGGAGAGTGCTACATCGGAATGGAAAGGATCTCAATAATCCCATTGGTCGCCTTTGACTTTATCATCAACATTTACCTTACCATTCTTTTCCTTCTTCCCCTTACAAGTACGTCTGATCGCATCTGGCTCAGCCTCCACAGCAGCCATGGATAAGACGTCGCGAGCAGTGACTGATAGCTTTCCGATTCATATTCTTACAAGAACCAGCCAGAAGGAAATGGCAAGTCTCGCCTTCGCAGTGTAGCCTTCCGCATCTTTGTGGGTGCCTGCTTCACATTAAGCAGTAGCGTTGTGTAAGATACCTCCCTGCCGGTAGATGGAATCTTACTGACACTAACAGCAATCTCATCGTCATTATGGTCCTCAAGGGTGAGCCTGGATGGGTCTGCTTTATGTGTTACAATGCAGATGGTATGTTTATTGCAAGTCTCTCAGTGCAACTGTATGTCTAACCAGGTGGCAGTCCTATTCTCAGCCATCGTTCTCCAATGGGTTACGTCACAGGATAACAATAGTAGTTCCACTAAGGCATCCTCATTTCCTAGTAGAGAAGGAACGTACGGTAAAGGATCAGGCTTCTGGATGAGTTCAATACGGACTTAAGGCGCTGTCAACCACGAGGATGAGATCGAGCTAGTTGCTAGCTCTAATGCCGGTTCAAACATCGACAAGAGCCTTTTAACAGGGAGCGTTGCTGTTACTGCCACAATCCATTCTCAAGGCAGATTGACAGACGATAGAAGGACGAGCTAAGCCATCGACAGCATTATAGATACCAACTCTTACAGGGGATACTGAGATTACATATAAGCTCTCTAGGTAGAAAGGTATTAAAGGAAGAGGGGTGTGTTGTTTACAAGGCCCAGCGTGACTGTACAGCGCATAGTGGAAGGACTGTGTACTTCAGTCAACTGGAGTATATGACGCTTTTATTACATTATCAGCAAAGGTCGCGTTGATGCTAGTATCCAGAATATGGTTTCAGACGCTACGCATTAGCGATCTGACACAAGAGCATTTTTGGTGCCTTGCCGGTGATTTAAAGCATCGTGACTCAGTGACAAAGCGGCATATACAACACCGATTGAACAAGCTACTGAAGCCTTCTTTGAGATCGCTACTTAAAACAGGTATACGCTTAGCTTTTCTAAGAAGATACTGAACTCTTGATAACTTCAATGTCTTCACATAGAGAGCCCCGTAAGAAATACTGAGCAAGCCCATATCTAATGTTGACAGCCTCAACCATTCAATTAGAATTCAAAGCCTGAAAAAGTGACCGGTCAAGGGCTACGCAAGCTGTCAGCAAACAGATAATGTTTATCACCAGACTATTCAAAAAAGAATTCAATAATAAACATTAATGTCGAAGGTTAAACACTGTAGGTGAATCGGCACGCTCCAAGGAGCGGCAAAGGTTTTATTCCTTTAAACTTATGGAATAATTCAGGGTAGGAAATTTCCAGGGTTCAAGACAAGGTGGGTCAATTAACGTAGCCCTGAGCAAATGGGATAGCGTTAGGTCTGTAGCAAGCGAGCTAAATATAGAAACAGACGGTTTGCAATCGCTTACAGTGAACTGGATAACACTGCTGGTCAATCGTGCATAGAGTACTCAATTGCCGCCAAACATGCTGCATCTTCTGTAAAGTTGTTCAACCAGAGAAAGCTCTAATCCAAGAGACCGTTTCTAAGTGATGTTAGGGTTGGCAAGTAATGCTCGTAATTTCAGTCTATATATCTATTGCTAATATATGTTATTAAATCTAAACTATTGTTTTTCTACTCTAGCATCTAAAGGTGAGTAGCATTCTCCTTAATCTTAGCTATCATCTGCTGACCAATCTCACTATCAACCTTGCTAAACATAGCAACAACAGCCTCCCTCAAAGGCGCAGGTGTACCAGCTAAGCTTCCAACAACGTTACCAACGAATTTCTCCTTCTCAGCATCGTCAAATACTCTCCTCCACAGATCCCGAGGTTGAACAAAGTCCTCATCATCGACAGGGATCTCATTCAAACCGAGAAGTGCATTGGCAGCGATGCGTTCGTGATGTGTGACCTGAGTGATGGACTGAGAAGTGACGCCAGGGCTAAGAGTGCTTCGCACGTAGTTAGGGTCACCGCCGTAGTTCTTGGTAGTGGTTATACCGTCGCGGACGTAGGGAGCGTAGACAGTGGCAATGGGACGGTTTGAAGGGAGTTGAAAGTAGTTGGAACCCAGGCGGTACCGCTGAGCGTCGGGGTAAGCGAACATGCGAGCTTGCAGCACTGGAAATAGTTAATATGTAGATAAATAGCCATGGTAAGGATTACAAACTTGGATCGGGCGTCATGGTGATACCAGGGACAAGGTTGGAGGGCGAGAAGGCAGCTTGCTCAATCTCGGCGAAGTAGTTGTCAGGCTATTATATATCAGTACTCAACTTATGTTCACGTCCCAGCTTGGATACTCACGTTCTTGGTCAAGGTCATTTTTCCAACTTCGATCAAAGGAAACTCCTTATGAGACCAAACCTTGGTAATGTCGAACAAAGCGCGACCAAAAGTCTCAGCTCTCTCAGGTTCCATGACCTGAACATACAACTTCCAGACAGGATACTCGCCACGGGCAATAGCATCCCAGAGATCCTCAGTATGGTAATCAGCGTTAGCACCAGCCAACTTCTCAGCTTCCTCTGCCTTTGCAAAGCTGGTGTGGCCAGTCTCGGGACGGAAGTGGAATTTGCAGTAACGGGGTCGGCCAGAGGTGTCAATGAGCTTGAAGGTGTGAACACCGAAGCCAGTTACGCGACGGATGGAGTCTGGAAGACCGCGGCTACCAAACAGATGCATCAAGGTGTGAACACTCTCGGGTTGGTTGACGTGAAAGTCCCAGAACTGAAATGCATTAGAAAAAGGTGACTTTATGAGTGTTGGCGGCTTACCATGGTGGCATCAGGTCGGTTAGTGGCGGGATGTCTCTTATGGCTTCGGTTCAGCGAAGGGAATCGCATGGGATCACGAACGAAGAAGACCGGCTAAACAAATTAATACTTGGAGCAGCATTGATCAAAAGACAACTTACGACGTGGTTCCCAACAATATCGTAGTTTCCTTCCTCAGTGAAGAACTTGACAGAGAAACCACGGACATCGCGAACAGTATCAGCGCTGCCCTTCTCACCGCCAGTGGTGCTGAGACGGAAGAGAACCTGGGTCTTCTTGCCAGCGGTGTCGAGGAACTTGGCGCAGGTCAATTGAGCCATTTCAGGATTTGTGACCTCGAATTCACCCCAGGCACCGGCAGCCTTGGCGTGGACGACTCTATAGGATGGTTATTAATCAGATTACTCATTGCTTGGTAAGTCGTGAGTAATTGAATGTCTGACGTACCGTTCAGGAATGCGCTCTCGGCTGAAATGGGCGAGAGTCTCGAGGAGAAGAGTATCACCAAGCGTTGTGAGACCACCGCCGCCGAAAAAGGGCAAGGTAGTGCTCACAGAGGGATCGCGAACAGGCTGGCCTAGGCAAGTTAGAATACGACAGTGGATACCTTACATGGAGACTTACCCTCGGCCAGAGTATATACAGGGTTAGACATTACGAAAGCTGGCAATTGAAAGTGATAAAGACAGATGAGAGTTTCGATGACGAGAAGAAAAAAACGAGGAATTCCCAGTCTTAAGATAAATTTCACACCTCAATGCCGAGCGACCTCCGATAGATAAGAATGGATATTCTTTTCTAATCTACAATTTTGAAAGTGGACTCGGTATTCCCAGTAGATTGCTTTTTGCAGTTACAGGTTACAAGGGTTGGAAACCCGTAAAGTGGTCCTAAACATACCAACCTTTTCTACCTAGTGGTTTATTCAGATACAGAAAAAGAGCTATACCAGTAAATTATATTAAATTTGATATCATTAGATAGCTTCTTAACCATTCTTTTATATGGTAGTAACTAATTAATATCTTATAGTAGAAAGATTGAGACTTATAGCTGATATAAGTAATCTGGGGCTTGTACCAGCGCTAGGCTTTCCAACCCTTGTAACCTGTAGTGTATGCGCTGCCGAAGAGCCGATAAAACTGGTCCCCGAGACCACCGAACTGGTCCCGAGCACAGAAGTTCTAGACTACGCCGAAAGAGATACCGGAGCTGACTCGGCGGCATTCTTGTAGGCTCCTGGCTATACGTCGGGAATGGAACATTTGCTGCTTATTTGCGGTCACTGGCTTTTTTGAGGCTTGACTGTGCCACGAGCATGCTCGAGTTTTCGTATGGGGAATACGTCATCGCATCTATACCGACAGGTCCGAATAGTTTCAGCATCTACGTTGCAACAGAAACGTCGGCATTTTGATGCCGCAAGACGCGTATGTCAAGAATCTCCATCTTTTACATAACAAATTTGCTCAGTGACGGCATCCCAATGGAGGATATAAATATCATGGCTTTTGAAGGATGTTGTCGTTTTCCAATCCATCAATCCCTCAGACTTCACTTACAAACATCTCACCCACAACAAGATCCTCTGCTCCCCGTGCTCTTCAGCATCAATTCGTTGATTTGAATCATCACCTCTTTACCTCTCTCAAAAGTCACACTCAACAAAAATGGCCTTCGTCGCAAATGGAAATGAATACGACTTCATCATCGTCGGTGGTGGCACTGCGGGCAACACCGTAGCCGGCCGTCTCGCTGAAAACCCTCACGTCCGCATCCTTATCATCGAAGCCGGCATTCCCAACCCGCAACAAATCCCCGAAATCACTACGCCCTCCAAAGCCTTCAACCTACGCGGTAGCAAGCACGACTGGGCCTACAAATCCACTATGATCAAGCGCGATGACTACGAGCGCATTGAAAAGCCCAATACCCGCGGAAAGGTCCTTGGTGGTTCGTCCTGTGCCAACTACTTCACCTGGATCCCTGGTTCGAAGCCTACTTTTGACGATTGGGAGGCTTTCGGTGGATCTGACTGGAATTGGGATGGCTGCGTGGAGTATCTTCGCAAGTGTGCTACGTATCACGATGAGGAGAAACTTTATCCTTCCGAGCTGAAGAAGATTGGTACCGGGGGCCCTATTCAGATTGCGCATGCTGATCTTGTTCCTGAGATGCAGCCTTGGCGGGATGCTTTGACTGAGGCTTGGGTTTCCAAGGGCGAGGTTCTCACGGAGAATATTTACGATGGTGAGATGAGAGGTCTTACGCATTGTGTTGATACTATCCATGGGGGTCAGAGACAGGGAAGTTTTTTGTATCTGGAGAACAAGCCCAATGTCAATATCCTCTACGGCGTTCAGTCCAAGGAGCTGATTATTGATCATCGCACCAACACTTGTCTTGGTGTCATTGTCATCAACCCTGCCACCAAGGGTGAACTCAGTGTCTTTGCCAGCAAGGAGGTCATCCTGTCTCAGGGTGTTTTTGAGACCCCCAAGCTTCTCATGCTCTCTGGTATTGGTCCTTCTGAGGAACTTCAGAAGAATGGTATCAATGTCAAGCTTGACTCTCCTCACGTTGGCCAGCATCTTCTTGATCACCCTATCGTTCCTTTCGTTCTTCAAGTCAAGGATGGTTTCGGTATGGAGGACTACATCCTTCGAGATGGTGTTGCCAATAGCGCTGCTATTGATCAGTATAATCATGACAAGACTGGCCCTGTCAGCTCCGGTCTTCTCGAACTTGTTGGTTTCCCCCGTATTGACGAGCGCCTCGAGCAGCACCAGTCCTACCGAGAAGCCAAGGCTGCAAACGGTGGTCTCGATCCCTTCGGTCCCAAGGGCCAACCTCACTTCGAGCTTGACTTTGTCGGAATGTTTAGCACTGCTTTCCAATGGCACTACCCTGTTCCCGACAAGGGTAACTACATGACCGTCATTGTCGATCTTCTGCGCCCACTTTCTGAAGGTCGGGTCACTCTGAACAGCAGTGATCCTCTGGTTCAGCCTAACATCAACCTTAACTTCTTTGGCAACGACCTTGATATTCTTGCTATGCGTGAGGGTGTTCGCTGGACATATGATGTTCTCACAACCGGCAAGGGTTTCAAGGATGTCGTCGTTGGCGAGTATCCTTGGAGAATGCCCCTTGAGTCTGATGAGGAGATGAAGAGAGCCGTTCTCGACCGTAGCCAGACTGGTTTCCGTAAGTCAAACCTACAGTGTCAAAGACTGTTTGCTAATACGTATCTCAGACCCTTGCGGTACTGCACGTCTCTCCAAGAACATCCAGCAGGGTGTCGTTGACTCTCGTCTTCGGGTTCACGGAGTCAAGAACCTTCGCATTGCTGATGCTTCCGTCATCCCTGTTATCCCTGACTGCCGCATCCAGAACTCTGTCTACATGATCGGAGAAAAGGTATGATATCATTTGACTCTTTCTGATTGCATAGCTGACTTGTTTCCTAGGGTGCCGACATGATCAAGGCTGACCATCCCGAAATCTTTGGCCAAGGCGCTGCTATCCGGGCCAACCCTTTTACTAGCCGCCTGTAAATGGGTACCAAGGCTTGGTGAGGTGGATCATCAATTATAATTGGCGTTTATTAAGACATAGCATCTAGAACATAGCATATAGAATTGAGTAATTTTGCAACAGAAACTGGTAAATATTTTTTCCCGCTGCGTTCCACCTACATTGCCAAATGCATGGTTGCCGTCAGATCAGATTAACAATCAGATATATCAATCAATTCAATCAATTCAGATTAAATACAGTATTCTCATAGATCAATCAATTTAGACACAAGTATATACACATCTGATATATCTGATATCTGTAGAAAAAATAGTAGCTACCCTAGAACCGTAGGGTCAGATTTATTTCACTGGCTAAGCTAACTAACCCATTTGCGTGTTGTACTAGACTTGCCATATCCGATTAAGTTCCAGCCAGTGAGATCAGCGGAGAAATCATCCTGAAGATCTGGTCGAAAGCAGCTAGATTCATCTTTGAAACCACCGACCAGATGAAATTGGCTGTTATTATCAGGAACTTGAATGGTTCTGTTAGATAGTTATCCACTCCTAGATGTCGATGAGAGTTCAAGTGTCTCAAATGCCACTGATCGGCCATGCCACCACTGAACCTTAGCGGATGGAAAGTCGCTACCAGGGCCTTTCAATACCTTGCCCGAGTGCACAACATTCAGCATAACCAAAGCGAGGAACATCGGGAGCGCATCAAGGTAGAGCTGGAACTCCTCGTGTCGAAGGACCACGTTATTGCTATTTGCGCCCCCACCAAGCTTGACGAGACGAAAGACAACTCGTACCTAATCAATCAAAGTTAGCTACTAGGCGTAAAACCATCATGTAGAATACTCACCACGATAAAGATGAGGACGATGTAGACGACCCAGCAGAGAGACTGTATCCAACGAGTCCGAGTCTCAGGCCTGCCTATACGAGCATTAAGACAAAGCTCACGATAGAAAAGGCTGTGAATAACAAGAAAGACCACAACGCAGCCAAGCTGGATGCCAATGCCCATCATATAGGTATGCTGTCCCAGTTTAGATGTATTTGCATCGTCCGAGGCGAGCACTCCTCCGCCAGCAGCCTGGATGATGAAGCACATGACATCGAAAATAACGAAGATTTTAGCGAGCCATTGGGCGGAGATGCCGGCCACGCGGCGCTGCGGAATGGCAAGATGGACAAGACGGCCGACGATCATATATATGAATGCATTAATCCCTGAATGACAATGTTAGCTGACATTTGCACTTCGTAGATAGATAAGTCACAAATTGGTGCAAGTAGAAATAGAAGAGTCGAGACAGTAACGTAGGCCGCTTGCTGCTGGTCTCTTGCACCTAAAGCACGAGCGATAAAACAGATGCACTCCCAAGATGAGCCCATCACAATAACCCAGCAGAATTTCTAATTATGTCAGTCTGGTATTCCTTCAAGCCATAAGACAGAAAGCACCTGTTTAAGAAATATGGCTTGGGCCAAGTGAGCAACAGTTGACAAGCCAAATGCAATCGCAAAGGCTGTGTTGTCTTCCCAACTAGGATAAAATCCATAATTGGCAGTGCAAGACTCGGGAGGAACATAGCCATGCTTGTCGGGTAAGGCAGTGGTGCACGAAGGTATTGCTGATGAAGTAGTCGAAGACATATGGACGAGTGTAGTGAAAGTCGGTATGATGGTAGATAATAGACGTTTATAAGAAATGTTCAATGTCGAAACTTGGTTAATTGCTATAGAGAGTAAAGAGAATGAGGTTGGTCTTTCAGCTTTTTATGTCTTTATATAACTTGCTTAAAGCTGTTGTTTGGAATTCGCGCCAGGAGTCGTAAGCCATGCTACTATCAACTCCTGACCCAGCACGTCATCATAGTGATACTCGCTCTGAAGGAAGAAAGCGAGAACTAGTTACGCGTTCCGATCAAGATCGAGCATGATGTGAAATTCAATAGGTTATAGACTGTAGTCCATCGTCTAGGCTTTTTACTGTTACGAACCGACCATCCGAATCTAGGCCCTGTGATTGGCTCGTCCGTCGCTTTCGTCGTTTTCCTAAAATAATTTCAGAAAAGAGGGGCGTCCAATTCGACCAAGGTGAGACTAAACCCATTCTAGGTTGCAGTCATTGTCGCTTCCAGGAGGCTGTGTTATTGCCCCACCTCCAAAATCTACCCTCGCTTTTCCACCTGCGCTTAGCCGTCTCAACATTTATTAGTAAGTCTATACCCTTTCACACCATTCCAAGCGAGTCTAAACAGCAATATCTCTGGCTTGACCTAAAGGCCACATCATACAACTTTTGAAACCGTCAGGTAAACGTCTCCCGATATCTAAGATCCAGGACCGGGTGATCTTTTTGGAAAATGAAAAACGTCTGCTTGTAGCGCCGAAGAAGCATTGTTCTAGCATATGATTTAATACCAAAAAGTGTGCAAGAAGGACTTGGGCTCCGTAATTAGAAGGGGCCGTGAAGCTAGCATAGTCTTCATCCGTCATCTTGTTTGTCAAAGCGTAATAGAATACCATTTCTAAGATTGCTATTACCGTTAGTTGTTGTAATAATGAAGAGAGAGGGAGAAGACCAAACCGTCTCCTGGTGATGTTTTACTAAGTAGAGCTAATTTCACCAGGCTTGAGAGGTACTGTAGTTCAGCTTTTCCTTGAAGTAGTGGTTGAAGCATTCCGAGAGATGCAAGGAAGTCTTCAGTCGGCATATCAGACTTAGTCTCTTGCTGCTCCTCTATGTACCTCTCCATACTTCCAACCCACGACGCGCGTGGGAATCGACGAAATAGAGATGTCTGATGGCCAGTCACCAGAGTGGTCGAAATAAGCATCCATCCACGTATCATGGCTATAAACTCCATTAAGCCGTCTGGCATGTAGGTGGACTGGAAGGTGAGGGCGATAATGGCAGCACAACGCGCGTCTGCATCTGTCGCGGTGTTGCAAGGTTGCGACAGGGCATCGTTTAAGCCCCTGATGGCGGAGATTCTAAGATTCAGAGCCTGCATAGATTAGTCGGCTTTGTTGGACACAGTCAGGTGCTGAGCAGCAAGAGCCAGGATGCTTGAAGCCAAGAAATCGAACTACGGATTCGAGTCAGACTCGGCTTATGAGGTTACATCTAGAGCTAGATTGACAAAGAGACTCACCTAGTGCGAGAGCGCAGCCACATCTTGCCACACAGTCGAAGCGCCATACGGATGCGGTGGATATGCCTCGGCAAGGAAATGATGAAAAAAACGAAGATGATCGAGGCATACTTTGGCTGTGGGCGCAGGAGGAACTGTCCGAGGATCAGGCAAGACAACTGCGGGATAGACGCATGGTGAGTGCATGCGTCGACACCCTTGACACTCGGGCCGGTGCTCGGAACACTTGACACGACGCCGCTTGCAATTGAAGCAGCCGCGCCGAGTCTTCTGAAAGCCTTTACCGGGTACGGGTTTGCGCCGTGGAGCTGCTGCCGGCGACGAGGGCGTATCGTTAATGAGAGAGTGCGAAGTCATATCGCGTGGATGCCGCGTGTCCCTCTTTGTAGAGGACATGCTGTTTTGGCTAGAGGCGGGCAGCTGGACACCCATACTAACATTAGCCATACAGAGAGGTGATAAGGGTGTATATTGCTGGAATGTTTCTTTTTTGAAAATTCTCACGGAGCCTTTCCTAAATGTGGTTTGTTTTGCGGGTTGGCTTGTGTTTAAATAGGAGTAGTCACAACTTCATTTTGGCAATTCTGGTCGTTGCCTACCCGGGGGCTGAGCTTGAGCGTGCAGCCCCACTCCTCTAGAAATGCTTACACAAGTGTTTTAGTTAAAACGCGTCGCGTTTCGTCTTTTTCAACCAATCAAAGCCCACTATTGTATGGAGCAAGGGCTCCGCCAAGGCTGAGCGGGAAATAGGTAGACCGATGCCGGTATCTCTGGCCTTATTCAGACAAAACCAAACAGTGAATTACCATCACAGATGAAACAGTATTTCCCGACTTTTGGTCTACTTTGAAGAAGTGTGTGTTACCTACTATAATTACTTGGTAGGAAGAAGTTTTAGGATCTAGGATGGAAGTGCAATGAACGGTATGCACTCGGATTACACTTGCAATCGCTTACAGCGAAGTCCGTAGGACACGGAACACAGCCCCCTGTTGCCGGTTGTATAATAACTCAATATCCCCGTATCTGAAAACTCTGACTACCTCCTTGAATAAGTACAGTATTTCCAGGTCACGCGCAACCGTCTACTTCTTATTTTCCTCTTAATACAGCGGCCTCCGGAAATCAGCGGTAGCTTTTACACTTTAACACCTGGATATCCAGCGAGATGGCTTTAATGCGCTGCATGAACACTAACACATTCGAACTACATACCGGTACGCACATCAACTTCAAAGAACAAGGCTACGCCATTTTATCCCACCGATGGGGACTTGATGAGATCCTATTCTCCGAGATTGGGAAATTCGCCCAAGGATTGAGACACACCAAGCATCGTCACGCTTTGCCCCAACTAGACAAGATTCTCGGCGCTTGCATCACCGCCAGAAAACAAGGTCTGCAGTGGATGTGGATAGACAACTGCTGTATCAATAAGTCTGACAGCTCTGAGCTATCTGAATCCATCAACTCAATGTTCAAATGGTACAGCGAAGCTGTGGTTTGTTTGACGTATCTGTCTGACGTGCGCAAAATATTGGAAAGTAAAGTTGGATCTCAAGTCTTTCGGAGCTTCGAGACAGGTGATATGTCGAAATGGTTCACACGTGGATGGACGTTGCAGGAGCTTCTCGCACCGCGGAAGCTTCTATTCTATGATGTGGACTGGACTTATCTTGGATCGAAGGAAGACTTGGCAGGAGCTATCGAGGATGTTACTGGTATTAGTGCACACTATCTCACCGGCCAGGAGGACTTCCGAGTAGCCTGTATCGCAGCCAAGATGAGCTGGGCAGCAAATCGCGAAACGACACGGGAGGAGGATATTGCATACAGTCTATACGGCATTTTCAACCTCCACTTGCCTGTCCAGTATGGAGAAGGTAAAGGAGCCTTTTTAAGACTACAAGATGCTCTGATCGCCAAGAACGACGAGTCACTCTTCGCCTGGAAAATGCCTCTTGAGGGTCCAGGGTCCGCATATCAAATCGTACCAGACAACATGGTAGATCTAGGACCAGATGAGTGGGGTCTTCTAGCTCCCTCGCCGAAATGGTACAGTCATTGTGGAAAGATTACGATACAGCACAAGAAGATGGTGATGAGGCAACGAGGAGGATTTACTAGAACGCCGCAAGGAATCAGTGGTGCTATTGGCAAGCGAAATCACTATGTCACTGCTGTACTTACTGGATTAACTGTTGTGGGAGCAATACCTTTCCAAATATGGCTGGCTGTAAGACAGAGGACAACACTCAAGTACACTCTCAACTGTTGGGAGCCGAACGAGACTGGTGCATTGAGAGCTGTGCGACTGCATTTACGACCTGTCAGGAGAGATCCCCCAATGTGGATCCGAACTGCTAGCCAAGGCTATGATTTGGTAAAAGAGTCACCCTCTACGGATTATGCTGCGGTCGGGACAGTTTGGCAGCCTCATCTATTCTAAGCATGCTGGAATTAGAGCTATATGGGGATAGATTCTACAAAAAAGGTCCCCAGTGTAAATGCGAAATAAATAAGAATGCAAATGCATGTTTCAATGTTACTTCAAGACGGATTTGATGTTGAACTCTCGCATTGTGGATATTTTGGAAGATCTTGTCCAAGTAAAAGTTTTAATGTTCCGGAAGCGTGCGTGACTCATTCAAGTAAAACCTTCAACGTTATAATCTCAACTGATGAGGTTCCCCTGCCTGGGGTAGTAGAGAGGTCCAATTTCAAGCCTAGGTTGCTAAATGAATATAGGCACAGAGCTCGTCCAATCTTCATAAAGCGGCTCAGTTGTTTCGTCCGTTGCGCTAATAGAGTTCAGATAGTCATGACACTGGGCTCAGATTGACCCCATCTCCATCGTGGCCTTGCCTTTCGGCATTAATCCCTTCCCCGGAATCTCTCTAGACCAGCAACTCTCGGGTTTATCCTAGCACCACTTGTTTACCAGCTTCATAAAGCTCCATGTATCCATCTTTCAAAGTGTCCCCGCTAGAATTGGAACCTTTAACTTCACTGGATTGTGGCTCAACGACCTGACTGCTCTTCACCTGAGGCTGGAGCTCTTTTCGTGGACGCCCATTGTTAACCTCGACGCAGTATGAGTGGCCAAGTTGAATGCCATTGCAATCATCATCGACGGTTGGATTCTAGAAGTTGTCAGTGGAGTCTTCCATCAAATGATATGTTGGCCGAGTACATATTCAACAAATTCTCCCACCTTCAACGCCCAGTCGCTGATCCATCCCCGGCAGTCGTAGAGGGGTTGGTTGATTGTTTGGAAGAAGGTGCAGTCAGAAGGGATTCCCGGATCTGTTGGACCATCTGGAGTTGGTCCTTGGGTGTCGTAGGTCGCAGTCTCTGTTGGTGAGTCCGACACAGTGGCAGTGCCATTCGAGCTGCCACACTTCTCATGGACGAGCTCACGCTCACGTCTCCAGTACAAACCTTTTGTAGACCACAGAGACAACACATCATCCGGATCGTACCATAGGAAAGACTTTGACATCACGTCAAGAACCTTGCCGTAGCAGGGATGGCAAAGCTCTTCCAGAGATCTATCATGGCGAAAGTAATTAATCTCGGAAAAGGTGTCTAGAATCTCTGTCGATGGAATTAGTTCTGTCCTCTTCAAGCGAACTGTGACCATTAACCTTGGCAGTAACGACCTGACTCATCATCCTTGACGCAGGTCTCGTTGAAGCCTTGCCACATCTGACTGATGCTCAACATCAACGAAGGTGGGGTGACTCTAGCAATGTGATCCGAGCCGTTCATGTCCGCAGCACAGTCCTTGGTCACGGTGTCGTTCCAGCTTCGAAATGAATCAGAGCAGGTGTCAGTGCAGATTCTGTTGGCTAGTTCCCCATCTCCAACCCATTTTTGATAATGATTTAAGTTCATGTGGGGGATGTGGGTGTGACAGTCAATGTCAGCTTCCAGAGCTTTGCCGCAGGGCTTGGAGACACGACCCTCTCTGATTGCTGGGTCCCCCATGCTGAAGGTTGCGGCGACCATTGGGAAGCCGAGAGAAAGTATGAAGTTGGCGGTGGGAATTTTCATGGTTGCACTTGAGAATCGCGCGACAGAGTGAATAAGATTCTAGTAGATGATTTCGGGGCCGTCGCTAAATATATACCCAACGTGCGAGAACCATGCTTGATCTTGTGGTTGGCTGTAAGTGGGGTGTGAACGGCCTCGGACGTGCCAAGGATGCCAAGCCAACAGCACCGCCAAGAGACTGATGAGGATTCAGGCAACAAGGAAAGGAAGATTATTTGACACATGCACATATGAGGAGAAAGACAAGTCGGGAGTGTCTGGATAACAGACACCTTGGTAAAAACAACCAATCACTTACTTTGATCTACGTTGCCCTTGAATCTACCAGAATAGCTCAATAGCGCACCGATCAGGCATGCAATACTGGAACCCACCGACACCCTTGCGCAATCACCCGCGCATACAGGATACACCTGGTCACCGCAAATGCGTTTGTAAGTGCTATGCCCAATCTAGCGTTAGTATATGTCTACGTGAGCCCATTGGAATCTGCGTTGATGGATCTCTGCAAGAGGAATGACTGCGATTTACTTAAGTCACTATACTACAGGTCCATGTAGAGTGTATCTGAAACAATTACTTCAATGATGGTTTATTTCAATAAAGCAGATTACCTTTCAAGGAAGGAACTTTTAATAGCGTCCCGTGATGACTCGCGTTGCTACCCAAATTAACTTGTATAACAGATAATTAACTTGCTGTGTTCAAGTACTAACAGTAACAGTAGCCTTGAAGTAACTACCTTACAGTAATGAGAAATAGATCACCTTCTCTCTACTAGATGGTCCGACTTTTGGGTTCACGTAGCTCACTCTAGCCGAAGCGTTGCCCTTCGGTGAACCAGAGAACGTATACATAGCAATCGCCGAACCATCAGCTGGGATTGACATGGGACTAGACCTCTTTTTAAACGTGACACCAGGACCCGCGATGCGAAAGACAACGTCTTTGAAGTCCACGTCGTCAAAGTTGGTCACGTTCAGAGCGACAAGTCCATCATTGACTTCGATATCCAGGTACACATCGGCGATATCTGGATCGTTTGTGACAGGTCTGCCTTTTTGTTTCGACGGGACGACACCTGCGCGGTATGCAGCCCTCTGGGCAATGAGACTTGTTCCCTTTACATCAGTCGCTAGGTAATTACGCAGAAACGTGTTGTTGCGTCTTCCAGAATGGTTTGGGAACCCATCCAGAACCTCATTGTCCGCGACCCCAAGCTTGCCCCAGTTATCAATCACAGTGTTCCCTGTTTCTGTCAGCACCTTTCCACTATTTATGGACGGTGCACTTACACCCGGTGAGCTGCTGTGGAATCCAATCATTGGGCGCATAATATTTACCAGAGGTAAAGCCAAGATTGTTAAACCAGGTTATATTCCTTGAGGCTTCATCTGTTCCGAGCATTAGTAAATCGGACGATGAATTATTTAAATCACTTACCGGGGTACAAGGCTTGCCACCCTGCGTCATAGATGAAGTTGGACGACACCGTTGTGTTTGGTGACCGAGACAATGTGTAGACGCCTCCAAAGTCGGTATGGGATTGACCAAAATGGTGAATTAGGTTTCCCTCAATCAAATTATTCTTCATAACAGTGGGCGTATTATAGAGCGGCTGATAATCGTAAAGACCTCGCTTAACATATTCCGGACTACCCCCTTCGTCATTGCTTCCCCAGCCTGGTCTTTGTTAGCAGTGTTACTCGTCAAGTGCACCACAGAACGTACCATAGCCATGGCAGATACCACTATATGGGTGATTGTAAATGTCGTTATGGGTGATAGAAGAGAACTGAGTATATGTAAAGAGGATAGGGACAGTGGATGACCAGAGGGCCGAATTGTTGTTAAAGATGTTGTTAGACACGTGAATGTGTGTCACAAGCATTTCAGGCTGGGATGGGTGATGTGCGTCGGCTTGAATACCACCTACGGTGATGCTATTGCCCATCACCTGCGCGAAATAGTTGTCGTCGATACGGATGTTGTTTGCTCCAAGTCCGACGCCCGTCAAGTGTGCATTTTTATCATTTGCAACACCGATACCTCCAGCACCAAGCTCGCAGAAAGTACAAGACTCTAGTGCGATGTTGTATGCCGCACTGACCTGGATCGCGCTGGGCATCTGCCACCAGTGGGGCCTCGAAGCTTCAAAGTTGGGCCACAGACTATCATTTCCCATGTGACCACCGGTCTGCTGATCGATATATCCATAGCTATCCGGTCTCAACCAGGTGCTGTGCTTAAAGGCAATTCCCTTGAAGTGCAAGTCGTGAATGGGTTCTCCGTACCTTCCGCCAACGACCATCAGAACTTCCTGGGTGCCGAGATAGGCAGATGCGGTGGCCATATCTTCGTGTTCTAGTGGCTTGTAATAGACAGTGGATTGATCTCTGTCAAGGAAAAATTGACCGCCAACGGTCAGCAGGGCCCTGACGTTTTGGATCCAGACACCTCCATCCCAAAAAGGCTCTGCGATTTGATTATAGCCAATGAGTTGGTTGGCCCATATATCCTTCTTCATCTCAAGCACGCGATCTTCAACCTTTGATATAGGCGCAATCCGATCGGTAAAGGAGTTGATAGCACGCAGCTCGCCGTTCTCAATGCCCGGGACTCTCATGATCCAATCGTATTTCGAGCTGTTCCAAGTCATTCCGACTTTGGTGTACTCAAAATCTGTCCGATTATGGATCTGGCGTCTGGCATACTGAGCAGCCAGCCCGTTCACGTAAAGATGACGGGACTTGGTTCCCTCAGTTACAGACGCAGACCATATTCCGTCCTTGCCTTCCGTCCAGGTTCTGATCTCATAACCTCCAGAAATAGCAGTGTCTGTGCCAGACCATGTAACCTTAGAGCTGCTGGTACCGGAGTCTTCAGCATTAAATACAATAGGCTCATCGATGACCCATGTACCTGGACCAAGGTGGACAGTGATATCGTCTTTCACTGACGGAATGAGTTCACGGACAAGCTCTTGTCCTTTTCGAATACTTTTCACGGGCTTCTCGGCCGACCCAGGGTTACTATCCTGTCCCTTTCGATCGATGTAGATATCTGCTCCGACTAATAGGCAGATAGCGAAAAGCCAGAGACCGTACAGATAGATCTTCATAATTGTTACACACAGTAAATGCGCTGACGACTAGTTATGTTAACAAGGTGGTAGTGGATTGACTGTTCGTTGTTACTTTAAAATACATCTCGTATATATATCAAGCCAATGCATGAAAGTCCGATTATCCGAGAATTCAGGCAGAATCCTACCCCTCACTGAGGAGCTGGTTCTTTCTTGGATTGACATGAGCATGTAGAATACTTTACTCCGAGCGAGTCAGCTACTAACATCTACAGGTCTTGCAGAGATACGTCATAATTGGTAATTATTTATCTTTTCCGCCAATAGCTGGTATTACTCAAATGTAGGGTTATATTTTAACTAGCCCGTGGAAATCTAAATGCATGGCATGGTAAAGCCGCACCTATGGCAGGCTGTCAACAAGTGCCGTCGTTATGCTGCATTGACAATCATCTACACCCTCCTCGCTCTTATCACACGACTCGATGCTGGTGTTACCGGTCCCATCCTGAAGGACACGAGTGCACCTCTCCTCCTGCCTAGTGGCTACTGTCTCGCCGCATTGGCAACCGTCCTGGCCCTCCTCCCCCTGGTCGCAGGACTCTATGCTGGTATTACCAGTGCCGTCCTGGAGGACGCGAGTGCAACGGATCTCGGTAAAGCGGTTAAGGCAGGTGCAGCCGTCCTCGCCGTCTTCACAGGCGACGCGGTTGACGTTACCAGTGCCATCCTGTTCGGCCCTGGTGCATTCTATGGTCTGGGTGATGCCTCCTCGACTGGTGGAATCGCCATTACGCTGAGGCGTACGTTGGAAGACTTGGGGATGTGCGAGCGCTATGCTGGCAAGGAGGGCTAAGGCGGTCTGTGTGAAGAATTTCATGTTGGGTGAGGGGTTGCAAGTGAATTAGGCAAGGATCGAACTTGGAGCTGACGTAGGTAAGAGAGAGCGCTGCTTGATCTGGCGATAATTGGAATAGGATAGACGATAAAGGCTAGCTCCAGGCAGATAGAAAAATTAAGAGAGGGCGACTAGTGAAGGAAGTACAGTAAAAAAAGATCATCGCGGTCAAGCCGCTATATATAAAGCACTATAGTAAGTCTATTATTCCTGGGCATGTGTTTCAAGATGCAAATACAAAGGCGGCAGTTTGAAAATAGACCAGGGGACCCGGTAAGTAGTTTCAGGTTATCTGAGTCTCTGAAACCCGGGTATCCGTAGGCTTAACAGTTTCAGCTACCCTAGGATAAAACTCTATATAGTTGTGAAACTACGCTAAGTTACATTTGCAGATGCACGCAATTAGACATCATCTTCTCGCTAATGAAGCTGTTAGCGACTCGTTTAAATCAGGCGTCTGTATTTAACAAGTGCATGACCGCATGATTCTCAAGAAACATTCTGTTGATAAAAGCATTTTACCATCCAGTGGCTGGAATAATAGCAATTTATGTTTGTTATTACCTTATAGGCTGCTAGCCCCTCCTTGGAGGTTCCAATCACGACATTGACATCATCTGTTTTCACTCAATGTAACCCCTAATATCCCTTATATTAACCCAGATTATTGTACAGCATACCTGCCGTGATAATCTGGCCCTTAACCGACCAAATCGGTTGGTCTGCATGGCGGGCTACAACATTCACCCTTGATCAATATCTTCGCATGACTGATTCACACGCTGTGGGCCGTTGCGTGCGCTTGCAGTCAGCACGATTCGCAAGACAACAGCAGCCAAGGATAGCCCACTGGAACTTGTAAAAGAGAATGAGAAATGTATGGAAAATTCGGAAGTTGATGGCATTGCCAGCCCTAACCTACACAGTGGAACTAAGCTGGCCAATCACAGCCACCACGTAACTGCTTTAGTCATTATACAGTATGCTCAATAACAGTTTAGCAACACTTGCTATTTGAAACCAATGTGCAAAATATCTTGTAATATCTTGACCTTCAGACAGAGACTATCGACTTCGTGTGAATAATCTATAGGGACTTAAAGTTTATAGGTATCTTAGTTGAAAGGCCAGCACCAGTAGATAACATTGACAGTCCATCCATCCACAGTATATAACACCCACGGCTTGCCAGTGGGACCAGTACCCTTGTAACAGTTGTACGTATGAAATCCATTTGTTCCCGTACCAGACCAAGAATTTCCTTGCTTGCCACCAGCATCTGCAAAGATGCTAGATGTAAAAGAGACACCACTGCCGAAAGTACCTTGGTGCAGTCCGTATCTGGCTTAACCTAAGATTATAAAGGCAACTTACCCTTTACATTTTGACCCTCCCAGTGTATATTGCTCCCATGAACCACGTCGACATAGTCGTCGGGACGGGATACACCGTTTTGTTCGTGGCCGTCGACGTAGTATGCCATGCCACTGGAGATCTCGTTACCTTTGTAAGAGTTGACAAGGTAGATCGTTTCGCGGGCGGCAGCAGCCCCAATCAGGGCCGAAGTAAGGAAAGAGGTGATCTTCATAATGACTGATAAGGTTGAGTAGTTGGAATTAATGATGAGTTTTCTTTGATTTAGATACAATATATTTATATGATGCAAAAATGCATACTTCCCCAAGGCTTACTGATCATCGGACTGCTGACTGAGTGTTCCTTCAGTGTGTTTGAAATGTCCAATGACGAGCTTCAGATCAGCGGTGTTTAATTTGATGCAATGCTACCGTTCAATGTGATTCAGCATCAGCGGCCTTTACTGTTTAGGTTACTGGCCCACTATTACGGATAACCGGCAATACTGTTTCGGAAATAATCCCACGGCGGAAGCTTACACCGGTTGACCGGGCTCCACTCGTTCGCTTCTCGATAAGCGGCGACCACATTAACCTAGTGGTGATTGGCCGAGTTATCCAAGTGACCCTTTCATGTATCTAGGAAATCTCCCTTCTGGCAGATATCCAGCCGATTAAAGCTCCACATTTAGATGACTATTGGTATATGCGGCTCGGATAGACATTTCGATCATGCAGTGAGATCAAGCAAAATAAGGACAGGCTTATAGTCTGAACAGTCAGGTATTCATTCGCCTCTCCTTTTGCCATTCAAAACCCTGCCTCACTATCTTATTTTCTGTTTTGACTTGTGTTTCTTCACTCCAAATACATAGAAAGTCGTCTAGAACATAGCTATGGAGTTACCAGTGCCGCAAGACCATGCTACTGCTGCAGTAACTAAGACCGCATCTATTACAACCGGAGATAGTTGCAGTCTGGCTTATAGCCAGCAAGGGCCAGAGAATGGCAAACCACTACTCTTTATCCACGGTTGGCGCCAGACAGCTGGACAATGGAAGAAGCAGATATCGCACTTTGCCGAGACCGGTTTCAGAGTCAAGGCATACGATATGCGAGGGCACGGTGATTCCGAAAAGTCTGCTTTTGGTTATCGTATTAGCCGGCTCGCTGCTGATTTGAACGACCTTCTGACAGCACTCCAACTCAAAGACCTTACCATTGTCGCTCATTCTATGGGCTGCTGTGTCCTCTGGGCACTCTGGGACCAATATCCTGACTCTCACAAACTTGTCAAACGACTTGTGTTGGTCGACGAGCCAGCGACTCTGGTCAGTGACCCCAATTGGCCTGAGGGCAAGGATAAAGAGCGCGCAGCAATATTTACCCCGGACTCTGCATTCAACACTGCGCATAATATGGCAGATGTGTTGCTTCCTTTAATCAGGAGCATGTTTTCAAGCTCTATTACGGAAGAGGAGTTCGAATGGGTTATGGAGCAGAACCGGAAGATAAGCGACAAAAGCGCCGCTGCGCTGCTGATTGACCACGCGTTCAATGACTGGAGCGATGTACTTCCGCGAATTAATGTTCCCACGCTGGTTATTTCGGGAGAAATAAGCATTTTACCTGCTGCCGGAGTCAACTGGGTCGCTTCTCAGATCCCTGGTGCTAAGCATTATACCTTCTCAAGCATGGAAAAAGGTAGTCACTTCATGTTCTGGGAGAACCATGAGAGATTCAATTCATTGCTGGAAGATTTCTTGTTGGAAAGCTGAGGGGGAGTGATTTGAGGGCACGACGAGAAGGGGTCACGAGACCGCCATAACCCACACCTGTAGCTGAATACTTTGACCTAGTTCAGAATTATTAGACTGTTGTTGTGGAGGGGAAGTGTCATTCTACAGCTGTAAAGAGAATTCGGTGTCAAGCCAGCTATTGGGCCGAAAGGGAATTCCACTTTCCCAAAGTACCTCTCAGGTTCTACTGCTCAATTACAAACCAAGCATTAGTCAAGAAGTAAATGCCATCTCCTGGAATCAGATGCTCTGCATCCTCTTATGCACACTATTGAAACTTTATCCGAACCAGTGTCTCTCAATTAGTCAGGGAATAATTATGGGGAAGGCACATCTGTCACGATCCTCTCCGTCCTGACCAGTAGCCGATTCTCGCTTCTTCAATAAGCTACCGTAGATCATTTGTCAAAACAACGCAAATAAAGCCTCTCGGGGGGGGTTTTACTAAGGTTTGTTCGTATATGCAGTGTGATTGTCAACTCCTACTCGATGCTTGGTGAGACAAGTGCGTGACAACCTTCAGGATAATAGACTATTGACCCACACGCAAAAGCTGGTGCATCAATGTCAACGCGACTAACTGAGAAGCCAGAGGGCAGCTCAACAGTAGTGCGGTTGGAGGATAAAGTAAGAGTCCTGTTAGACAGGTCATAAACTGGCGAAGATATGTGGTGGGGAGCTGAACTTAAACCTTAAGCATAGCGATAAGGTTAAAGCATCTGATTATCGACTGATTTAGCGTTCATGAGCTCGTATTATGCATTCAACAATCATTGCCCCTCACTCAACGGGAGCGTCAATGTGACAGACTCTACCAGAGACCGAGGTTGTATCTTGTATCATGCGAGTCCATGATATCCCACCAATCCTGGTAACAGGAAGGGGCATTATAGACTTCTCAATGTCTCTCGATACCTAACTCCTATAGCATCCAATGACATCTTGACAATTGCTCTGTGCTTACCTGCAACTATACGCAAGGTTCAACGAAAGATTTGCAATTCATGGGACGCCCGGGTAGGTCGTCAATGAGAATCGAACCAATTGCAAACCACGATCAAGATCTGTGCTGACTATAAAGCCTAAACCGAAACTGCACATCTATGCCAAGTTCGCCTTGGTCAAAGTGCCGTCTGCAGTCTAGATCCTGTCGGCACTGGAAGCTAAGCATTCAGCTCCTGATGATCTTGGCCCGTTCCCATGTTGGGAAGTCAGTTTGTAGTTTAGTCCGATGGCCCAACAGTGTCGATGATGAGGGGATTTGTCTTAGTGCTGATGCTAATGCGGGATTAGCTTTGGCATTTCAACGGCATGATGATCCAACGCTGAGACCCGTTATGGCTTACTACCCGCATTCCAGAGCTTGTAGCCACAGCTAATAGCTTGGCCAACCCAGGCCAGGCCAGACCAAGCTAGGCATGCAAGACATATCACAATGATCCATAAATACAAAAGCTTAAAAAAAAGGCTTGAAGATCGTTATCCAGCATCACGGTCAGGAAATGCGGTGACATGTCACGGCAAAATGAAATGAGATGACTGTAGGGCTCATGCTGTGTGCATCTACTGTAGACTAACAGAGTATCCCTTCTGATATACTCCAAGGCGGTATCAGAATGGCAGAGTCCCTTTGTACTGATGGTGCAGTAGCGAGGTCAGGATCTACTAGCTCGCTTTTGTCAACCTCGAGCGGCATGTCTATGCCGGCCATCTTTTCTCTTTTCACTCTCTCACTGTTGATAATACCAATCTTCATCGCCCTTCACTTCCAGCCTCGATGCAAATGGGGGGAACTGATGTCGCTTCCCTGGAGCTGGCCACTAGACTAGCCAGCTTCTTGTACAAACTACCGGACAGAACATTGCGTTCGATAGCTTGAACGCCTTGCCCTGAGTCCATGAAAACCTACACTATTTCGGCAAGCCTCTCAAGTTAATACGTACATCAATGCAAAGATGGTGTTGCAAGACGTTGGATTTGGTACGTTCCGCTCCATGCAAAGAGGACCTGAGCTCCTTTCTAGCCGACATCGCAAGATGCAAAGTATAATTTATGGGGTTTCTTATTCGTTCCTTACCGAGAAGGGAGATTGATGCTCGTGTCATACATTTGCTCACCACACCACTATTTCCGTAATGCTGGATAAGCAGGACCTATGGCGTTTAGCTTTCTTCGAAAGGTGGAGAGAGGTCCAATTGAGTTTGGCGTAAGTGGTTTCTGTACAACATCCTTGAATGTGTTGCGATGAGAGCTCAAAAAACACAATCTCTTCATATTTACCTGAGCATTTATCACAGCTGTAAAATACATAAAAGGCAGTGATGCGCATCTCTTCATCACTTTTTTTTATCACTCACTATATATCATTCACTTTACCAAGTTCTCAACATCCTTCTTCATTCATTCAAAAGGCTCAACATTCTTTTAACCTGTGTGTCTTTATTGCACACTTGGAATCATGAAGCTATCCGCTGTCACACTGCTGGCTCTGACCACGGGCACTCTAGCTGCCCCGGTTGTTGAAGAGCGCGGGGAACACGTCGAATATCAGTACTACGAAAGGAAGAATGGCGGTGATTGGGTTCTGATCCCTTACAATCCCAGCTGCAAATTGGTCTGTGATCAGCCAAAGCCTGTGGTTGACTACCACCCGCCCAAGCCTCACCATCCCAAGCCTCACTATGAGCCAAAGCCTGTCTACCACAAGCCAAAGCCAGTATACCATAAGCCAAAGCCTGTTTATCACGAGCCAAAGCCTCACTACTACAAGCCCAAGCCAAAGCCTTATCATCCCAAGCCAAAGCCTCACTACTACAAGCCCAAGCCAAAGCCTTATCATCCCAAGCCTTACTATCCCAAGCCGGAGCACAAGCCTTATCACCCCAAGCCGGAGCACAAGCCTGATCATAAGCCTGATCATAAGCCCGACCACAAGCCTGACCACAAGCCTGACCACAAGCCCGACTACCACAGGCCCGACCACAAGCCCGACCACAAGCCTGACCACAAGCCCGACTACCACAGGCCCGACCACAAGCCCGACCACAAGCCTGACCACAAGCCCGACTACCACAGGCCCGACCACAAGCCTGACCACAAGCCCGATCGTCGGCCCGACCACAAGCCCGACAACGAGTATCCCGCCCCTGATGGCAAGCGAGACTAGAGGTAGATCTCATATGCCTCCACGAAGCTTTCAGGGTCTCATTTTCCAACATGATACGCTCAAGTATGGTCTCTCGATGTGACCCATCATTCCTTTGCTTGATGGAAACGATGCCCTCAGTTAATTCTCAATCTGGGATGGAAGGGCCCGAGACATTCCTTTCGCAAGGCTATTACTTGCACCCACTGCATTGATGCAGTGCCTCACTCCTTCACCTACTCATCCCCTCATTTGAATCTCTGAGAGAAAAAGAATATTACTCAGCAGACTTCTTGGTTGGAATCAGTGTAATGATTATTACTTGTATACCTTTTCTTCTTATACTTTCATTAAGAACTTTTGTATCTCTAGTTAAGAAGTCTAGTATGAAATATACAGTTCATATCAATCATTCGTCTCATGTGATATATGGATGCAATATCCGGTGTACACTACTCTTACGTCTACTCTCTCATTTCGAAGAAGAGCCAGACCCCGCACCATGAGCCGTTGAGGCGTACGAATAAGTGCAGTCAGCCTTATTAGTCTAACCAATGTTAAACTGATCATAAGCAACGTGGCAATTTTGAAGTATCTTGCCCTTCAGAGAAATCGCCGTCAGCTAGACGGACAAGGTTGAAATATTCCCTGCTTAACTGGGCAATGCACTTGATCAAACGTCACCTAGCAAAGTGATACATATACATAGTATTTCTAAGTGGGATGAGTGTAATAAAACTAGGTAATGAGGATATCTATAGAACAGAATATTGACAAAGGAAACAAACGGATATCTAATTCTACTGCAAATACAAATCTTGACCAGAGACAGTTGGTATAAATGGAAAGGAAGGAAAGCAGGTGTGAAAGTAATAGAGAGTGCGACAATCCTCAGGTGGAGTAATGCGCAACATAACCAACTTCCATCATGCTGCCATAACCATCGCAGGTGTTGCCGTTCGGGTATCCGGGCTTGAAACTCAATTAGTCCATATTTTCAGTTCCTTACCAGAAGATAACTTACCCAAGTTCCACCAACAGCCACATTGAGAATAAAGTACAATGGACTATGGGCCAGTGTGTTCCAGACTCTTTCGTTGTTGATTCGAGCGCCGGTGATCTGATGATACTGTCGTCCGTCCATGAACCAAGTAATAGTCTCGTCCCGCCAACTGCCCTTAGCGCGGTTGATCTCAATCCTCCAGTTGTGCCAGCTCTGGTCTGGAATACCGATGGTGTTGCCGATTCCTGTTCCTTCGTTGCAAATACCTCCAGGGTACACGTCGCAGTGGACAGTTCCGTGTCCAGTCAGCTGCCCATTGACAGTCTCCATAATATCGAGCTCTCCACAAGACGGCCAGCTCCCGCCTCGACGAAGAATGTCACCGAGCATCCAGAAGGCGGGCCAAATACCTGCCTTGTTGTTGACAGCGCAAGTACCGAAACGGATTTGTGCTTCGGCGCGGGTGACTTTGCCTGCCTGGGGCGTGAAAACATATTTGCTCTCTACGCGTCCGGATGTCCAACCCTTGAGGGCAGAAGCATCGCGCCAGGGAACAAGTTGAAGAGTGTCACCTCCACTTCTTTGAACGTTGCGAGTGGATGAAGTATATACTTCGAGTTCTGCATTGACGTTGAGATATCCATCGATGATGTTCCATCTGCTTGTGTCGGGGAGTGTGCCAGATGCACCGGAAAAGGGATCCTGCCAAATGCGGTTGAAACCACTATAACCAGGGGCATCCCAGGCGAGTGTAGTAGCTGAAAGGGAGAGCAAAGCGGTAAGGGATTGTTTGAAGAGCATGTTGAAAGTAGTTTGCAAAACTGCTAGGTAATTGCTTGGAGAATGATATGAGAAGTTCCTATTTCAAGGGAGAAAATTTCTTCATCTTTATAAGCTTCAATGTACAACGGCATTGGCATATGATCCCAGCTATATGTCACATCTTATGATGCTGTCGCCATGGATCACGGACGGCATAATGGCGATTCGGATATCATTGGGTCTCATGCACTGCTGCTATCAGCCTGCCACGGGTACCTTACAGCTTGTCATATTGCTAGTGCGCTGGTCCAGTGATATCGTCACTTCCTATCAAAGATATAAAGTGAACCAAGAACTCACGTCGGCACGCGACATTTTTTATAAAATGCTTTCATTATATTGGGATATCTTGCCGAAGGCCTTTAACCCGCCAAGAGGTGATTCAAAGCAGAGTCACCCTTCATCTCTCAGTGACCTGTTGAACTAGAGATTTCGAAAACTTTCATCATGATTGGATACCGTGACCTATCAAAGGGTTACATTGTCGACGGGACAATTTTATGCCTAATATCCTTGCCAATGGGACCTAACTAAGAAGGAAAACAACCCGCGGAAGTTCAAACGATTGGCTGCATCTGCGGGGATAACGAACCCGAATAGGGTTAGAGCTCCAGTGACCTTCCACTTTAATAGATCATATCCGTCTGATCACTTGATTTGCTGGAACACTGTTTCAGTCTTTAATTACCCGGAAGGCTGACTTGCTCATGAGTTTAAGTTTGTCCAGCACGAGTCATAAAGTGTCTCAATAGCACCAGAGACCGCAAAAACCAAGACTGATAAAATTGTCAAGTCTTGATGGCATCGATGCAAAGTGTACAAGGCAGGCAGGAAATTCCACAACTATGAAATCAGGAAAAAGAAGATCCAGAGATCCAAAACCGTGTAGATGGCCTCTTTGTGAAATGTAGTAGGACACTGGGGTTTTTCTACTTGATGTCAAGGTTCTTGAACTTCTCGGATATCGGCGGGCTCGTGGTTGCCTCGGCGCTACAGCATCCTCCTGATCCAACAGAACTCACATGTCTCCGAATCGAAAGCCCTCCACGATATACAAAGGCCTAGTTAAATAATTATTTCGAACTTATCAGAGTTCCCCAAGAATATCGAGACTCCCTCGTTCTGGAGAGCTCAATCCTTGCGCATAACAAAGAGCATGGTCTTCCTCTCCCAAAGGCCATCACCCGTCACCACACTTGTGACGCACATTTCAAAGACCTTGAACTTCATTACTCGTTACGTAAGACCATCACGCTCGTTCCAGATAATCTGTACACAAAGATAGTCACTCATCGTTGGGGCGGTAGATGCATGGAGAGCAACAGCTTCCTCGGTACTGCTTTTCGCTCGGTCGGTTATGAAGCCCACGATATCGGCAGTCGCTTAGCCCATGCTATGAGTCCTTATTTCGAGGTCAGAAAGGACTAGTCATACACTTACGATCGCTGAAATCACATGCTTACCTTGGCTAACTTGAATGGCGAGTGGTATATCGTGGATGTAGGAATGGGCTCCATGTGTCCCAAAGTTCCCTAAACCCTGCGTGGCGGATTCGACACAACGATCATTGCGCTTAGAGAGATTCCGCTATAGTATCGTGCCATTGGAGACGCTTGCACCAGCAAACGAACAATGAGCAAATACTTATAGTGCTACAATGCATGGCATAAGCCTGTCAAGAAAGCAGAAAATGCCTGGACGCCAATGTATACCTTCTCTGAGGCCGAATCTCTTCCCCAAGACGGCGAGGCCATGTCATGGTTTACTTCGACGAGTCCCCGATCCTTTTCTTACTTGATGTGTTACCTTCACAAAGATGACCCTAGATGAGGAGAAGGAGGCTATCATTGGCAACCTGACTCTGGTCAAAGATACTGTTACAAGAATCATTAACACCTATCGCAAGGTTATTAAGAATTGCAAGTCTGTGAGAGAACAGATTAATGCACTTGAGTAGTTGTTTAATGTGTTTCTACTGGAAGAAGAGAAGATCAGCATTCCAAATAAAGAAGGCTTGGTGGAAGCAGTACATGATAGGTAGCTTTAAAAGTAAGTTAGTATGTTGTTTTTAGAACTTAAAGCTCCAAGTCTCCATCTATAAAAGAAAGAAAATACTTTTAAACTTTCGGTGTTAGATCTATACGATTGCCAAGAATTATGGAGGAACGCTATGACTGTCTGTGCAAGAATGGAAGATGTGCCGGGGTTTGCATACGATTTTAATCTCCCAAAGATGGGTCCCGCGCCAATCAGAGAAGAGCGCGACCGGTAGATCAGGAACAAACCCCGTAAAGAAGCTCGTATCGCGACCTCATGACTTCGTTCAAGGTCACATTAGAGTTGGAGTCGTTAAAGTTATATATCCCAAGTCTGTCCTCTTCAATTTGGCTCGCTCACCCCGTCGTCCACGCTTGACATTGTCATATCGCAAGCATCATCAATATGCTCAGCCTTACTCTCGCCGCCGCGGCTGCAGCTATTGCTCTGCCTGGCTTCGCTACCGCGGCCAAGACTCCTGCTGGGGTCATCGCTGTCCCGTTATCTCGCGATGAAGGTCTGACCGCGTATTTCGCCAAGCTTCAGGTTGGCACGCCGCCACAAACAGAGTACCTCAAAATCGATACTGGAAGCCCGCGATATTCTTTCATGGACCCTCGCAATGAGGTTTGCGAAAGAAAGGAAAAGCCATGCAGTACATTCGGCACTTTCAATAACAAGACATCCTCGTATGTCTCATTTAAATATTCTCCAGTTTGCCGCTAACCATCGTTGCAGAACAAGCCGCTATAGAGGTCATGGTTTTCAAGATGCCTTGGGCTCCGTTGGGGCGGGCGATTATCTGAGCGACACTGTTTCTTTGGGCGGTGTGTCCGTCAAGGACTTGTACTTTGGCTACACCTCTGGATACAGCTTTCCAGACAAAGTCAGGGGTGATGCGTATACAATTCTTGGTAAGAGCCCTCAATTGGGAACACGCCCGACACAGAAGATGCTAATAGACGATCAATAGGTTTATCGTTGGAGTGTTACTATGCTGGACCCAAATGCACCGACAGGTTTTCCGCTTACGCGATGCCCGAGCTCAAGCGTGCCTCCAAAATTAACTACTTGGCTTCAAGTATTTACCTCGGACCCGACGACAAGGAGGCTGCCAATGCCAAGATGCTGCTCGGTGGCGCCTACGATAAGGCAAAGATTGATGGCGACCTTATTACCGTGCCTATGGTAGACCCATTTCATCTCAAGCTCAGTCTCGGCCAGACCAACTCTGTCAACGTTACTTCTGTTGAGGTTTTCGTCAGCAAAGACAGCAACCACACAAAGGAGACTTACGGAGAGAAAAGCGTCGGCGTTCCCGTTCTGATGGACACGGGCGTTGCAAGCTGGTACCTGACTGATAAGACCCTGGCTCCTCTCTACCGTGCCTTCGGTGCCAAGGAACCTGAATGGGGCCAGCAGTATTTTCCCGTTGACTGCAAGTATGCCAACCCCAAGCGCTCCGACGGTTATGTCGCCGTTGAGTTCGGGGCTCATGGAAAGATCAAGGTTCCTTTCCACGGCATGGTATCAAAGTTTCCTGACGGCACCTGTGGAGTCTTTGCTCAGTCCCGAGGTGACACCGTAGCCATCTTTGGTGACACTTTCTTGCGTAATGTTTACAGCATCTTTGACCAAGAGAACTTTTCGATTTCCATGGGACGGGTGAAGCATACAGCTGAGGAGAAGATCGTGCCTCTGCCCAAAGGAGGCTTCAAGCCGACTGCGCGTTACTAAGTTGCAGAATAGTATCATGTATATTTGATAGGGTTCCCCGGGGTTGTTAACCGCCTTCAATCCAATTTGCAATTATTTATGAGACCTTGGGATCGGTAGCACCCTCAACCGCCTTCTTCAAGTCCTGGTTCATTCTTACATAGCCCTCCCTCAACTCCTCCAACTTCCCCATCGCTCCGATAATAGGCGCCAATATCCCAGAGAATCGCTCTCCTTGTAGAAACCGTGTCGAGACCTCTTCGCCGTCGAACTCTTCTAACAAACACCAATGCTCAGTATCGAAAAGGGCTGGTGTCAAAATGCTTCCATTCCAGCGAAGTTCTTTTCCCGGATTAACAACTGAGGCTGTATTTGTATATGGTTGACTATTCTTGACAGTAATTGTCTGCTTGCTGCCGACGGACAATTGAGTATGAGGTGGTTGCACTTCTATGGACGTGACAAATGTGTTCCATTGAGGCCAGGATTCGAGGTCCATGAGAACGCTCCAGACTTTAGCTGGGGGTGCTGAGATAATTATTGACTCTTCAATTTTAGACATGACTTGGTGATGACTGCTGTATGTAACTAGTCTGCAATACTCCGCAGTCCTCATTAAGATATTTATTATTATCAACATGCTATTTCCCTGCGTGTTGTCCTAGCGTATAATGGGAGACGGCGCGGCGTGTCTTACCTACCGATGTGCAGTGACGTCTTCGATTCAGCGGAGGGTTTGTTTACCCGCTTCGGCCCAAGCTGCAGCCGGTTGGTTGAGATACGTCGTCATCACGATGTTTCAGTTACCGCCAGCCCACGGTGTGATCCCAGCCTCGCCGTGGCGCTCAGACCAGCAACGTCCTGGAGTCTTGGGATAGCCGATTAAATGCAAAGGCTACAAGACATGAAAGACGGGCCTGTGACAATGTTATGGAGCATTACTGGGACGAGATCCGTATTTAACAGAGTCAATTAATTCATAAATTCATAGCTAGAAAGATAATCGCTGGTTCCTATTCGTATGCTTCCCAATTCCTAGAATCCAATTCTCGATCGCGTGCAGCATGACATTACGTCCTGTCGCAACATAGCCATGTTCCTCTTGTCGTGTTGATTGAAGGAACTTAGGGGATCGGGTCGTAGCCTCCGCTTCTCATGTGAGCTTGGCGGTTGGAGAACAGGTAGTAGATGATCATTCCGACAATGGGGAAGAGGAAGACGACGAGGCACCAGAGGATCTTGTGGGAAACGGGGCGGTTCGACTGAAGGACCTCGACTGAGCAACATTGTCAGTAATTGATCAATCATGAAAAAGGACGGCAACTTACTCCAGACGAGGATATCAAGAACCAGGACAATAAATCCGACAATTCCACCACCGGTACCGTAATGCCAGGGCTTAGCAGCGCTCGCGCTGATGGCATCATCAGCGATGGGAGCAGCAAAGGCAAGCGTCGCAAGCCAGAGCTGGAGGAAGGAAATGACAGCGTTGTTGAACATTTTGTCGGATAGATCTTGGTGAGAAGAGCTTGGCAGAAGAAAGAGGGGAAGAAAGAGAGAGACCCAGCCTTTTTGTAACACACGATCAGAAACAAGCTTACGACAGAGTTAGGCACATGATACGGAACTTTGACGTCATTGATTAGTGTAGCCCAGATAAGGTGTCAGTGTCCGCTTTGGGTAAGGGCAGTCCACTGAATAAGCATACCCTAGACCTTTGTCACGAAGCTTGTTTCTTAGAGCCGCAACGCTTGGTAGCTCCTGTATCTTGCTACACGTCAATAAAATCGAAACTAAATTACATGTATATTTTCCCCCTTTAAAACTTATCTTGTTTGGCAGTTTGATGGGCTTCTTGTCGGTTGGTTGGGTAAAGACTTATCTACGGCACTTGTTCAACAAATGTTGGAAACATATTTCACTAATGATGCTAAGCCGCTTGCATCACATGCGTCACTCAAACACCAATACCTCAGTTACCGATGCTTAACAAGCGCCCGCCTGGGATATTTATATACAGTAAATTCTTACAATTGAATCGATAGTTGTTCTGTGTGTCTGTTGTTTTGATGGTGACGCGACACACACGCTGTTCCTGTTCATCGCGTCACATCAACGGGCAACCGATTTCCAGTGGGTCAGACAAGCGACATCCACCAATCGGATATGAATTGCTTGATCAGTCAACCGATATTTCCGTCAGCTCCACATAACCAACCATCTTTGGTACGTGTAGAAATTTCAGAGACAAAGAGGAAAGAGAGCACAGCAGCAGGGGTTTACAAGTCTGGTTTAGCGGTAAACATGACTGCGCCGCTATCTTCGCATCTGACAGGACTTTTCCTGGAGCCATGGCTGCCCCACCTCTTCAGCATTCACCAAATCAGAGGGTGTTCCGAGATCAAAGTTGGGAGGCGCTTCGACCAGCCCTCCCTCCCAGAAAAACTTACAAGCGACTGTAGGGAGACTGGCGTGAAGCGTTAATTGATCCGAAGCGATAAGGATTACAGCCACCACAAACCCTTTCAAACTAACCTCAGGGAAGTTTGAACAGCTGCAAAGAAGGCATATATACTGGATGACTGGAATTGTTTCATAGTTCTACATATGCTTCTTAGAAATAGTTGGTTTCTGAATACTCCTACAAATGGAACCCAGTCGGCCTCATTAAATGCATCTTGCAAGTGGACTGATATTGGATTGAAGATGCCCAAACCGTGCCCAAATTCATCAAAGAGCTTGCGGACTATCAAAACGAGCTCTCCAAGACCACAACTACCGAAGAGGAGAAGATTTACAAAATAATCGCGTTTGACCCTGAGGAATTTGATGCGTCTACTACCTCTGGCTCTGTCAATACTCCCCCTTACGTCCGGCTCGTGTTCTTCCTGCTTTCAAAAGTGACGATGTTCCCTCAGGCATGGCATTTACCTCGTGGATCTTTACGTATTGCCACCGGAGAGGAGGAACGGCCACCGAAAGCGCCTGATGGATGTTCTTGGCCAACAATTGAATGCGGTAGGAGGTGCGAGGATAGAGTGGCGGGTGCTCGGGTGGAATGAGTCAAGCATCCGGTTCTAAGATAGCATGGGAGCCGTGGTTATGGATGGCTGGAAAGACATCCGATAGGGATAGCGTAACTTCATAAACTGAGGACAGTTGTTTTTCTGATGGAGAATGGCAGTGGGAATTCATTTCGATATCTGTTGCTATAGCAGTCTTACCTTTAACCGCAGAGAAGAAAATACACTTTATTCTTCTTTCTTATGTATTATTAGAATCTTGCGTCCATCTGGACCAGCTTAGTACAATGGAACTTAGGTCTCGCACGCTTCCATATTCCAAAAGAGTAGCCAACATGGCAAAGCTGAAGATGGCTCTCAAAAGTCAGATCATTGCGGTGGTTCGGGTTTTGTGATAAAGTGTAAAGACGAATGTCCGCGGCAGATGTCCTTAGATCTGAATCAGTTGATCAAAAAATCGCAACGCCATTCGGTGGACTCGCCACACCTCCAGGGACCTACAAGCATAATTCGATCAGTTTAAAAGCTAAGATGCAAGTCGTCAGAACTTACCTTGAGTGGCATACTAGTGAAGAAGAATGACCACCTCTTCCTCTTCTCACACTCTTTACTTAGGGCCTCTAGATTGAATAGCTCTCCAATCGGCAGTCCCCAACCTGCCAAAAGCCATTCATGCAGAAAGAAATCAGTGTTCTGACAAGGCCATGCCTCCATACTGGGTTGATCACCCGCAACAGCCGCAAAGCCTTGATCCCAGAGCCACCGAAGGGTTTCTTCTGAGGACTCAACACCATGAGCCGGCGGGACCTTGTGATCTGCCAAGGTCTTGCACTCCTCGTCTGAAAGCTTGTCGTAGGCTCGAACCCATCCCGTGCGGATGAAGAGTATGTCACCTTGTTGGATAGTTGTGCCTTGGCTTTCCGCAACTTTCTTCAAGGTTGTGACTGTGATTGACTTTGTTTCAAAGGGGGTCAAGGTGATGTTGTTGTCATCTGCCCATGATGCATAGTCAAGTAGTACTCCACGTCCAACAATACCACCACGCTCAACCCAAGCTGAGTCAATTAGCTAGTGAACTTTCTACTGGACCTGAAAACTTGCCCTGGATTCCATTGACATCCGATGCCAACAACTCATCAAGACTCTTCCCATTAAACCAGAGTTTTTCCTTCTGATACGCATAATGTCGAAACCCATCCCACTGCGAACTACTCTGTGTATTGAACGTCAAGGTATCGTCGTTCACCGCCCGAGGGGTCTTTGTATTGATCTCATGCTTGAAAGGTGCACGACCAAAGCAAGGACGTGACATACGATTCAGAGGCCAATCTGTAGAAACTCGGACGCCATCACGGATCTCTGAAGCAGCTTTTGTAACAATGTCCGGAGTTAACAGGTTTAGCATGCCGCATTCGTCGTTTTCGCCAAAAAGACCCCAGGCATTACCGGCAGGGCCATCTTTACGGAGTGGGAGGGAGTCGAATGAGGGTTTAGTGGACATTTTGATGGATTGATCCAACTTGAAGTTGCTTTGAATGCCAGATATTGGTAGTGATGTTATATCCAGACCCCGCTTTTTGAGGGGAGCCGCGGAAAGAAACCCGAACATAAATCGTAATGGAAATCTTTGTCATCAGACCAGGGATGTAAGTACTCGACAGAGATGGCAGTTCGTCATGTTTTATCAGTCTCGGCAAGTTCCAAGCTCCACTCTCAGACAATCTTGATGATATACCTATTATTCTCATCCTTTTCCCGATAGAATCTTTCATCGATCTCCGAGTCGCTCCATATGTCTTCTCTCAACACTTTTCTGGATTTCAAGAATGCCTTATGATCAAGCCAGTCCCTATGCATTCGACTCGGCCCAATCTCAAAAAGCCCAACTCTAACGAATGTCCCTCGTTCTTGCCCTCTATTAGTGCATGGTACTAGTAACAACCCGCAATCAGATGGCACCGTAACAACCCCGTCTGATTTAACATCAGCCTCGGCAATCTTCAACGCAAAGACTCGCGAATCTTTAGGTATATCCCTATCCAATAAAACGATGCATGGATGATCCGCCTTCAGGCCCTTTCCCATAAACACCAGCATTGGCTTTGAGTCGATTGGCTTGATAGTGGTCCATCTTTGTCGTAAGCTCTGGTGCCACCACCACGAGTGTAATGGCCCCAGAAAAAAGCGTGAAGCCTGGCGGAAGTGTACCTCTGTGAGAGGGCCACAGAAGACCAACGCCGTAGAAGGTGAGATTGTCAGAGGGTTCGTCTCTGTGTCGTCTGGGAATTCAATGTTGACAACGTTCGCGACTAGTTTGGGCTCAGTCTGCGCGCGGAATAGAAAGTAGAATTCCACTGGAGTATTGACAGATGCCCAGGACCAGCTCGGTGCAATTTTCGTGCTGGGCTGTTTCTCTTCGGGCCAGCTGATCTGCCAGAGCAATAGGTGTGCAAGGTTCTCTTGGCTCCAAAGCCCATTGAGATAATAATTTCTCGAGACGAGGCGTGTCATCTGCTCTACTACGCCATCGATGGCGATAAGCTTATCGGTCTCATTGGTAAGCTTACCAGCGCTGTACTGAGCTATAACAGAAGCCCAGACGTAGAGGAACATCTCCTCATCTGCTACTACTCTGTCACGGGCTACTCCTTCCGTTAGAAGATCAGTATATATCTTCTTGAAACGGTAGTCTCCAGCAGCCTGGACACCTGGTGGCAGCCTATCAGAGGCGTTAATCTCTTTGTATCTATACTGATCCCACGGCCCCCCTTCAGGGTACAGTTCTGAAGCATAGAGCTCACCACATTCCCAGTACAGCATATCGTGTGCAAAGTAGACAGTTCCACGAGATAGAAGACGTTCCTGGAATACCCACGCACGTTTCAAAAGTGGCGATTTAGCAACGGCTTTTAACCATGGATCTGTAGGTACTATAAGGAATTCCCCTACGAGTGGAACAGCAGACCATTGAAAGTCTACTCGTGTGCCATTGATACCTGTGGGCTCTCTGTCTCTGAAAAGCCCGCCATGTGCGTCTGACGAAGCTGCTGCTGCGAGGGTGATGGCGGAATATGTATAGACCTTTGACATGGTGACTGACTGTAAGGCCCAGTCTTCGACATCTTGTTGAATGATGCACAGAGCATCTATCCAGATGTATTCGAGACCGAGACGACTTGCGGCCGTGATGGCGTCGTGGAACGTCAAGGGAAGGTCGTGAACGGACATTCCATAGGTTGTCATAGTGTCATAGTTGGATCTCAAAAGTTTCGTAAACGCGTTCTTTCCCCAACAATAGCTCAGGGTAGCATATTGGATCTGGGGATACTGGAATTGATCCCTTTTCGTTTCCACGACTTGAATACTCTCAGGTATGCCTTGCGTGTTCAAGAGTATCTTGACAAGTCGAGCTGGGAACCAATCCCTTTGCTGATCACCTCGTGTGTGTAGCTTTTGGCATGAACGATGGTTCTCCGAACAATTCTTGATCCAAGTCGACAGACAATCAAAACTAGATTCACCCGAGGTACTTGTTGACGCTTTGTCGATCGGTTTATGACATGTCATGCGAGGGTCTTAGATCTAGTCAGCTACCAGATACCTTCTAGTTAGGAAGAGAAACTGAAGACTTACCTTCAGCGTCGAAAATTCGCATATCGAACTGATTCAGATCATTGACTAGTTGCCTTCTGAGTCCAAGGCCCTTGGAGAAAAGGTCTTCATAGGTATAATTCATCCGCTCCCATAGAGCTATCATGGGCTCTCCCCATTCGCGACGAGAGGATTTTGGATCGAAATCCGCGATGGAACCCTTTGAGTATTCTCCAAGAGCTTTATCCGAACTGGCATAAGCGACTACGAATGCACAAAAATCGCATGCTGAGGCGGTTTCGGTAAGATCATGGGATGCACCTGACTGCTCTTGAAAGGCTTTCCATGGTCCCTCGTGAAATGGAAAATAAGGAATGTCAAGAATTACAACTTTGGGCGGTTTTGGAGTTGTAAATGCCTCCTGACAGGACGAGCAGAGCTTAGGAGGCATTTTCTGTCACAGATCTAACAGCAAAGACAAATTCTTATACACCGAGTTAAATGAAAGTATAAAATCTTACCCAGGTGTGATGATGCCACATATATCGCTCGAATGTGATTAGTAACACAAGGGTTATCCGAAATAGGCTGTCAGGCTATGGAGTTAAATAAAGCAACTGGTGTATTCATGCCTGTCAAATGTCCAAGATATCCATGTAATACAAATAGATACTCAAGTGATAAACGTGGTAATCGCTAGCTCATTTAGGCTTCACATCAAAATTATCCATCTTCAGTCTCAGCGTCGATGTCTTACCGCCTGTAGCAGGTGGGCCATTGAGATACCGCTCCATCGAAATTGTCCAAGTACCAGTCTGCGAATTGGGAAAGTCCGCAACGAAGTTCGCCCACTGATCAACCTTGTGAGTACCTTTGTAGCTTGGCGTGAAGATGGTGCTGCTGAAAGAGCTGGTCTCAATAGAGAACGATCCCATCTGATACCAGAGACCATCTGGAGCTTTCGCCTGAACAAAGACTCCAGGCTTGTACGGCGCTGTATACTGGGCACCATTCTTAGGAAGGAGCATGGACCAGGAAAGCTGAAAGCGAGAAGCTTTACAGATTTTGAAGGTTTGGAAGAATTTGTTGTAGCTTGTCGGATCTTGGTAACCGGATGTTGCGCCGAATTGAATGGCATGGGAGCTCTTGTAGCCGCCAGTTACAATTGATGCAGTGCCTTGTTTGACGTATGTAGGCTTAAACTCCCAAGGCGCTGTGATAATTGAGTGGAAATGAAGAACCGTATTATGGGGCGTGCTTACTGTAAGGAGTGGACTCAAAACTGGGGTTTTTGAGTGAATTAGCGGGGGTAGTGCAAGCTCGTTCACTGAGCGAACTAATCACATTGGTGGGCGCAGTGAATACAGGGGCAGCAGCTGCTACCACCCAGGTAAGAAGCGCGAGTCTAACCATAGTTATGATACTGATGTAAGTGTTTGCGGTATTTGTGATATGAGAAAAATGCTACTGGGAATCATAAGAAACAGGAGAAAAGACAGGAGAGACTCCCTCATTTATAATCAAGTAGGAGGCAAATAATACTGTTACATTGAAATGTCAGGAGATGATTCTCGATTCAATAGTTCATGGAGGCGTCGATCTAGACTCCTCAGCCGCACTGTCGGAACGAACCAGCTGTCGCAAACTAGTACAGGTTTAATGTAGACCGAGACAAGGGTCAGCTACTACCAAATTGTCAGCTATAGATTCCACGGCAGATGTAAAGTCTGTACGTCTGAGTGTAACAGGAGTCTGGAATCTTACGTAGATATGCTAAGACCACTATGAGATGATAGATTAATCCCTGCCAAAACTCTCTCGTATCATAGATCAAGGTCCATTGCATCGGTCGATGACAAACCAGTGGCCAGGAATGCTCCAAACGCCGTATTGGTACCCAGCACCACGCTGTCTGGCAAAACACTGGTTGATAATGTTTTCGTATGCATCCCAACACATCTGTTGATCCATCCCCGCTCCCTGGTACTCAAAGTGACATTTCTTTCCTCCAGCTCGGCACGCTTCTTTCCAACTTCCACGTCCAACAAACTGGCCGCAAAAAGTCTCGCGGTCTTTGTAATTTTCATTTCTGTGTGCGCAATGGGTAGGGCCACTGGAACCGCTTCCCCATTTTCCACATTCAGCTGCTCCGGCAGTTGCAGCAAGGCCGACAGCCCCAAAGAGAAAGGCTCCAACCTTCATTGTAAGCCTGGCTGGTGTATTAGTTGTGGATTTGGTTGAAAATTGGAGGAATAGTTACAGATGATTTATTGGTGGAAGAATCTTAGGGATGGAATTGAGGCTTGGAGATATGTGATTTCTATGTGTTTCCTGGATGAGCTCCAGGGTTTTATACTCACGTACCCAATGTCAGCGGGCTTGGCAAATCTTGGCTTGAGTGTACTCGGCCCGCTTACAGGTAGCATTACAGACACTCGTTGGCTCGACGGGTGGAGACTCAGCTAAAGCTGAAGTCTTGTTAAGTTGTTTATGAAAGCACAACGTAATCTTAGACATTGACTACATAAGGGACAGCATTAACCGTCAATGGCGTACAGATACTCCAGCGCAAACTGTACTCTTCCTATCTTACTTATTCTTCCATTGTCCGGCCAGGAGCTGTTTGGCAAGATGAATGTTGCTATTGAAACAACCAAATTACAGGTGGAAGCCCGACGTATAAACAGATGGCTGCTCGTGTAAGTGTCGCAAAGAGAGCAGCCCTTCTTGCTCCTTCCATTTTATAGCAGGAATAGCCTTCTCGGGGCCAAGAAGGTAATTCACCCATATTGGAACTACTAAAGATGTAGGTGTGATGAGCAACACAAAACAAAAGCAGAAAGATGAAGTGCACATATACTGTGGTGTAAAAAGATCAATGGCAACAGAACTCATCGATCCGGCCGGTCGGTGTTATTAAAGGAAATACAAGCCGGGCGCTTGGGACGGGCCGTCGGAGGGACACCTTTAGGCCGTTCCGGTGTGATTGTCACATCGTATGTTAGATACAAAAGTTCCGACTCGTAAATCAGGTATTGTAAAGAGCCCCCAAACCTTTGACACCCAACCATAGCGCGTTGATTCTCTGGAGCCCCAGATTATCGAGATTAGATGAGGGGGGCCCCTGGCCCGGATCTCGCTATTTGACGTCGGCCAAGACGGTAAGCTGAGCCAGGCTGACGCTAATCCTTGAGCGCTAAAATCCATCGTCAACTTCGTGCCTAGCTGCGAATCCTTTGATCCACAATTAAACTTGGCATTACCTTTGAATAATAGTTAGTACTGGACTTCGTTGCTTTTATTACGGGGTGAAGGATTTAGTTCGGCTTACGGTGATATCACTCAATCAACAGAAACTGGACTCGGCACCTTCACTTTTCGGCAGTTGATATGGAATCACAGGCGTGTATATAAGTATCGACCTTTTCTTCAAGTTCCCAGACTTCTCACTCATCCTCGAATACAAAGCTTGTCTACTAGCCCACCACAACCAAACCAATCAACATGCATTCTGCCTGGGTACGCTGTCTCATGATCCAGATATCTTCATTCGGAACTAACTGACAGTTATAGACTCTCGTTACCTTCCTCCTCGCTGCCTCAGCCCCAGCTGCCTTAGCCGGAAAGTGCCAGGCACCACGTGGGGTGGGCGAGAACCCCAACTGTCAGGGAGGCGATTACTCGTCATGTGTCAGCAAGACCAATGCCTTGTGCTGGGCTGAATGCTCTGGCAATCCAGCTGGAGGAGCCGGCTCCCCATGCCACACAGGCTGTACTACCAGAAACCAGCAGTACTGCGCTGGCTACTGCATGGCTATCAACAACTGTGATGACTGCATCGAAAGTCTCAAGCAGATGGGTGCTGCTGGCAGTGAGGATAACTGGAGGGAGGCATGTAGCCAGGAAGGTAAGTCTCAGTAAAAAGTCGTCCATGAAGAAGCATGGTTACTAACGCGATGATAGGCGACTCTTACTACTGCAACTGTGATTCTTAGTGGTTTGCGTATTCTTTATAACGACATGGTTCTCTCGATGGATGGAGGGTGAAACTTTTTGTTTATCTAACTCTGACTACATAATAAGACTGTATACAAACCTAAATAGTCCCATCGAATCTGTCTCTCTAGTGAAGGCTCTAAGATCCAATTCGCGCTATGTTCTATGATGCTAAAGGCCACGAGAAATGAAATAATCAGACCGTATCCCCACTTGTGGAAGCAATAGAACACTATCACATGACCCATTACCACCCCAGTGATCCAGTAATGTGCCAAAGGAAAACTTTGTAACTCACTAGAACTCACCAGAAATACCTTCACAAACCTTGTCTGATGGAACTCACCAGATAATCTCAAGATGGTCACGGGACTCCATGTAAATTCCGTTGCTGTCATCGGGGCCGGCGCATCAGGTAACGCTCACAAACATACCACTACTAAAATTAGCCGACTGACTTTATCAGGGACCGCTGCTGCTGCCGCGCTGAAAGCGGAAGGGTGTTTCGATAAGATTAAGGTCTTTGAGAGGAGAGAAGCACCTGGTGGCCTTTGGTACGTTGAACGAGTCGCTCCGAGACGATTCATTGACCGCTTTTTCGAACTCTAGGCTGTATGACGACGAAGAGACGTCGGGATTTAGTATTAAGTCTGGTGCCCTTCCGCCAGTATTGGACCCTCCTTCAAGAATTCCTGATAGCCTGCCTCGACGGGTACCTCCCGATGGGAAAGACAAACACCATTCCACCCCGATGTATGAATCTCTCACGTAAGCTAACCTTGCCGAACCTTCCCGCGAGGGAGTCTGACGGAGAACAGAACTACTGTTCCTGAGATAGCGATGTCGTTCTCTGATAAGAGGTTTCCCTACGGCCCATTTGTACCATACCATGTTCCACGAGAATACCTCCAGGAGTATCATCATCTGCATGATATGCAAGATCTTCTGGTTCTCAATACCACGGTCGAAGATCTTAGCAGGACCTCTAATGGCGCAGGAGAGGATCGCTGGCAACTTACACTGCGAAAGTACAACCCTGAGGAAGGTGTTGACAAATGGTGGCAAGAGGTGTTTGACGCTGTTATCATTGCTAATGGGCAGCATTCAGTTCCATATGTACGTGTTCCTTATTGCCGTGACAGCTCATCGCTGACGAGATTAGGTGCCTCAAGTGAAAGGCCTTGAGCAATACATGGAAAGATACCCGGGTAGTGTTTCACACTCGAAGGCCTATCGGAATCCTTGCCCTTTTAACGGCAAGAAGGTACTCGTCGTGGGAAACTCTCTTTCAGGCCAGGACATTGCCGGTGATCTGGTCAAAGTCGCCCGGTTGCCAGTGTATGTTTCCAGAAGACGTGGGACCATCTGGGATACGCCTGAATCAGAGGACGACATCCAGTGGAAGCCTGCCATCCAAGAATTCATCTCTGAAACAAAACAGATTCTATTCGCAGATGGCTCTCTTCTCTCGGGGATTGACCACATTATTTATTGCACAGGATACAAACCATCCTTCCCGTTCTGGAACACCAACTCAAATGGACAAGAGCTATACGACTACATCAAGTCGAAGCTCAATGGAAGTTACCTACACACCTTCTTCAAAGACTTCCCCACCCTCGGTATCATCGGTCTAGGAAAGACCCTCGCGTTCCGAAGTTACGAGTATCAAGCGATCGCACTCGCAAGAGTCTTTGCAGGCAAAAACGCAATCGATCTTCCATCGCAAGAAGATTGGGAAAAAACATGGGAAGAACACGCGAATAAGAATGGGACGAAATTTCATGAGGTATCCATTGAAGACGGTGAGCTGCTGCGATGGTATACTCAGTTGTCGAATATAGCTGGATTGCCGTTGTCTAGGAAGGGAAGAGTGCCCCCTGCGTTTATTGACGAGGCTCTGTGGCAGTTGAAGAATGTAAGAAGACACTGAGAGTATTTATATAGATGCGGAGGACAAAGGGATGTCTTGATGACCAAGAAAGTGCATCGGATTGGCTGGTAAGGTGTTTTCGGAGTAAATCCGCGGACAAAGTCCGGACCCACTCCGAAGCCGGTCAACAAGATCATCGTCTCAACCCTTGAATGCAAATTTGGTCAGTCACTATGACTCAACCACAACATCAAATCTCTCTATAAGATCGTTAAGAAACTGGTACTCTCATATCTACCTCACATCGGATATCTTACATGTCTTGTATCGTGACGAACGACGCGACATCTTGAGTCATGGCTCCCCAAGTTCTCACCAAGGACGAAAAGGCTCTCCAGGACCAAACCAACATCCTCCCGCGTCGCCAACTCATCATCGCCCTCGCAGCCCTTCAATCCTCGCTACTACTCACCATCGTTGACCAAAATGGAATCTCCGTCATGCTCCCCACTATCGCGCACGATCTCCACGCTGAGAACACCATTTCTTGGGCTGGAACGTCGAGTTTAGTCGCCAATACGTGTTTTCAAATGCTCTACGGCCGACTATCCGACGTCTTTGGCCGCAAAGTCGTTTTCATCTCGGCCATTATGTTGCTTTGCATTGCTGACTTGTTATGCTCGTTGAGTAAGAATGCAATCATGTTTTATGTATTCCGAGCTGTTGCTGGTATTGGTGGTGGCGGGGTTCAAAATCTTTCCAATATCATCATTTCGGATATTGTTACTCTAGAGCAAAGAGGCAAGATCCAGGGTGTTGTCGGAGCTACGGTTGGGTTGGGAAACGTTGTCGGTCCCTTCATTGCTGCTGGGTTGATGCGCCAGACGTCATGGAGAGCATTCTTCTGGTTACTGTCGCCTTTGTCATTTTGTGCTGCTGTACTCGCTTTCTTCTTTCTTCCATCGAAGCCTGCTACTGTTGGCTTTTGGGAGGGAATTTGGAAGATTGATTGGACGGGGACATTTGTTTCAGGTGCAGGAATTATCCTTCTTTTGATTCCTATTTCTGGAGGTAAGGCTTCTCTGCTCTCGTATACGCTGTATCTAACTTTGAATACTCAGGTGGCTCGTACTTTTCTTGGGACTCGCCTCTTTCGATCAGCTTTCTCACTGTCGGTGGTGCCTTATTCATCGCCTTTATCATCTGGGAGTGGAAAATGGCCAAGCTTCCCATGATGCCAGGTACGTATTCATGGTCAAATGAATGATATTGCGTTGGAAACTGACTCTCAATAGTAAACATCTACGGAAACATTACCTTGTCCATCATGCTGGCCCAGAACTTCTTCTTTGGTGCTGTGTATCAATCTTTTCTCTATTACGTACCTCTTTACCTTCAAAACCCCCGTCAATACAGCCCGATGATATCGGCTGCTATCTATACACCGTTAGTAGCTGCTCAGATGATCGGGTCAATCGGTTCAGGACAGTATATCAGCCGTCGAATGAGATACGGTGAGGTAATTGTATTCGGCTTTGCAGTTTGGACACTGTAAGTATTTTGACCCTCGTTTGGAATGTTTGCTAACATGGTCGTAGAGGAGCTGGTCTTGCGTTGATCTTCAACCGTCAAACCCACCCTGCAGTCATTGCCGTAGTTCTCTTCATCGTCGGAATAGGTGTAGGGTGTATCTTCCAACCAACTCTCATCGCCCTGCAAGCTCACTCTCCCAAGAGTCGTCGCGCCGTCATCATTTCCAACCGCAACTTCTATCGCTGCATGGGTGGTGCTTGTGGCCTTGCCTTTTCCGCTGCAGTCCTTCAAGCTCGTCTAAGCGCAAAGCTACCAGCAGAGTATAAGGATCTTGCCAGCTCAACCTACGTTCTGCCGGACTCTATGCGCGAGAAGCCTGGTGTTCTAGACGCGTATATGGCGGCGAGTCGTAGCGTATTTATTTTGCAGGTTCCTTTGATTGCAGCCTGTTTGCTTGGAACTGCGTTTATTCGGGATCGTGGCTTGGAACCGCCAAAGGAGACTTAAACAATTTTAAGTATCTGCTCTTAACTTCTGCTCCATTAGCTGAGGGGCTTAGGGCACAAATTTGATTGGCAACCGTACCATTGGGGGCGAGGCGAGCAATGTCTTCACAGTGGGAATGTTCAGTGCGTTGTCATTCTTCCAAGTAGTCGCTTACTATATCAGTGAGATTTGGTGTATATCAGCATAGTCAAATAAAGAAAACACTTTCCTTTTCAAATACTGATAATACCCAATACCAACCCTCTTATAGACATCATTTCCGCTCATTCTTTGCAAGATCAAGAACCAATCTCTCTTCCCCCCCGTGGCAGGGTCAACGAGCTCGCCAACACTGAGACAAAAATATGCCCTGTGATCGTTCGTGTCATTCAGTGGCCTTCCAATAGCTATCTGAGATTTGTGAACATAGAGATGGCGGAGTTCCGTCCCTGTTAATTTAGTTTCCTCATCGTACATTATTTCATACCAGCATTCGTCATTGTTCTCCGTTTTCTGAAGACGAACGAACGCTACCTGACGGCCCAGTGCGCGGTCGTATTCGTAGGTCGATGTAAATGAATGGCAGTATGGAATGACAGCAAGATCGACTTCAACCATCAGCCCAGAGAGCCGAATTACCCCTCCAGTGACTCTACCGGTAGGGTCGGCTGCAGATGTAGCGCAATACGCCTGGCTAATGCTGACGTGTGGTGTAAAGTGGAACTGGTAGCGATCGCGAAAGTATTGTATGCTTCCAGTCGTTGAGGCCCACGACCACGTGGGTGCTGTGTAAGTGCTCGATGACCGACAGGCTTTGGGCGCAGAAACGTACCAGAGGAGACCCTCCACTAGGTCTTCCCTCCATAAACCTGCCAGGTACGACTCAGCCCCAAGTTCTGCTTGGATTAATACAAAGCTTGCCAACCCGGATACGGCAGATAGCTTGTCGCTAGGCTGCGTTAAGTTCCTCTTGGAGTAGTTTTCCATAATAGCGGTCCAAGCGTAAAAGATCGATTTCCAGGAGCCTGAAGTGAGAAAATCGGTTATATGAAGGGAGTCGTAAACTCCCTCTTTGTCATCCTATAGCTCGGCCCCGCGAGGAGGGAGCCACTCATGGAATGTAGTGCGGTTCATAAGGCGGAAAGCGCGGTAGCTGAGTCCCATGAAGTCGATCTTTGAACCACCATTTTCGAAGCAGCGACAGGCATCGCACTCTCAGCTCAAGCCAATGTTTGAGAAGTGTAAGACCCGGTGCGAGAGAATTCTTTCCTGTAACGTCCAACCTCTTGTAGAAAGAATATCTCTCGCCGAACTTGGTGCTTTTCTGATCCAGCAGCTGTCACTAATCTCCTGGATCCTTGTATCTTCCGGGGTCCAGAATCCTGCTGTGCATGTTGGACTGTCATCAGCGGCAATTGTCCGGGCAGAGTTCGAATATATCAGATTCATTTGACCGGATTCTTCCAACCAGTCCACATTACCAGGATCCTGAATAATGCACAGAGCATCAACCCATAGATAGCGAAAGCCCAACCGGCGACAAATAAAAACAGCGTCCTTTATAGTCTGTTGGTTGAGTTAGAGTTGTGACCAGATATTGGAGATAATTAATTCACATACACGTGGGAGGAGGTTGAAGGGTATATCTCTCTTATGGGCCTCAATGTTATCGAATGTCGTTGTCAAAGTTCCCCCACCAGACCCCCAACAATAACTCAATGCAACATATTGGGGATCAGTTTCCTTGAATCCAGTGACGGTCTCAACCAGATGTAGCCGCTGGTTTGTGTCTCCGACTTGTATCAAACGTCGAGGAGTGAACACGGTACTATTTGGACGACAGGTGTGCGTGCTGGTGCAATGTTGAAGCCACCGAGCGGCCTTTTGCAATCTCTCCTCGTGTGTTTCGCTCAACATGCTAGATATCGACCATTGGCTGTCTTGTATACAGCTTAGCACACAGCCGGACACTGTTAGCTTCAGTGAACTTTGACTTACCGCCACGCAGAATTATGTCAAAAGTCCGTCGCTGCGCTGTTTTATCTTTTGCCGGCTGGGTTATTGATACCGTTAAGAGAGGGTATTCAACGCCTCTAATCCTGAAAGCGTTGCATCTCTTCCGAATCGACACCTTGTTCGGTATTGTACAGTGGGTGAGGCTAGTTACCGAGGTTTTAATAAGTGCGCAGTGTTCGCAGCACGAATATTGGCAAATGTCTTCAAAATTCCATGATCGACCCCAAGAGGGAGATTGAAAAAAGCAGTTTCGGTACGAGGCCTCTAATGCATAGAGTATATCCGGTATTCTCCCAATAAGATCAAATGATTCAGCATCAGGGAGAGAATACAACAGCTTTTTGCGACAAATTACATCACTCACTCCATTCTGTCTTAATGATTGGATATATAGTGGCATCTTTGGCTGCCAGATCGGGTAGTCCGACAGCGTCGCCAGTCTGGGCCCGACTCCAAGCGAGGTGGAAGGGCCTGCATTACTTACAGCGGGTTCCATGGCCAAAGAGAAGTGTATCGTGATGACAGAGGATGGTGGGATGCGAGAAATATATATATTTTCAGCTCCATTGGAATGAAGAAAGCCTTATGGATGCAGTGCAAGACCTTAAGAATTTTAACTTTAACACTGCCACTTGCCTGTGATCCAGCCACCTACCGGGCGTAAGCAATACCTGACCTAGCTTTAGCGAGTGAGCACTCCTCCAGCAGCTTTTCAGCCCTGACTCAGTGGATATTTTGCTTTGCAGTGCATAAGAAAATAAAAGCTAAGAAAGCACAGACGAATTGACATTTACCTGGCCCGAGAGGATATTTACATCAGCCTCAGGTTAGGTCTGTTTTACCTTGTCTAAGAACCCGATACAACTACAGGATCCAGGTACTGAAATCTCAGAATTTCAACCTACATCCACTAGCCCTCAAGTGCAAGCAGTGTCTTGAAACATATTAACAAAAACAAAGTAATAGATTTAAAACGATATAACTCTCTGATATACTTGAACACTATCTCTTGTCCTTTTAAACTTTCGACATGCATGTTGAATTTTCATGTAACGTGGACGTCAGATAATTATGTTGACGAGGGGTAGTGGACTACGAACCTGTAACGCTGGGATTGACATCCATGTCGCAACGCTTATCCCGTTTCGGCCTGACCGTCTTACATCTTAAAATTACCTGTTGGTCAGCAACCGTGATGATCTGATCCCTTTGGCTTTCTAAGCAATCCCTTCAACCTCAATCCTCCAGTTCTTTCTTTCTCTCCGCCAACTTCAGCCAGCATGGGAATTCTCTTCTCGCGACCTGGACGTGAATCGTCTTCTTTACCACCCGGTGCCTTTCACGCAGGCAATCTCTCGTCTCTCTACAGTTCATCCATCGCTCCGTATCTCGGTGTCAATACAGGCTTGTACGAGGCCCCGCTTCCGCCAATACCACTTGAATGGATCGTCTCGCCTAGTAAAATCGATGGGTCTTCCTGTCCCGACGGTGCTCAGATTCTCACGTGGTTCGCCGTCACGGAGGCTGTTATAACCGTTCTGGTACCACTCTTCGCGTACCGGCCTTTTGTACACTGGATCACGCGCGGTAGACTTGGAAAACGCAAGAAGAACAGTATCGCCCTCACATGGACCATAACATTTGCATGCCAACTGGCGGCTAGCGCCATTGTCGCTGGTCTCATTGGCAGTACATACAACACTTTAAACATGCTTCACATCTTCACTGTTTTTATCTCGCGACCCCGCTTCCATCCTATCATCGTCGGATTACTGCGATGCGTCGTTTTCGCCAAGCGTCCCCGCGATTGGGATAAATCAACAATCATCAAACGTAGCATCGACGACCGTGTCGAATTCCCCTACACAGACGCCTGGATCTCGACGAGCATTTCAGAATTGCTATTACTTCTCATATCCGCCATTTTCACCGGCGTCACATGGAATCGTCTTCCTGCTGACAGCAAAGCTCGCGAGTACGCCTCCGATCATGTCAGCTTCATGTCGAGTACCCCAGGTATCATGTTTCTCTGCATGCTAGCTTTTGTGCCGGTGTATAAGCGCTACGGCGAGGCATACCCGATCGAAGGTCGACGCTATGAGACTGGTAGACATTGGGGCGTCACAATAAGCAGCGATGGAAGGACGAGGGTCGGTGTCAAGAAGGGAAAGAACAAGACTACTCTTAAGAGAGTGGCCAACGCATTTTGTGCGACGCTACTTCTTGGGTATGTCTACCTCGTTCAGTGGGCTTATTGGACGAGGTATCTCGAGATGACTGGGGTGCTGTGAGTATTCCTTCTTCCTGGTTCTCAGTATAGGTTGACGAAAGCTAACTGGGAACAGGTTCTGTCCCACCAAAATGATTCAATCTGGAGCTGTGTGGGTGGTCTTTACATTGGTTGGTAAGTAATCCATGCTTTGGCCCTTGCAATCATCAATTGATCAACAATACCAGGATTGTTCGCAGGAGCTGCTTCATAGGTTTCCTTTTCAAAGCAAATTTAAATTCGTTTGTTAAGATTTCTATACTGTTTTGAACAGTTCTTCAAAGAGACGAAACACCTACTATATAACTTTGCAATACTTATAACGCACAGGGATCTCTCAATAGTGGATGGTGTTGACGTTGCGGTATTTTATTTAACAATCCAAGTATCCGCACCAGATTCAAGACATAAAATGATCCGTTGGTGATGGAATTGCCCTCAGAAGGATTTACAAGTGCGAAGTATCATGATTCCAGTCTTTTGAACATAGTATAATACCATATAATGGCATATCTGCAGAAACGATCTTATACACCGACGATAAGTTAAGCTACATTACTATCTTAGTAGCAAGACACTGGCTATTTTCTGTTAGTAGAGCATGGGGCAGGGTTAGAATATTTAATATTCAATGATAATAGATCCCCTATAGTATATATTATATGCATTGTTCCAACTAACAGTAAGTATTGGATCTCGCTACAGTCTTGCTTGGCATGCATATGGCTCGCCTCACTTTCTGGCCTGACCAATTGACTTTAATATCTAAGCGCCAACACTGTCTTACGCACCCCCTCTTTAGATACGTAGATGAAAATTCCTCTCACTTTCATCTGAATTTACTTTTCCAACCGCCACAATGTCCGGAGAAGAGGCTATCTTTAAGCCCGAACAGTATACAGTTGGATGGATATGCGCCCTTTCGCTTGAGATGGCCGCTGCCAGAGGCATGCTTGACGATATCCACCCAAACCTGTCTTACCAAGATCCCAATGACTCTAATAGTTATATCTTGGGTGAAATCTATGGCCATAATATCGTTGTTGCCTGCTTACCTTCTGGCATTTACGGAACTACTCCTGCAGCTACTGTTGCAAACAACTTACTGCGAACATTTAAATCTATCAGATTCGGCTTATTAGTAGGGATTGGGGGAGGGGCCCCATCACCAGAGCATGATATCCGACTAGGCGACGTGGTGATCAGTCAGCCTTCCGAGACGCTGGGAGGCATTGTACAACACGACCGAGGCAAAATCCTGTCACAAGGAGGCTTTAAACGAACAGGCTCTCACACTGCGCCCCCTACTCTTCTACTATCTACATTGTCCCGCTTACAAGCTACTCATATGTCAGCGGATAGCCAAGTTCCGAAGTTCTTAGCTCAGCTTGTTGAAAAAAGCCCGAAGAGGATGAAGTCAAGGTTCAAGCACCAGGGCGCCTCAAACGATCGACTATACCAGGCAGAATATGATCACGTCGATCCGGAAAATCCAAGATGTGATAATTGCGACGAAGCAAAGATTGTTAGTCGAGCGGACCGAGATGACGACGAGCCTTTCTTCCACTATGGAATTATAGCTTCTGGAAATCAGGTGATTAAGGACGGCAGGACACGGAAAAGCCTGAGTCAAGAGTGTGGAGGGGCACTGTGCTTTGAAATGGAAGCTGCAGGGCTATACGACTTCCCGTGCCTTGTTATTCGTGGTATCTGCGATTATGCGGACTCCCATAAGAACAAGGTTTGGCAGGAATATGCTGCAGCAACGGCAGCGGCCTTCACAAAGGAGCTTCTGCTCTATATAGCACCGGAACAGGTTGCGAAAGAGAGGAAACTCCTTACAGAGCTTATTTCAAGTAAGTGAGGTTCGGTTACTTATGTCGGGTGGTCAATTTTGAAATATTGAAACGAGGGTGTGAGCAAGACTCGTCGACGCAATTGTATTGATTCAATTGGAATACCGTCAAGAGTTCTCCCTATCAATTCAGTTAGAGCTTTGTTAACGTGAGATAGCTGTGAAAGAAAGCCACGAGATTTCAAAGCAAAGTCTCGCGGAACAGAAATCCATCAAGTAGGTGTCACCATCTAGTCAGGATCCTTTCTATGTTGCGGTCTTCATACTAACTACAAATAGGTCGATGCTGGATAGTCGACCAATTGATCTCTTTATAGTCCACAAAGCCCGCCATGACAGTGAAGATGTTAAAGGTAGCCCAAAGTGCGAGCCTGGCACCCGAGTCCGTGTCCTGAAGATCATAGGACAATGGGCAAACCACGACTTGAACCAACCACTGTTTTGGCTTGTTAGCCCCGCAGGTGTTGGAAAGTCCACGATCGCTAGAAGTGTCATTGATATCTTCGAGACGGATAAGTACTCGGTTACTGGATACTTCTTTAAACGAGGTGAACAGGACCGTAACGATACCAACAGAATATTCTCTACGATTGCAATGCAAATTGCTGACAGCGTTCTTCCATTCCGCGAAAGCCTTCGAAAGTCACTTGAAGGTCTAGATAAAAATGCAGTGGAAGGGTTCAATCTCGAAAAACAGTTCCAGAAACTCCTAGGGGAGCCCATGGAAACCCTGCAACCCGATGAAAAGAGCCACCTGAGAATAGTAATCATCATAGACGCCCTTGATGAATGCGAACGACCTGAACACCTGCAGCGGATCTTGCAATTATTATCAAACCTTTGCAAAATTTCCGAAATTCATTCCCGGGTCTTGATCACGAGCAGGTCTGCCCCTGATATCATCGAGGCCTTTGAACCTCACACTAAGAACAAATCGGTTCGAATCTTGCAGCTCCACCAGGAGTGCTCGGAAGAAACAAAGAAAGACATCAGAAACTTTCTTGAGGCAAGGTTCCAAGACATCAGAAGCAAAAGGAGTGTACAGAAACAGCCATGGCCAACTGCAGAGCAATTGGACCACCTTGTGCAACTGTCCACAACACCTGAGCCCTTATTCATTTATGCCGCAACAATGTGTCGCTTCGTATCTGATAAGCAACGAGGTCCCACTCAACAGCTCACTATCTGGTTGAAACAAGGGGGGAAGTCTCAGCTTCAGCAGATATACAGTCCTACCCTCGATCAAGCATTCTATGGTTTTGATCAAATAGAATTCGGTCAGAAACTACAGTTCCTGGCTTCCATTATTCTTCTTGCAACACCACTTTCGGCAAAAGGTATTGCTAATATCCTTGAGATGGATCTCGATGACATCAGCTGGTGGATTCCACGATTATATGCGGTTTTACAGATACCGCCTGGCCTCGAAAGGCCGATAGAGCTGCTTCATAAATCCTTTAGTGATTTCCTTCTCAATGATTCTGACTTCAACAAATATCGGATAGATACAGCTGAAATTCATTTTCAACTGGCCGACGGGTGCATTGCCCTGATGAATAAACGGCTGAAACAAGATATATGTGGAATCGGGAAGCTTAGTGCTACCCCTGGAGAGGTCTGTAAGGATACTCTGACGAACTACCTACCAGCCGAACTGGAGTATGCCTGTATTTATTGGGTTTATCATTTGGAAGCCAGTGGCCGACCGAACGGCAACGTACATGGTTTTCTTCTTGATCATTTCCTTCATTGGCTAGAAGCACTTTCAATCTTGAAGCGCCTACCGCATGTCCTCAAGGTTCTTCAGAATCTGACTGATCTCGTCAAGGTTTGTCCATGCTTTCAAATGGTCTAGCACAGTAGGCTAACGACGACAGCAGTCCTCTGATGCAACCTCAAATCTTCTGGGCTTCTTGGACGACGGCCGTCGAGCGGTTCTACGCGTTGCCTCCATCATAGAGAGCGCACCGTTACAAGCCTATGCGTCATTACTGTTCTTTTCCCCTGTTACATGCCGAATTCGCCAACAGTTTTGGGCGGAACGTCTACCAGCACCTTTGCATGTTGAAGGCATTAGATCTGACTGGGATGGGCATTTCCAGACACTTAAACTTCCTGAGAGAGTTGATATGCTTTTGTTCTCACCAGATGGCAGATTCTTGGCATCCGTATCAGATACGAAAGATGTCAGAATATGGAACGCATCAACTGGCACGCATCTGGTCTCATTTGAAGCTGAGAGTTACCCTGAAAAGGCGATGGTATTCTCACCAAACAGCCAATACTTGGCGGTAGGGTACGAAGATTGCAGAATCAGGATCTGGGATTTGACTACCCGGACGCAAATTAAGACTGCTAGCTGCCCTGGACTTTGGATCAAGGACATTATATTATCATCAGATGGCCGCCTTCTCTCGGCAACGTCTGCTGGTAAAGTACTATTTTGGAATGTAAAGACAGGCAGACTTATAAAAATGATCCAATGTCGACAAGGTCTTGACACTCTCCGCTCAGCCACTTTTTCACCAAACCTTCAACTTGTAGCATGGGCTGTAGAAAGCGGAGTTATCAAACTCTGGAACCTTGACGCTGGTGCCATTCAGCATATACTCCCTGTTGACGCTTCCTCCAATCCTTTGGCCTTCTCCCCGAACAACGAATTTTTGGCATGTACTTCAGACAGGGAATTACAGATCTGGAATACAGTAACCGGTAAATTAGAATACACACTTGAGGACTGCGATCTAGGGCCCTATGATACACTGACATCGATCTCTTTCTCGTTCGATGGTCAGCTTCTAGCTTCAGCATCAAGTTCTAAGATCAGACTCTGGAATTTGGTGACTCGCGACCACCATGATCTCCTCATAAATTCTTCGGCTATGATATGCGTATGCGCATTTCCTCCGGATAGCGAAACGATAGCGGTCGGACTAAACAATGGAGAAATTCAAATCTGGGCTACAGCTTATACTGATCGAAAGTCACCCGAGAATGGTTCAGCGGGCAGGCATCTTGTTTTACTGTCTCCAAACCATCAGTGGGTGGTCTCAGGAACACATGGACCCTCAGGCAAAATAACCCTCCGATTATGGGACGTATCTACAGGAAAGCTCCGGAGAACAGTTCACGGCACAGGATCGTTCTACCACGTTCAGTTCTCACCTACTAGTGAGTACCTGGCGTGGAAGTCCTCTAGTTCTGATGGTTTTATCTGGAACTTAGATGATGGCACAAAACAACAGATTCTTGATCCTGACGCGAAGCGATGGGCATCACATATCGTGTATTCGCCCAGTGGCCAACTGGCTGCCATCTGCTGGCACTACAGTGCTATTGAACTTCATGATGGAATTACGGGCAGTCATATATATTCGCTTCCACAACAAGATGTTCTCATTCAGGCAATTGCTTTTTCCCCCGATAATCATATTCTCGCTCTCAAGACAGAGCGCAAGATCCAGTTGTGGAACGTGGAAACAAGAATGATGCAGGATGAACTTCGAGAGCTTCACGGTGAAGAATACTCTAGAATGATCTTTTCCCAAAGCGGTGAGACATTGGCTCTCCAAGGGTATTTAAATGTAGTCTGGTGGGATACCCGGACGCGCTATCTTCAGAGCTCACCGGATTCGTCAGGCTTCGTCAGTGAATTTGCCTTTACCTCCGATTTTCTGCTGCTGGCGGTAGCCTCGACCGATGAGCCGCATACCAACGCGATAAAGATCCATCTACATGACACCAAATGGGGGAGCCTTCAAGGAACGCTTCATGGCCACCGGGGGTATGTCATGAAACTTGACTTTTTGCCTGACAGCCGTATATTGGCTGTAGCATCAGAAGATCGGGCAGTCCGCCTTTGGGATGTAACAACTTCCTCCCAAATCCATACTTTCAATACATATAACGCGGTACCAAGATTGATGCGATTCTCAGACAATGGTCATATTATCGCTGTTGAATCAATAGACAAGACAATCAGACTTTGGAACACGAAAACTGGTGGGTTCCTTCAGATGATTCAGTATGATAAGGGATTTCTGCATGAAATGGCCATATCGTTGGAGACACTTGTTATATCAGTGTCTGATGTTGGTCACGATGGTTTTTGGGATCCCTGGGAGACGCCCAGTTATAAACTTCATATGCATCATTACCCTATTCTCAATGATGATCACATCACACATGACCCCGGATTCTGTGGAATTAATCTCAGCGCGGATGGCAGTTGGCTGACGAAGGGCTCTGAGAAGATTCTGTGGATCCCTCCTGAATATCGACCAGCAGAGGTTTTCCAGCAGTGGGAGGAGCCAAAATTCCCTTCGTGGGATAAATCAGAAGGTGCTGTGTTCATCGGGTGCGAATCGGGTAGACTAGTACAGTTAAGGTATAATTGATAGAATCGTCTTTAAGTAGCATTTAATTTGAAAATAGTTACAATTTATATTTACCATCCTCTTTGAACTATAGATCCCGGGTTAAATGCTTCTCCAATATCAGAATCTCTAGTGCCCTCTTCCAATAAAGGGTGTGGTACATTATCCTTCCAATACCAGGACGGCCAACACACAAGACTTCCCCTGGGGTGACGTGTCGTCGCGTTGCACCACACCACTTACCTTCCAAAGCACTTGGCCGAGTGGGCTTATTGGACGAGGTATCTCGAAATGACTGGGTTGTTGTGAGCCGTTCTTCTTCATAGTGTGGGTTGATAAGAGCCAACTATGTACAGGTTCTATCCCACCAATATGATTCAATCTGGAGCTGTATGGGTGATTTTTACCTTAGTTGGTAAGTCATCTGTTGCTATTTTTCCATTCCTCCACTAACATACAATGCTAAGGTTATTAGCAGGCGCTGCTTCATGATCTTGGTTCTGAAAGAAATCTCAAAGCTACTAGCTATTACCCATTTACTCTTTTTCTTTCTATTCCTTGAATCGTCTTCTTTGACAACACAAGCGTTTCTTGCAGGTACAAGACATAGGATTTAGGGCTGAATTGGTATTGGTTTAGAATAGGAATTGCCCATTTGGACATACGCCCTTTACAAGACCTCTCCCGTTGCGGAGCCTTGGCTTTCTGCAGCCGATAGCGGAACAGGCATTTCATTAGCTGCTAGAAAGACCGCGACACCCCACGATTTATAATCAATTGCCTGATATGTTAACCTTGTTCTGTCTTGTGATTTGTAAGCAGTACTAGGAGTATATCTTCTGGTTTCGGAGACCGAGTATGGGAACACGACTTAGCATGCTGTGAGGATAATCCAAGTATTACGGTGTCACTAACACAACTTTTCTCTCAAGCCGCCCTAGCTAATTTCACGAATACCACCCACCAACAGTAACTTATTGCAGCAGTGTCTGTCCGAACAGAGGACACAAGGGCCACGCGAGTCACGCAGCCGAAGCTGCATTCTTACAACAAAACATGAAGGACAAGAAAATCGTCATCACTGGCGCAGGTCGCGGCCTCGGTCGTGCACTGGCGATCGTGGCCGCTGATCGAGGAGCAATTCCATTGCTACTAGGCCGGTCTGAAGAAGCGTTGCAGCAGGTCCACAATACGATTAAAAGCCGAACTGGTATATGGGCACCTACGTTTGTCTGCGATCTCTCAGACGCTACGTCCGTCACCAACACAGCGAACCACATCGCGTACTCCCATCCCAACATCGATATACTGGTTAACAACGGTGCACATTTCACCGACGGCGCTTTTGAAAAACAGTCGGCCGAGCAGATTGTTTCTGTGGTCAATTCAGCGGTCACGGGTACTATATTCCTGACCAAGGAGCTGCTGCCATTTTTGAGGCAGAGACCACACGCCGATATCCATAACGTTGTTTCCATGTCTGGTCTGCCGTATGCAAGACTCACTGGTGCCTCGTTGCCCTTCAGAGCGGCCAAGGCGGCCCAGGATGGCTTTACACAGGGTTTAGTGGAGGAGCTGCATGGCAGCTCTGTACGAATTACGTCGGTTTATCCGGGTTTGATCGAGGATGTATCACCGACGGATGAGGCATGGGATAAACAGCGTGGTCTAAGCGAGGGAATCACGAACAAAGACGTCGTGGGTACGATCCTGTACGCACTTTGCGCTCCCCCGAACGTATCATTGCGCTCTATTGTGATTGAGCGTACTCGTTCAGACTTTTTGGTCTAGTTAAGAACTGAGGGTTTCTTGTCTCCTTGCATTTATCTAGCTGCGCGTGATAAGCCACTACTTTCAGCCGTTCTTTAACCTCCTCATCCGGCCAACCATAACGTGCCTTGAACCGTTTGCATGAAACTATTGCGTTCCATTCAAAAACATTGATTTTGTTATTGGCTCTTGGTTCGTCAGTGCGCGCGGGGAGGATACGCCACTTGTTTTAGTACAGAGCTGAAATTCCACAGCGGGACATGTCCTGTGCTGCCGGGTGCATATATGCCTGCTTGCTTCCTCCCAAAAGCTTACGTTAGGCCCCATACTCTTTATCTTACACTACGTTATAATCCAGCTTCTATCACTTCACAACAATGCCCTTAACAAAGATAGTCAATGGTGTAGAGGTTACCAATACAAATGTAAGCCACCACTATCCACCATACTGCCGCAATGGTAGCCAATGAAAAATAGGTTAAACCTCCCACGGGTTGGACGGTCAAATACGAAGATTTCGGCAGTCCCACTGAATGGGGTGATGACGGAGAGGTCGCTGATCTTGTCAGCGCTTATGGTATCAGTGGGGAAGTGAGGCCGCTTTTCAGAACCCGATACAATGGCAACGAGGTTATCTTCATCATTGAAATTAACAGCGAGTACTTTGTTTACGATGGCCAGAGTGGCTGGGTGCAACGCATTGTCACCCCGACTGATTTGAGGGAAATCGTTGAGTTTATCAATGAGCAGGGGTGGTTTCGACTCGAGACAGAGAACCTTGGTTAGATACCTTGATTTGTCTGTCTTCAATAATTGAATACGACCTTCAATTATTGATAACTTTGTTGTTTGCCTCCTATCAATCTTCTCTCAACGGTGCCGTAGAATATGTCTACCCGTATTTTGATTGCTTAGTAACAAACAGCGGGCGAATGGTTTAGTGGTATAATACTCCCTTAGCATGTTAGCTCCTCCGAGCTTCATCATTGGGAGTGGTCCAGGGTTCGATTCCCTGTTCGTCCAGCAACGGTGGTTTGATTCCACCATTGTATCACACTCTTTGTCCCGGGCGAATGGTTTAGTGGTATAATACTCCCTTAGCATGGGAGTGGTCCAGGGTTCGATTCCCTGTTCGTCCAACGCAGCTGGTTAGATTCCGGCAATACCTCATTTTTTGCATCTTCACCAGATTTCACAACAAGCACAGATATTCCACGAATTTTTACCGACAGATTTGTACGTAATATGTGATATAATACTATCAAGCATAACTATTTATTATATACAGTAAAGACCGTTAAACCGTAGCGTGCATAACAATGCTCAAGCGAGCACTTAGCATTCCGAGCAAAGGTCAGATTTGACCATGAGAGATGGGAAGTCTAGAGTACCCAACCCTAGAGGACATGATCTGGAGGGCGTCCCACTTAGGCCTTGGGGCCGAGGGTGGCAGGGCAGTCGAGGCAGCGAGCATCGTACCAGGCAAAGCCCTTGCCAGCATCAGCAGGGTTGATGGTAGTACCAGTGTGCTTGAAGAAGTAGCAGATACCGTTAGGCTCATCATAAGCGACAGCCTTGCAGTCAGGCTTGGTAGTGCCACAAGCAGCAACACAGTTCTTGCGGTCAAGAGCACCCTTGTGGACGACATCGTAGCTTCCAGCATTCGGGTTGTTGCGCCAGCCCTGACGACCACAGATGGCGCCGTCCTTGGAATCAGCGAAGCCACAGCCGGCGTCGTAGAACTTGTAGCCGGTGGGCTTCTGCTGGACAGCAGTGGTCTTGATGTCGAACTTGGAGAAGTAGCAGATGCCGTTGACATCATCGTAGGTGATGGACTTGCAGTCGGGCTTGGTGGTGCCACAGGCCTTGATGCAGCCGTCAAGGGTCAGCTTGCCCTTGTGGATGCTGTCGTAGGACTTGGCCTCGCTGTTGGTGCGGTAGCCGACAAGGCCACAAAGGGAGCCGGAGGGGATGTTGACCAGGTTGCACTCCTCAAGGCTGCGGCAGGGCAGCTTGTTGTTGGGGGCAGCGGCAACGGAGGCGACTGACAGAGCAGCAGTGACGAGGGTGGAGTAATGCATCTTGAAGGTTGGTGTTTGAAGGGGAGAGATACAAAAGTATTCTGTTGCTTTGAAGTTGCTTTGAGTTGCTTGTTGAGGAGATGAGGTTGAGTGGTGAAGATGTGATTAAAGCGACGATCCTTTCTCTTTCTTATAGGGCTCAGGAGAAGTCGGACACGAAGGCCCTGTTTGTCTCCATCTAGAGTCTAGAATTCTCGGGCTGTCGGTCTGACACGATGTCTAAGACGCCGACTTGCGAAAAAGGAATCGTTCACGATGTTTATTGACAGCTGAAAACTATGTCCTGAACTATTGAACAGATTATCGAAACTTGGCAAGCTGATGCAGGAGTTGAGGAATAAGGGTTCTGCTCTCGACGGACAGAGTCATCCGCGTAGTCCTCGACTCCAAGTCCATTCTCGTCGCTAAAGCCGGATTGCTCTACCCGCATAACCTTTACCGTACTGCCGGAAACCAGGGGTCTGGAAGGCCCCGGCAAACCCAATTGGCTGGGTAAGTTAAGGTTGTGATGCTGGCAATTAAACTATTGAAGCCACGAAACGCTGGCTGTTAAGTCTCATTGAACAACTTGACTGCTGGGGTTTATTTCCGCGAAGGTGGTTGTGCGGAATCTGGGATGGACTCCCGGATTACCAGATTAGGAATGGTGGTTGGACATCAAAGTCAGGGATTGGAGGTTGAACGACCTAGTGGTAGGGCGAAGGATCGTGCGTGGCGTTACGAGTGCCCAAAAAAGAGTGTGGCTTGGTGGAGGCTCCTGTTGCAGGACGTCGCATAAAGTGGGCGAGCTCACCCCTGCCTCTTGTCTGCTATTGTGGAAGCTACCCGGGAGAAAAATGATTATTATCGACGACTGGGAATATCGTTGTAGGTGTTGAGATGACAATAACTACAATTAATTTTCTTAAGAGAAATAATACGTCTATTAATTATTCCCGTTCATTGCGTTCGATACTCTTTAGCTAACAAGCCTGTACGTAAGCGCGGGAGAGCAACACGTTAGCTGTTCGTTCCCACAGGGTAGAATAACCAACATTTGATTGAGAGTTCACCAAGAGGAAAAAAAAAAAAAAAGAAAAGGAACCACCGAAATAAGCCAATCTAATGCTCATACGAGCTCTGAGACTAATATCAAGCGAAAGTCGCAGTGCTTTGGCAAGGTTGAGACTCGAAATTAATGCAGCGACTGCGGCAATATTACCGCGTCTCCTCGACGCGAGTGGCAAATGAGAACTGAACACTCACCCAGGGACGTGGCCATGCAGATAGGCAAGCCGCTTTCCGACCAGGGCCATTCAGCTTACTTCCCTCTGGTCTGTTTTCCATTTCTTCTTAATCCCGTGATGTTATCTCCAAGTTCAAATTCTTCAAATTATTGTCACATACTTGCCCCCGTCCCATCTCGGTCAATTCAGGGAATTATTTTAAAGCTTGTTAAAGCATTGGAATGCTGTTCCTGTCGATCCGATCTCGGAATAAGCCTCAGAAGCCATTTTCAGTCCTTATCTGAGCCACTCCCGGTCAACTCGCGATACCCACTTCAAGCCAGCCGCAGTGGAGATGGCGGAATTCGCCCGATCTGATCTCGCTAATCAAGCCCCTAGGTTGAACGACACGAAATCTCCATATCGACACACGGTTACTGAGTCATGTGATGGGGAAGCCGTTGATTTGAGGCCTGTACGCTGAAAAAGCAACAAGGCTGAACGAAGGATCGTGAACCTGGCACTGCTTGGTGAGACTGCCAGTACGACAGAGCCAGTACTTTTCCTTTCTACCGGGCACGGGTCTGTATGGTCATTTTGGCTTGCATGCAATGATAGGAATCGGCCGGTCAATTTGCTCCGGTATCTTGTGTTGTTTAAGACCAGAGCAAACATCGTTTTCACAACGCCAGGTGGTTGATTGAACAAAGCTGATAACTTATATCAGGACATCGTGTAAGTCTAGACTGGTCCATCAGTGAAATCCCCCATCCCTGAGCAAATCCTTATTTTTCTGCACCAGTCACTGGGAAAAATTGATGCTGGGGCAACAGACTATCCTCAATAAGCGGAACGAAGCATTACGATCCCTGTTCGGTGAATTGCTCTACGCTGATAAGTAAAGTATAAAGATGATAAGATAACCGATAAGCGTACTTGGTAACAGAGGCAGACTCCTTTTTCTACGGGTATCAGCGGTATGGTCCGGTTACTGCTGCGGCTACACCGAGAGATCAATGAAGCGCTGCCTCTCTTCGCAGCGAATCTCATTGATGACTCCATATTTGTTCCCAATTGGGGTGGTATAAGCGAAGGAATGCGGGAGGCGATCTTGCTTCATTGAAGCTGAGTGTGGTCCTAGAATGGCCCCCGTCGACTGGACTCTAGCAAATTGCTTCTTTCAATCACCCCACAGTATGACTGGCCGATATAAGAACAATCAGACTTGAGCTGTATGCCAAGATGCTAATTCTAAATACGGTTTGTCGTAATCCACAGCGTCGGATCCGGGCCCAGCGGAATTGTAACCTCACCGTTACAGACTATTGACACAAGCGCCCATTTAGCGCCATACTCGATTTAAAGTCAGGAGATCCGGTTAGTGACATCCCAATGGAAAATGTCTATTCCCCATGATATTTATTAGGGTAATTAAGCGCAAAGACATCCTGGAACCAATAGTTTGTAGTTAGCTCCTGTCGTGTTAGCGGACTGTCGCCCTCCTGTATACAGGGGAACTCGTGGTGGTGAGAGTATATTGATAGGAAGAATAAAGTGTAGTAGAGGTTGTCCCAACTGCGTGGTTTTCTGGTCTCTGCACACCGACCTTCTTTCACTCGTTCAAGATGGTTTCTGCAAGGCTCTTCGTCGTGGCTTTCGCGCTTCGCTCTGCTGTCGCTTCGCCATGCAAACCTCGTCCCATTTCGACGACCTCAGCTCTTGAGTCGTCTGCCACTGTCACTTCTGGATCCACTTCCTTGACTTTTGAGAGTTCTACTGGCGTCTCAACCGCCTCCAGCGCGAGTTCTGCTGAGACACCTGTCACAGCAACCTCTGACGTGTCTTTGACTACTGCAGCAACTGGTACTGCTAGTGAGACAAAGACTTTGTCCATGGATATCGCTGGCGAGACGAGCGCTGAGTCTGTGTGGAGTGAGACCAGTACGACAGATGTCTCCACCGCCGTCGAGACCTCTACTGGGACTCTGACCAGTGCTGGCGTGTCTGCTTCGGACACAACCACTACAGTCCTGTTAACCACTGAGGCCTCAACAGCTGTTACTGAGTCTACTTCAGTCACAGCCTCCACAGCCACTTCTGCATCTGAGACTTCTACTGAGGTTCAGGGTGCCACTACCACCAGCTCTGCTACCACCACAGACACAACCACCACAGTTGAGTCAGCTAGCGACACCTCCACTGTATTCTCGACAATAACAGGTACGGAGTCTACAACAGACACCGCTACTACAACCGACTTCTCCACCAGTGAGACCACTGCTGGTGCCTCTACTACCGCCACGACTGGGCCACCTTCGGAATCAACCACCACGACTGAGGCAGCTACCTCGACAGAGACTTCTACTCAGCCCCAGTCTACCACTACTACAGAGTCTGCGACAGATACAACCACAACGGCCCACTCTAGTACTGAGACGTCTACCGAGTCTACCACAGACACCACCACAACAGTCCAGTCTACCACTGCGACTTCGTCAGAGGGCTCCACTACGACAACCGAGTCCACTACTGAGACCTCTTCTACGGTCTCTACTACCGCTTCCACTGGCGCCTCCTCAGACATAACTATCACCTCTGGAGAGGCCACCTCTACTGAGACCTCTACCGAAACACAGTCTACCACAGCCGCTCAGTCCACCTCCGACACCACAACAGCACAATCAACCACGGCTTCTTCGACTGAGGCCTCGACCACCACATCTACTGAGCCCAGCTCGGATACCACTACCACAGCCGAGCCCACTACTGAGACGTCTACCACTGAGGCCCCAACAACTACCTCTACTGAGTATACCTCGGATTCTACCACCACAGAAGCTGCCACCTCAACCGAGACTGCCTCTTCCACCGTTGCCGAGTCCATCACCACCACTGCCACCACTACTGCCGACTTAACGACCGAGACCACTCTTGCCACGACCGACTTTACAACCACAACCACCGCAGAGGCTACAACCACTACTGAGGCCATGACCACTTCCAGCGAGGAATGCAAGATCTATCCTTATATGCTTATTTAAGCAACCTTCAATTGTATATATTCTATAGGTCTTGCTGCTACTGTAGTAAAGATTTAGTAGTATATATAATAGTTATATAGCTTTATTTTAAGATTGTCAATGAAAGAGGATATAGTTAAGTAGTAAAGAGAAGGTATAAATAGAGTAACAGTCCTTTTCCTATTTCGATTAAGCTTGAAAATAACCAGCACATCCACAATACCACTGGATTCAATTCGCTGAAATACAATTCCATGCAGCCTGTAGCGTTTGCACACTATGCGTCAGCGGTCACGTAACGCCCTAGACGTCTCATTACCTTGACGCAGCTTGACCGCTTGTCATAAATCTCATTATCTATGACAAGGATATAGTTATCATCATCGCCGATCTAAATACTTCTTTAGAGGAATACGCTATCTCGATTGATGGCACGGAGGTAGGCCACAAACATGGGCGGCTATCTCTTAAGAATCAGGTCGGAGATAGTTGCGACACGGTAAAAATACCAAACATTGTGATTGACAGACCGCCGGATGGCAGTGTTGAATCTGTCCTTGAACAGGGATTCTGGGGTCCTTTGAGTTCTCAGAGGTACGTTCGACTGTCTTCCTAGCACAGCTATAAGAAGTAAAAATGATATATAATCGATACTAAAACATGCTGGCTGTAAGGGCCTTGATATTTAAACATCCAGCATATATGGCAGGGGTAGGGATGTGAAACGCAAATTAATTCTAGAGTACAGGCTGGTAATTGTGATTATTCATCTACCCCGCAGAGTAACATCACAAGATTTGAGTTTGGCATTGAAACCTTGTATGTTTCAACTTCACTACAGGCAGACAGGCGATGTTTCAGCCAAGTCGAGAGCCACTATAACCATGTCCGATGGATGCCAGCCATCGCAGGTATATATATAGATTATCTATCCCATGGGCTAAACTGTACTATTCTCTTATCTCTACAAAACATCAACGTCTCATATTTACTTGTGTATTTATATTTTTCTTCATCAGAAACACAAAATGCAGTTCGCTTTAGTCGCAACTCTTTTCGCTGTTGGCGTCTTTGCCAAGAATGGGTAGGACTGCACTTTGTACCGTTGTTTTATCTCTGTTACTGACCTCTCTTTCAGCTGTGGATTTCCCGATGGCCCGGACTGCGTCTCACTGGGCAAGGGAAGCGATGGTTTGGAAGTATTCCGTGACAATGACGGCTGCTGCCTTCTGCCTGCTCGTTGCGGTAATGAAGTCGGCGTCAACTGCCGTCGCGAGAACGAGGGCCCAGATGGTCTACCGATCGACACGAAAAGGGTTATGCACCGTCGCGGTGCACAGAAGAGCTACCAGGCATAGGTCGGGCGTAGCAAGTGACGCAGAGTTGGATAAACCATGTGCCACAGACATTTGTTGCTGTTTTAGGAAGAGGCAGGTCCTCTTGGTTAGACTTATAACTGTCAGTGTATACTATATAATAAAGTAATGACTTCTTGCTTAAGATTTAAGTAACTGAATCTAGGTAACTAAACAATATTAAAGTCGAAGGTGAAGTCAAAAGGCTTCATATAACAACGATGCTGCTCGAAAGGCCTCACAGCAACAGTCGCACTCCCTAGCCCGTTATTGTCATAGTCCAAATGTAATACCGTCATGTTCAATGGCTTCAAATCGTGAGGGTGCTTCGCATCATCAAGATCAAAAGGCATATATCTCCTCGCCGTGAAACTGAATCCCTCACCCTTACTTCGTCGAGCATCAAGCGTAACATCCTTGTTGCCGATCTTCAACCACCGCAAATCTTCCCGATTGCCGTTCTCCTGGGGATAATCGTAGTGAGTGAAAAGATCGGGGATGTTGGAACTGTACTGCCCAATACGGCCGGCTTGTTTGGAGTCTTTGTAGCTTTCGCCGGGACCGCGACCGAACCAGGATACATCGTCGAAGGACTCGGGCAGGACAGCCATGAGACCGATGTGAGGAATCGTGTGAGATTCGTCCTTGCCAATGAACTCGCCCTTAGCTTGAAGTTGAAGTTGGGGTCCCGAAGAAGGGATCTTGTAGACCATGTCTGCCTCAATGCCCCAAGCTTGAGTCAGGACACCGACCCAGACCTTGTAGTGCACCGTAGCGCCGTCTTGGTCAGTGGACCAGCTAACGTCTCTGATTTGAGGGTAGATCATTGAGATCCTGTTCTTGTCCCACAGTGGGCCGTCGCCTGAGCCTGAGGCGTCATTTTGGGTCAGTGCGCGGTAGAAGGAGAGCTCGGGGCCGCGTTGGAAGACGTCTACGCCGTTGATGTTCCAGGTGACGTTGCCTTGAAGAAGATCAAATCCGAAAGTAGCATCGCCGATCTTGTAGGTAAGCTTTGTGCCGTTTCGCTCAAATTCTGATGGTTCTTGACGGCGGGTCAGAGAGGCTGTGGTTTTGGAGGATGAAGTGGGTCTCTTAATGTGAAGCTGATCCCAGGCAATGAGATGACCCTTTGGAGCCCAAGGGGCATCTTCCTTGAGTCTGAACTCGACAGTAACCCAAGACTCACCACCCCAGGTACTGTTCTGGGGAGGGAGCGCCAAAGTCCTGTTCTCACCACCAGGAATCTTGGGGAGAGAAAGAGGCTGAGGCTCAGTCTTGAGACCGTCCGCGACCAAGTGCCACGAAGCATCGAGATGGCTGAGATCTAGGAAGTCATAGTGATTGACGACAGTCATCGCACTGCCATTCTTGGCCAGCTTGACAGAAACAGGTTGGATGACCTTGGCATACTCTCTCAGAGAAGGCATAGGTGTGTGGTCAGACAAGGTCAAACCATCCATGATAAAGTCGGCATCATTGGGTTCATCGCCAAAGTCACCTCCATAGGCGTAGTAGGTGACATTGCCTTCCTCTTTGAGGATACCATGGTTGCTCCATTCCCAGACGAGACCACCTTGAGACTGAGGCTCGGTTCGGAACATGTCGATATACTCAACAAGGCCACCGGGACCATTGCCCATAGCGCTGGAAAATGTTAGCTTTGTGAAAAATGACTGATTAATGTGACTTACTGGGCGAACTCGCAGAGAACAACAGGCTTGTCACCATGATCCTTGATCCACTGTCGCACATAATCAGGTGTGGTATACATCTGACTGTACATATCCGTCGAATTGGCTTCATGGTCCTGCTCGTAATGAATAACCCGGCTCGGATCCCGATCTCGAATCCACTTGCTCATCGCAGCATGGTTTTGACCGTAAAAGCACTCATTGCCAAGAGACCAAATGATGATCGAAGCATGGTTCTTGTACCGCTCAACAAGCTGACGAGCTCGATCGATATAAGCGTCTTCCCACTCAGGATTGTTAGAAAGCCACTCCGCAGCCTTCTCCTCGGTGTCTTCAAACGTTCTGAAGCCATGGCACTCGAGATCAGCTTCTCCGATGACGTAGAAGCCTAGTTCGTCGGCGACATCAAAGAAATCGGGATGGTGAGGCTGGTGAGCTGCGCGAATGGCGTTGATGTTGGAGCGCTTCATGAGCATAAGGTCTCTTCGCATATCCGCGTAATTGATTGTGCGACCTGTAAGGTGGGAATGCTCGTGTCTGTTGACGCCGTAGATGATGATGGGTTTTCCGTTGACGTAGAAATTGGGTCCGTTCATTTCCACGCGACGAAGACCGGCTTTCTGGCTGATGGTTCGCCCGTTGAAGGTGATGAGGAGAGTGTACAAATTGGGAGTCTCGGCTGACCACATGTGGAAGTCATCTCCGGAAATAGACTTCTCGTAGACCTTGGAAGAAGAGCTCTTCCAGTCATCAAGCGTCGTGCCATTTGGTGCTAGCAGCTTGATGGCTAGATCGCCGTCTTGGCCTTGAATGGTGACATTGACTTTGAAAGACCCCTCATCAAAAGAGTCGCTCAATTCAGAGTCAACCTGATAGTCCACAATGGACGATTCAGAGAATGGGATGAGATAAACGTCGCGAAAGATACCAGATAGCCACCATTGATCCTGATCCTCGATGTAAGAACCATCAGACCATTGATAAACGCGCACAGCCAATTCATTAGCCTTTTCTGCAGAAAGGTAATCCGTGATGTCAAACTCGTGGGCATTGCGACTACCCTGCGCATAACCAACGTCCTCTCCATTGACGCGAACATGGAATGCGCTGTCCACGCCCTCAAACCTCAATCGAATCTGCTCGCCTTCCCAATCTTCCGGGATCTCAAACTCTCGCCAGTAAGAGCCGGTTGGGTTGGCATACGAAACATTGGGTGGGGTAACAGAGAATGGGTAGTCGATGTTGGTGTAGTGAGGACGTCCGTAGCCTTGAAGCTGCCACATGCCTGGGACTTCAATGTCATCCCATGACGAGGTATTGGCGGTCTCCCAGATGGGTGCATCGAAAGGACTGGGATCGTAGTGAAATTTCCATGTTCCATTCAAACTGTGATAAAGACTCTGTTCCCGATTGAATGAAAGTGCTGATTCTTGATCGGGGTAGGAGTAGAAATGAGCTCTGGGAGGAAGGGTGTTGCGCTGGAGAACATTGAGATTGGTCCAGTCGGGCAGGGCTCCTGGGAAGCCGCCCATGGACATTCCAGCAGCCGACAGAGACATCATGGTGACTTGATGAGAGGTGAATCCTGTACTCATCTTGTGTCAAAACAAATTTGTTCAATATTTTATATGTTCTTTTCACCTCGGTTCAAGTTGTGCTCCATCGACGATGCCAAGACAGCGATCGTCATTGGCAGTTTGCGCACCTATCGCGACACAGCAAATCTGGGGTATATACCCGTGATCTGCATAAATAATCCCCGCAACCTCGCACGATGTCGAATTATGTCATGAATTGTTTATGTACTTTCCCCTCTTCCCCCGCCCGAAATGTAGCATTGAAATGGAGATGTGAGGAGAAAACTTGATTGATTAACAAAAAGTTCCTAACTAACCCGATGCCCGTTCATTTAAGCATATCTCATGTGATCGTTCTAGTCCTTCCACTGTAACCCATCAATGTCTATCGATTCGATTATTGCGTCACTGGCATGGGTGTTGGAGGTGGGTAGTATTGAGGTTGGTAAGCAGGCTGGGTACCGCCGGTTGCTTGTGGAGTAGGAGGCTGGACTGGGAAATAGGAACCTTTGTTGTCGTATTGTGGGATAGTTGAGCCTGTCGGGAGAGGAGTTGGAGGCATTTGGTACTGCATTGGCGGAGGTACAGCTTGAGGGGCAGGCATAGGTGTATTTGTCACCGGTGGAGCTGATGCATTATATACCTGCTCTTGCTGGTTGATGGGGCCGTAATGCTGTGGGTTGTACGGTTGCGGAGTGAAAGATTGGGCACTGATTATCGAATCCCTTCTGTTTGGGTCGATGGGCAGAGGAGCTTGATAATTGTTGGTGGGTTGAGGTGTTAGATATCCAGCAAGTATCTGAGTTTGCGTCTCTACTGGAGGTTGGTATCCAGTATGAGGTTGCATCACCTGCTGAGGGCTCTGAACCACACCGGTTGGTTCGATGGGTGGTGACATTTGCACTGCAGGTACAGACTGCTGGGGAGAAAGTATGACAGATGGAGGATACCCAGAAGGAGTAGCTGGTGGCGGTGAGAGGCATCCGACTGCCGCCGGTGGGCAATATCCAGCTTGCGGTGCTCCAAGGATCTGTGCTGTAGGGCTTTGCGCTATATAGTCCTGTGTAGGCGACATCGGAGCATACTGCTGAGGCGGTGGTTGACAAGGTACGGCAGGTGCAGGTGTTGTCGGAAGGGCTTGTTGCATCGCGGACATGTCAAATGGTTGAGCTGTGGACGCGGGTGTGTAGGAAGCGACGATCGGCTGTGGCTGGAAGGAAGCTTGTTGCTGTGGAGGATATTGAATCGCCGGAGTTTGAGGTGGTGAAAACATCTGGCCATTCACCGATGGCATAGGCGATGGTGCATAGGATACGTGAACTTGTTGCTGTTGAGAGTAATCGTAGATTTGCTGTGGTCCCGTCGGTTGAGGAGCCAAGTACGTTACCGATTGGGCAACTGGTTGAGCCTTGAAGTCCTGAGGATACCCATTTGGGGTCATAGGATAGGTAGGTTGTACAGGTGCTTGTCCAACAGCGGCACTGTATGGTGGAGGTGGCATGGGAAGAGCCTGAGATGGGCCAGCAACGACATACTGACCACCATTCGGATACTGCTGTACCGTATACCCAGCCTCAGCAGCCTTCGCATCCTGAACAGCTTGGAATACCCCAGCCTTCTGAAAAGCCTTCTTCGCATCCTTCTTCTTCAAATGATCCGTATGTTTATGTTCAACCATCATTCCCGCTCCATCAAGTGCAGCATGCGAAACAATCTTGATAGCCGTCTCATTTGCAACAATTGATTGAATACCATGCTCTGCCCCCGCTGTAGCCACAGCCTCAGCGCCCATTGTTCCAACACCGAGGGTCACTACTCCGATCGTTCCGCTGACAGCCATACTTCCAATAACGTCTCGCTTGCGTGTGTGATGCGTTGAATTTAGACGATTGAGATGTCGTTCGATAATTTCACGTTTCTTGCGCGCGTTGTGGATTGCTGGTGCGGCCATTGCGACGCCGATTGTTGAGACGCCGAGGGTCAATGGGATGGCGCAGCCTGATACTGCAGTAGAGGTAGCAGCGCCTGAGATTAAACGTGTGTAGTGTTGCCATTCTCGCTGCAGTTCTTCCAGAGTGAGACCCTGGCACTTTTGATCGTATGCTTTAAAATCGAAAGGCATTTTGGAAGCTAGCTTGAGATGTGACAAGATGCGTCAAAAAGAGCGCCAAGAGAAAGATATATACAGACACCTGGCAGGGCTGAAGGTAAGCATGCATGTGATAAATCATTTCGGCGGTTCTAGACCAAAGCCATGATCCAATTTGCAAGCCACGTAAGGCATACAGCTTGGAGAATTGCTCTCGAGGTGGTACTGGAGGTTCAGCTAAGATGTTCTCGGTTAGTGAGATTTCAGCCGCACACAGCTTCTACCCTTGTTGGCAGGACCAAGGCACACAGCTCTTATAAGAAGCCAATAGATGGCTTTAGAATTTGGGTGAGTTGTGTTTACCTGGGGCTGCATTCCGTCGTAATGCGGGACGTAGTACATTGAGACTGTTCACAGTTGAGGACTCACGAGGTCAAAAACTTCACCATAACCTATACAGTTTAATCTCAGGATTTATAACTACTAAGATTTCCAGTTTTAACTTTATCTCCCTTACTTTATATCGAATCTATTTCAGCGGTTTATTTAACTACTACGCTTTTTCTACTTGACCACCTTTGCATACGGGACAGTAGTCTGGCTCCAGAAAGAAAAACCTATTTATGTCATCTGACAATGATTTCTTATTGCCGAAATCGAAAGTATCCTTGCAGTCGTTACATCGATAGCGGAGAATGTCGCCGAATCTCTCCTTCTGAGAACGAATAAGCTCAACAGCAAAAAGTCCATTGACAGTCAACTCTTCGATAAAGCTTTCTTTCTCCAGCAAAGCGGCCAGATTCTTCAACGAGGTAGCTGAGACTACTTCCCTCAGCCCTCGGTCGTTAGGAAGGGTAGTGCTCCAGACTAAGCTGATTACGCTCGGAAACTCAACCTCGTCCCAGCCTTCGAGCTCCACGACGGCAGTGCTAAATTTGGCGCGGGCGAGTTGCTTCAGGGACTGGACGTCGTATTTGTCCGCGATTTGGTACACTGTCGCATGGAAGATCATGGCAGACTGTTCCGACGGGACGTAGTAGCCCTGATGGTACAAGAAATGCACCATAGCCTCGACCACAGTGACATCAAAATCGACAACATTGATCACCCCTTCAATACTTTCCTATATCCCTTTAGTTCATGCGCGCTCGTACATAAGACAGTAAGTACCGACCCTCCATTGACCGCTAAGCTGTTTGACGAAATATTCCGAATGGCTGAATAGAACGAGCTTGTGGACTGCAAATTCCTTATCCCCGCATCGTATGGTGGCGTCAGAGAGATCCTTGTTATTATAGTACCTCAATAGCAATTAGCATATGCTCCCAGGATAGCATGTGATACCCATACCTTTTCAAGTTTGGACCGAAGCCAGTGCGATCTTGAGCTTCCATCCTGATTTTTATAGTGCTTCGCATTTGTCTCAAGGTAGGTTTTGTTCAAACTGGTATTAATGTCTCAGTACCTGTTATATAGACCTGTTCCTCCTGGTAGGCCTCCTGCATATATCACCTGACAGCATTACATCATCACATAAACCAGAGGAAGAATTTCATGTTACATCTTGAACTTATAAAGATATCGAAATAAGGCACTACACTTCCTAACCTAGAATGCAGGTTTAATACAGGAACCATCTTGAAGCTTTATGGCCACCTATGTGGAGTTTTTAATTCAATGATGATATCAATTCAGATCTTCCTCGTCACCCCTTTCTTCCCTGCTTGCTGCTGCTGCTTCAAGCCGTCCCATCATAAAAGGAAGCCAGCACCACTTAGGGTTGTCCAGTTCTCTTTGACGCCTTAAGTATACAGCCGAAGGGATTATACCAGCCTCTTCATATGTAGAAATGTCCGGACTATCATGAGCTAAACCTGTCATCATAGTTTCATAATCCACTTCCTCTATTTCCGAGTCTTTAATACCGTGAGTAACAGTACCGAGATCGGCCCCGGTGTCATACAACACGAATGTCCCCTCTGACTGACGTTTCAAGTGTATCTTGAACGAATGATTTGGCAGAGACCTTTGTTTCGGGGATAGAAGATGTTCGATCAAGTGTTTGGGAAGGTAAGAAGCATGTGGCGCAACGCGATGGCACGTCACTGGAACGGGGTTTTGAGGCGTGGATTTTCCTGCTTTTCGAAGCAGGAAGTAACGCATCTTGATCCAGGGATTATTAACTTTTGGAAGAAGATCCTGGGCCCCGAAGGTTTTTAAGATTCTTTCTGCTGAGTCTCCGCCAGCTCTTGATAAAAGATAAGCTAGGAGGAACTGCAGGCTGATCTCGTAAATCACAAAGTGGGTGCCGTAGATGTCGGGTCTTAGTAAGAACGTCGGGAGTATACGTAGTGATTCCATACCCATGGTTTGACCTTCAAAGAAGCGTCCCGTTAGTATTATACCAGCGTTGAGGTACTCACAACTTCTCGCCATGTGCGTAGCCATTTGTATGATATCATTTGAATCTTGGAGACAGAGACTTGGGCACCCTCCGCAGGTAAAAGAAGTGTTGAAAGCTTTTTTAAACGGGTTTTCTCTTGAAAGAAAAAATGCCACAAGAAGGTGAGTGAAGGCTGTTGTCTTTGAAACAAAAGGTCCCGACATCATGGAACTGGAGCTTACACCGCGTTTATGGGGGTCAGCTCCCAAGGATAGCAATACCTCAAACACACGCTTCGATAAGATCTCGTAGCAAGCTGGGCTCCAACCCTCGCGTAAAGTATCGTTTGCTATTTGCAGGGAATTCGTAGCAACAAGGCGTGGGATGACGAAATCATCGAACCAGTCGTTATAGGTGAGGTAGCTAAAGAAGGGCTGCCGATAGTTGTCCAAAGCACCGGCGACTTTTATATATGCGTTGTCATATAATGGCCGCACAACATCAAGAACCTCGAAAGCCACTTCTAAGTTCGAGCTTCCCCAGCACTTTCCTAACCTGGTAATTTCGTGGATGACAAGGTGTAGTTCCCAGGCCAGGCCCCACTGGGATGAGACTATGACTGAGCAAATGAGCCCCTTCAGTAGTCCACATTGCAGGCTGAATTCAGTTGAGCAATCATGTCCAAGGATCTTGCGACCTGCTTCAGTATCTACCAAGAAGTCATGTGCTGTTCGATGAATAAATGCGACCGCGCCAAATGCATTGTTAACTGCGATGTTATGGTCTGCTGTTGGACCAAAATCCTTCGGTGGCTGAAACTCCAGCAATCCTGCGCAGCGAGTGCGTATTGAAGCTTTTGTTGCTTCGCACATTTGCAGAACTTCCACTGTATCAAAGATGCTTCCACCCCGCAGCACTCTTGTTTGCATCTCGTGGTTCTCCGCGCAGGCGATCTGAAAATTGAAAGGCAACCTCGCGACATGTGAGTCCTCATTCCACTCGAATCCAAAACGACTCAGTGACCCCAGTAAAACATAACGAAAGTATCTTGCTGCTGTTTGGCGATACACAGAGTTATTGGCGTTTAGCCTTTGCCACATGTCCATATACAGTGATTCAAGGTCTTCTGGGAGCTCGTCGAGCCTCCGAAGTAGCATATTCTCGGGGTCATCATTCTCAATGCCCTCAATAAGGCTTTTTATGGCGAGATGGATCCAAAGGAAAACACCTTGAGCTTTCTTAACAAGATCTTGGCGCAATATTTTGAAGAGATCCGGTTGGTAGGGAAGCAAAGAACTCAACTTGTTTCTCACAAAGACCATCATGTCATGTTTTGTCAAGTCCTCCAGCCGAAGTCCACAAGCGCCTGCCTCTTTGATCCACCTCATGATCCGGGCTTCAGGTCTAGTAGAAACACACAGCTTGGTTTGCGGAAATTTTAATAGTAGCTGGACAGATTGAATGACTCCAGAAAACCCATCTTCGTTCCGGATCTCGTCCAAGCCATCGATGAATATGCAGATATGTCGATCATCAAAGTTGAACGTGTACTCCCACACAGCTTGGAGATCTTTAATGGTCCAGTCGTGATAACACGTGTGTAAAGACAGATGTGGAAAGTGCTGTAACAAATTTGGAACCAGCGATAGGCGGCCTTGAAGCCTTTGGTAAAGTAAAGAGCACAGAAGACCCTTTATGCTGTTCTGTTCGTGCGAACCAATCTTCCAAAAGAAGTGCCGAATGACAATCACATTAGGGCTCCATTGCTGGATGAGATCACGCGTCCGTTCATGATCTACAATGAACTTGACAAGTGTGCTTTTTCCCGACCCTGGTTTACCTTCGATATAGTACAACATGTTCTCTGATTGCAGCCAGGATGTAAATGAATACCATGAAGACCACACATTATCGAGATATTCTTCATCCTCTGTATCTTGGTAGCCCATAGCTCTTACTTCTTTATATGTTGCAAAGACTTGCCTAAAGCTTGCATTCTTTGGGTCCAGGACGTCGGTGTAGCGTTGGTTCATTCGTTCGGCTTTAAGACTTTCAAGGAATGTTCTGCAACGTTGATCCGTTTCAGTTGTGGTCTTGAGATCCAGCACTTGCAAATAGGTATGTGCCTGAATGGCCCTTTCAGCCCTAGTAGCCTGCTGGGTAAGAACGGCGCGTGTTGTAGCATGTTCGTTTTTCACGTGGTCGGTGAGCTCAGTGAAACCTTGAGCGAGTTGGTTCACTAAAGACTGAACATCGCGATCCAGTTTGTGGAAAGAGTGCTCTTGTTGAAGATATATTGCATCGCTCTGCGAACTGTGGTATGACTTAGAGAATGCAAAAAAGACGGCACAGTAGGCTTACCACAGGTGAGACGCTAGCTCGGTTTTGATCAATTGATGGTACCTTGACAGAGATTGCTCGACCGCCTGCAGGGCTTTATGATGCCTTGAAGTTCTGAACGCTTTGCGGAGGGATTCCAAAACATCGCCCTTGGCCTGAACTTTTGTTACGTATTGAACTTCATTTTGAAGCCTTTTTGGCTGCATCTTTACAGTCCTGGGCAATATTTTGAAGTTTTGGATCTCTGAATTGGGAATTCGCCTTGGACATCCGCTCACATCGAGAGTGTACTCGACCGACGGCTTCGAATATTTCTTTCGCGTGGCGTTCGAGATCGTCTTGTGAGGTTGTAGATCCGTTATAGGCATTTTTACAAGCAACGGCCAGGTCGCTCGCAAATGAAATGACTTGCAAAACGGCGCTCGCTGCGCTGAGAGCCTCGAAGCCTGTCAGCATGATTATGAGGGTCTTTTCAGATGGGCTGAGAGTGAGGTGAGGGGTAATAAATGTAGGAGAAAAACCAGAGCCTGATCAGGCTGTGCATATGGTGTGTTAGGCAGATTGGTGCTTACTAACGGGGATATCCAGTAAGACATAGGCCCTAATTTTAGATATGGAGGTACGAGAGAATATTTGTTATAATATTGTTACGCATTTAAACGGTATTTGCTTATTCAATCCTCGTGCCATTCATGGCAATAAAGATTAGACTTTACAATAATGCCTACTAGGTGTACCAAGTTCCATGTGCTGACTAGGAAGACTTGATATAAACCGAAGCGCTATTTTAAGCCTCTACCAATGCATGTCGATGTCCTTTAATCTGGCGTTTGTGCAACACCCTGATCACGAAAGAAGTTCCGATCAACGCAATCGCCATAGCAACCATGGTAGGGTACCCTTTAGGATAGCTTGGAGCCTCCACCTGCTGCCATATAACCAGAGGCAGCCATGCTTGAAACACGTAAGCCATCTGGTTCATCGCACCCGTAACAAGAGCCCTCTCCTCGTTATCATCGCTGCAAATCTCATGTGCCCAAGCAAACGTCAGGCCACTAATACCACCGCCAAAACCACACAGCATGAAGCATACCCATGTAAATGCTGTCGGCACCTTCCATACTGTCAGACCCACGTAGGCTATAATCTTGACTAGACCTGAGAAGACGATGGCTGGCCAGCGAGCGCCGCGGAATAAGCTGTCTGATGTCCATGCGTAGATGAGGGTTGTGATTACGCTGATAACGTCGACGATTGTCGGGTAGAGATTGACGTCCCTAATTGAATACCCTTGTGACTTCAACCACAGGGGGAACGCAGGCTGTGAGCTGCCGCCGTTGCCGTTGTTAAACAGAATATATAGAAGCGTCAGAGCGTAGATGTGCCAGCTGCTAAAGATCTTCTTGAACTTGGCCTTTGTGTATGGGGCCCTTTTGGCTCTACCCTCAAGTTCCATGCGCTTTTTAGCAAGGGCGATGTCCTCAGGAGTGAAATACCAGGCCCTGGTGATCTCAGGTAAGTCGGGGAGGAAGAAGAACCCAGAGATGGCGATGGGTAGAGATACAACGGTGTTGGTGATGAAAAGCCACTGCCAACCGTGATATCCGTGCACGCCGTCGAGATTATGTGAGCCGGCCATCAAGTAGCCCGAGACCATGGATCCCACGTTTCCCATGGCATGAAAGAGACAAGATCGTTTGGCGAGTTCGTCTTTGCGGTACCATGAACCGATGATGTATTGCATTCCTGGATAGAAGGTACTTTCGGCGAGACCGATAAAGAAGCGGAGGACGTAGAGTTGCGTTGAGTTGGTACACTTGGTGAGGAGGATAGTGAGGACAGACCAGGTTACCTGAGTATGTTAGCTAGATGGCCAGGTAGTGGTGAGTAATTGGTAACATACCTCGCAAGCGGGAATCCAGATACTCGGCCGGATTCGGGTGAGTAGCATGTTACTGAGCCTTTTAGCACAAGTCATATCGACAGTGAGTCGGAAAAGTCTTACCTTGGAATCTCTCCAATGACATAACCAATGGTCCAGCACGTCTGCATATAATTCAACTCATTCCCAAACAAGTTCATATCCTCCTTCATCCCCGACACAAATGCATTGTTGATGTTGACCTATCTTGTTAGCGATAATAAACAATTAAATATCGACCAACATACCTGATCAAGATACTTGATAAAGTACCCCAATGAAGCCAGCGTCATGAGAGCAGCATCAAGCTTGAAGAGAAACCTGCGCTCTTCGGGAGACTTGTCGAAAGTGTCCCAGATGTATGACTTCCAGCTTCTCTTTGGTGTTTCTTGCAGTACAGCCACGGCTGGCTCATCCGAGTCAGAAGCCTGGGCATAAGTGCCCGTGACCGTCTTAGGCGAGATGTCTTTGCTGTCGTCTGCCATTGTCGGTTTACTGTCTGGATATGGAATTAAACAGACATTTACGGCTGTCGGGACCAACTTATATCTCTTCTACGCGAAAACTTATCCGACCGGCCATTGTTTAAAGCGCCGATTCGCCATTGAGAACCTTACTTTATCAAGAAATATCATCGCACGCAAGCCGCCATATTAACCTGTGTGGGAAGTAAACGGGTCTACACTATATGCAATGTCACCAATTCGACATGTAGTGCTACAATGGTCATTCAACCTACAGATTGCGTCAACTGGCCTTATCTACTCCGATCAGCGTTAATGAGACCTAGCGCAGCAATTATATACCAGTATTAGTGCTGATGGTGGTAATATGGAGACTTCTGGTTGGTCGGAGGTACTGACGTGACCGGGACCCGTTATGCTGTGCTCGACTTTATCTACCCCATGTTGCCTTGATTGGTCGACCTAAAACCACCAACTTAACAGAAGCATAAAAAATAAAGAGTAAAAGCGGTTTCCATGCTTATCACTCTAATCTGGACAATGATAATTTCTAGTCTTTCGATGTCGTAAAGCGATCGGAATCCTGATGTTTGGGTGACGGGTCAGGGATAATAACCAGGAGCTCGCTCTACGCAGGATATGCACATGGCTTGCGCACCTCTAAGAAGTTCCTCTCCTAGATTTTAGAACGAATCGCTGTAGCCAGAACAAGGTCAATAGGATCGAGCCACAGCCTATCTAAACTATGGTAGCTTCCATGTACAGCTTTGTGTACAGTCTCTTAAGCCTGCTTTCTTTGTCTCCTAGCTGATCTTTAGATAAGTCTTGTCCTACAAATATTAGCCACTCAATCGGCTCAGCTCTAAGCTCAACCAGACAAGCTAGATCTTCTTCACCGGGATGAGTTGCTTTCTTCATCTCTAACGTAAGTGATTCTTTGTGTCCCTCAGAATAATCGATATCCTTTTCAACTCTTTCAAGTTTTCTTTCCAACAGGCCTGTGCTTGGCGGTAGCTTCAATGGGAAATAAAACCCGTAGCATAGTAGTCCTTGGCCAACTAAGCTATACAGGCCATCACAGTTGCTCGATCTAAGCACGATAATTGACCCTGGTCCGCGTTTCACCATCACATCGCCTTCTCGGGCTTCACTACAAAGTAAACCAGCTATCCTAGAACCAGCGAATAACTTTTGTGGTTTGTGAATGCTCCTGTCTGCGTTTAAAATAGCTGCCCTCTCCGCAACTAAATCCACGATGAAACACAGCCTGTTTGTATCACAATAGAGTGACGCCGACAACTGACCTGTAGTGTTTCTGTGAAGAGGCAGAACAGCAGCCCCAACATCATAAGAAGCCCGGAAAGGGTATTTTACCCCACAGTTACTCATCCCATGCGAATCCTGGATCCTGGTCCTGGCCTCAACTAGAGTCTTCAGGGACTCGTTATCATGATAGAGCTCAAGTGCCTCTAAGATCGCCCTACAAGACTGCGGGTCTTCATCCGTGACGCTAATCATAAGTTGTGCTAATTCCAAAGTAGAAGAGGGTTTATAGGCTGGCTGAATAGGTGGCATACCACCGGGCCATTCAACTAGGGGAAGCAATCCATATACTCTATCCTCTGGCTTTGTGCAGTGGAAAAGGTCTCCGATATTGAAGAGTATGTTTCCCAAGGGGACGGGTTTCGACGCATCGAACCGCATAATTGTCGTAAAGGAACGTGGACGGACAAAATCAGGCCAACCTAGTAATAAACCGTAGTCTTTGACAGCACTCGTGTTTTCCGTCCTGATATATGACGCAATATAGAAGCATAGATTGATTTCAGCCTTTGAGAAGCTATCATAGCCACATAATATCTCAAGGTCGTTGCCACTTCGGTCTGGTGCGGTGAACTCCTGGATGATCCAGACCCTACTCCAGTAACTTCGGTTTGCAAAACGGAAGCATGCCCAGTGAAATTGTATGCCAAATTCGTCTTTGGGCATTGTCGAGTCTTCTGGATAAGATTGTAATAATTTTCCAATTTTCTTCTCCCAGCCTTCGAGACGAGACCACCAGCCAGATCGAAGCTTTTGTCGATCTGCATAAAGCCTTGGGTCGTGTATCTTTATATAGTCCAAGACGGTGCGGAGAATCGCGCTTTTACTCTCTTCTGGGCCTATGCAGGCTAGCACTTTGGTCGCTTTAGCATAGATGTTACCCATCATTGCTACCTGGTGGCCTTTTTCATCATTGTCGGCCTGGTTTATACATATCGAATCAATCCAGAGGTATGTAGGTTCTCGAGAATTATAATCAGACGGATATCGACGGTTTATTTGTTCCAGAGCATACAGGCAATTCTTTGTTACTTTCGTCGGGCGACCGTTAATCGAAATGTCTTCGGCAAGGATGCCATCTCCCCATGTGTATGAGATAGCGAAATATGGCAAGTTGTCTGCGACTGAATGCGTGCTGAGACAAAGTTCAAGAGATGGGCCAATTTGCTGAGCTATGATATGAACCAACCGAATGCTCTCGGCAGGGTTGCCTAAAGGCTGGTGTTTGAAAGTAGTGTTGTTCATGTTCATGTTCCGACTATTCTTTGTTAATTAAAAGTGAAATATGAAGCAGCAATGTAATCCCGCTTTATCTAGCAGTCGCAGACCTTCGAGCGGGGAAGAAATGTCCCACCTGACGTGTCATTGTCCTACCATAGTGCATGAGGCCTGCCAGTCTCCCTCACTGAGACTTCACAAGGCGGTACAGATAGGCCAATCATAACTCAAAGCATCTAAAAGTATGCCTTGGCGCAATGCGACAGTCTGTTTTTGTTTTCCAGCTACCCAGCCACAGTTTCATCGTATCACATCAGCCAGAAAACATGAAAAAAGATCTAATATATAAGGACTTGCTACCATTCCTCGTGAGTTCTTGGCTCAAGTATCCACTAGATTTTCATTTCCATATATCATAAAATGATCCTTTTTAACGGAATTTCAGCAGAACAGCTCACTAAGCGTATAAGCCATGACACTTCTGTCATCATTGACTCCTAGACATAGATCGCTCTGTATTCCCACGCTAACTAAGAATGAAACAATGTCTCTCGAGCTTTCTTCAGTATTTGGACGGGACTCAATTGTCTGCCCGTTCTCCGGAGCCCCGGCTACCGACGCTAAACAAACAGCGCTATGAGTTTAAATGTTTAGCGCATTGCCCCCTGGGGCAAGCCTGGGGCTTAGCGCTGTCCATGCTATTACGCGTTGCTCGTTAGCCTCACTTTTGAAGTTTAACCTTTGTCTGAAACACATGGTTTAACTTGTCGGTCTTCTTGGCATTGTAAGTTTACATCAATCTAGTTACTAAACAAGAAAGGCTTGGCTTTGTTTGTAATTTTATGCGCTGTTGTTCATCGGGCTGTGAGTCGTGATGATAGGCTGCGCCTCCAATAGTTAGCTTGGCGGTGACATACAGTCGACGCTAACCCGCTTCAACACCATTAAGGATCATCGCAATTTTATATACAATTGCTTTAAGACTTGTCATTTCCCCTCCAAATCGAGAATCAGTTCCTCTCTGCATCGACTCGATCTCACACAGACATTAATCCACAATGCGTATCTCTCAGTTGTTTGCTGTGGCTACTTGCGTCACCAGCGTTCTAGCCTGTGCGAAGCATGATAATCACTATTCGCTTAAGAACAAGAAACGACACATTGACCCTCGCGCCGATCCCGGAAGCAAAGATTGGGCGTATGAAGCTTCGTACAACTGGGGCCGCATCAATCCTGGTAGGAATATCCTCTCTCGATCCGATTGCCAGCTTGCTAATGACTTCCAGACTATCATCTCTGCCAAACAGGAACTCAGCAATCGCCCATCCCAATCGCTCTGAAACAAGGCTTGTCCCTTGAGCATCTGATCAAACAGTGGGACTACCCCAACGAGATCACCGGCAACTTCTTCAACTGGGGTTACGGTCCCGCCTTCACCGTCCAAAACGAAGATGGGATCTGGACCCAAAACCCATCCTTCAGCTTTGATAATGAAACAGTATATCTGAAGGGCTGGCACATCCACGCTCCCGCCGATCACACAGTCGAACGTCATCGCTCAAGAGCAGAACTCCATCTCGTCCACGTTAACGAACAGGGCAAAGAACGCGCCGTGCTAGCTATTCGTCTAGACCCAGGCAATAAAGAGAACAGTTTCTTGGCACAGCTGCCTAAGATGATTGGGTTCAATGAGACGGAGACTACTGAGGAGACGACGCTGAATCATAAGTTGCTTCTGGAGAGTGTACAGTACTTTGATGAGTTTTGGACTTACGAGGGGAGTTTGACAAGTCCACCATGCACAGAAGGCATTCGGTTTTTCATTGCGAGGCAGATCTTGTTTACTAGCGTGAAGCAGATGAGGGATATCTTGGGTGCGTCGACTTATAGTGCGAGGGAGGAGCAGCTGGTTTGGCGGCATCGAATCAATGTTTAGAAGAATGATGCAGTGTGTCCAGTGTAGAGTATACAATATAGTCCAATCTGGAACGGCTTGCACCAATCTCACGGCGTCTTCCATAATTGAACGATCTGAAGTCTATAATAACTGTCTATAGTTTTTGTTTCATCTGAAAGCCAGTTTCTAGTTTCCAATCTTGAAACCACCAGGCCAGTACTTCTGGAAAACTCGCAGAGGATCGTACTTTCGAGAGATACGCAGCAACTTCTGCTTATTCTTCTCACCATATCCATCGTAAATGTCCTGGAAACCAGCAGCATCGCCCATGTAAGTGAAAGAATCGTAAACACCCGCCTTCTGGGTAGCGTTGCCAATAGCATATGTGACATCCTCGATCCACTTGAAGATGGCATCATTGTGCTCATCACCACTCCATTCAACGACCTCAGCCCAAGCGATGTATGTGCCCTTTGACTCGGTGTCCAAACCGAGAGCGTTACCACCAGGGTTGTACTTCTTGGAAGCCTTTTCCCACAGAGATCCAATGGGCTGCCAGTCGATGGAGAGTGCCTTGCGGTCTTCCTTGGGGAGGATCTTGTACAGCTCGGGCAGAGCGTCGAAGAAGACATCATTCGAGATTTGAACGCCCTTGAGGATCTCCTCGTAGGTCTTACCGACAGTGGTACCAGCGATGAACTGGTCGTTGATCTTGGGAAGGACTAGCTGTCCAGTCTCATCCGAGAATTCAGCGAGTGTCTGCTTCTTGAAGGTGTTGGAGATAGTAGGAATGTCGAAGAAGGGACGGAAGCACTCTGGTTCAGCGTTCGAGTCGCTGTCGTAGAAGAGAATTGCTGCACCAATTGTGGTCTCCTCATCAACGGCGATGACTTGGGGGACGATGTGGGCAAGAGGGTCGGTGTTGAGGGCGGAGAAGTTGGCAACAGCCTGTTTAATCGTTAGTCAGATGAATACAAACATCTTTGTGAAGTAACATACCTTGAGGAATGCGGGGATATCCGCAACACTGTAAACACCAGCATAGACCTGGTCAGATGGGAAAGTGGCAAGTCTGAACTTGGTCACGATACCAAAGTTGTTTGATCCACCCTTGAGAGCCCAGAAGAGATCGGGCTTAGAGTCTGCAGTAACAGAGATGACCTTTCCATTGGCATCAACAAGCTCGTACTCGAGAACATTGTCAGCAGCCCATCCGCGCTGGTTTCCGTGGAAGTTGACACCACCAGCCAGTAAAAGGCCAGGGACACCGACAGGAGACAGACGACCACCAGCACATGCAAGCTTGTGCTCGCCCAAGTAACGGTAGACATGACCCCAATCCAGACCAGGTCCAACCCAAACAGATTCCTTGTCCTCGGTCAACTCAAGAGTTGTGAGGTTGGACATGACAAAGAGGGGACCATCCTCAATATTGTTCGCGCCAGCAATAGCCATGTGTCCACCACCACGCACAGCAAAAGAAGTAAACCCAGTGCTCATCAACTTAACAGCCTCGCCGACCTGCTTAGGCTCCGTAGGGCGGAAAACACAAGCAGGGTTAAGAATCTCATTGTTCGACCAGAAGTTCTGCGCCTCATATTCGTAAACAGCATCTTTGGGGGTGAAAGTGTTGTTAGGAAACATGAGCTTGAGAACCTCACAGCCCGTATCCGATCGCTTGGTAACGCATTTCTCAGATGCATGTACGGACAGAGCCGCAAGCGATAACAGGCAGATATTGGTGAACATGGTGATGAAGGAATGTGAAGAGAATGTGATTGTTGGGCTGCGCTGCAGGTTTTGTGCGGATCGTGCATCGGCTTATTATCTATTCGCGGTAGGAGATTGTCGAACTAGTTCAACTGTAGAAAAAGGGTCCCGAGGGTTGTGGGGCGAGATAATCTAAAATCTTATGGAAGGTCTACAAAAGGCCGTGCTATAAGGCTTGGTATAACAAAATGAAGCGGCCAGAATGCGGGTTTAATTCGGCATCTAGTGTTCAGATTATTTCTTCAAGTAGGTTCTTGGCAGGCAACTTTTCTGATTCCTAATGGCGGTGAATTTGTAGTAGCCACTCTTGAGTCTGTGGTAGCCACTTCAACCATTGCAATTGGAGAAGGAACGATTTAGTTCGGGCAAAAAGTGCTCCGCAACGCGCACGGCTGTACAATCGTGAGCACGGTTCTCGAAGCAGGCAATCATTTCCCAAGATCTATCTAATTCCGAATCTTGAATGCCGATCCGGAAATATTCCGGGGGTCAACTTTGTCATGCCTCCGAAGCTAAAGATCGATTATTGGACGACGACAGTTCGCCCCGGGTTTTACGAGGTCCGGAAATCGCGTCAGGGATTTGATCTGCGGGGTTTGTGAAATTGTGTATTATGATCTACACAACTAAATATTGTGAGTCTGGCTTGACCCTGTCTTTATTTATGAACAGCTTGACCCAGTACGGTAACTAAAAGGGCCCATGAAAGCTTGTTTTCTACGTTGATAAAGCTCTCCATGTGTTCAATTGTTAGATGTCAGTTACTGAGTAAATAAAATACACAGAAAACAGCGTATCTATTCCCCACAGTCTATGTGTGAAACAAATGAAGTTCAGGAGTGCAGTAGTTAGTCCCTCCCATGATCGCCAGCCTGCATGAAACACCTCTAAGCGAATCCTTCGCGCGGCTCCCCTGAACAACCACCTCGGCATCTTCGGCTCATCCATCTGACATGTCACAAACCATGTCAAAGCGGCAGTTCTTCATCTTGCAAAAAACGTGGTAATATCCCAGCAAGCGCAATAACGCCATTGCCAGATTGCGGGATCATCAGGTACATGATGAAAGAAACACTTCATATGTCCAAGCGCGGCGGTACTGTCAGTTGATCCGCAGGTTAGTTCAGATGAGGACCAGTCAGGTTTGCAGGATAAGCATTGCCTAGAGCTTAGTTCATGTCATTCAAACGCCGGCCTTGGGACTTATATAGCTTGCTTCTTCCAAACTACTCTTTGTTTTTGTTTCGAGAGAATTGTGTCTTGGTGTTGACAGAGACTTCTGGATCATACCGAAATCATGTCCACAGAAAATGGAGTCATGTTTCCCATGGACCCACCTCCTGGAGTGGTCCGTGATATTAACCAGGTTCCTGCCGATGCTCCCCTTGTAATCATTACGGCCATTTTCTTCCCTCTTGCGACGATATGTATGGCCATTCGAGTTTATACGAGAGCAGCTATCGTATGCAAGCTCTCTTTCGATGATTGTGAGTAATATTGCTACTGTGGACTTCATTTGCTAACTTGATAGATCTTATGATGCTGTCTTGGGTATGTTCGGCTTTGATCTGGGATGTGTGGGGGTTCTAATAAGTGACTTAGATCTGCAATGTTCTTCTCGTGGCCTTTACACTAAATAGTAAGTTCTTACAACGACAACACAGACATATGACTTACCAATATAGTGACCAACTATGGAATGGGCAAACACCTATGGAACGTCCCTCTCACACCAGATCTATTTCCCCACTTCTCCCTTAACAATCTTCTCGCAGCTATCTTCTTCTGCGCAGCTACCGGCTTCGCTAAGGGCAGCATTCTCATCTTCTACCTCCGAATCTTCCCCATGAGAGCAGCCCGAATCGTCATCTGGATCGCTTTCGCTTTCATTATAGGATATTCAACGGCATCAGTCCTTGTCAACATTTTCTCTTGTAATCCTGTCCGAGGCTCTTGGGATCCTGTGGCTATGGCGACAGCAAAATGCATCAACAGACCGGTGTTCTACTTCTTACAAGCCGGACTAGGAATCTTCGCAGATATTCTCACTGTGATAATTCCTCTGCCGTGGCTCAAGACTCTCATGCTACCAAAGAAACAAAAGATCGGAGTTGGCGTGCTCTTAACCATGGGTGCATCGTAAGTCCCCCAGCTCTCGCTTATATACTCTATCTAACCGAAGCAGCGTATGCATCATCAGCATCATTCGGTTGCAATCTCTCGATGTTTTACTCCACAACCCAGATTTGACTCGTAAGTCTGAAGTTCGCTTACTTTTCGGACCGAACTGACGAGATTAGATAACACGGTCTTGGCTTTGATGTGGTGCATTCTAGAATTGAACCTCAGCATCATCGGTGGTTCCATGGCTACCATCAAACCTTTTCTTAGAATTGCTATTCCTCGCATGTTCAGCAGTGCCTATGGAACGAGTGGGAATACTGGGCCTGGTATTCATCTTGAGTCGAAGGATAGGACTGGGTTCCAGCGTTCCACGGGGACAAACTCGAAAGCACCACAGATTAGTATGCATGCGTATGCAGAAAGCAGTGAGGAGCTAGTTGCGTGATAAATCATTTGACATTCATATCGGAAATAAACATTAATATTAAAGTATTACCATTTGAACTAGCCTGAGGTTGTTTGTGGTAAGCAGCCGCTAACGCAGCCCTACCTAAATTCGCAAACCTTGATTCCTTTTCGGGTCATGTTCAAGAATGCGGATAATGCCATCAACCAATGAATTCAATTGACAAGGGCGGTTGTTTTAAGCTACGCCCATTTTTCTCTTGGCGTACGCAGAGGAACTCGGCATCGCGGCAGCAAAGTCGTAAGCCAAGACTGAGCTGGAGCTTTTAGTCCGTAGATAGTGGATTAAGTTCATGACGCGCCAGTAACTCAATGCCATACAATAATTGAAAGGATTGATTGAAACAGGATAATTTTAGATCAATCGCGTGCATAGGAGAGTTTTCTTAGTGCCGTCATTATGTTGTTTTGCGCGGGCGCGTCGATCATGGTAATGACTCGACTCAGATGACGACTTATACATGTCATGAGCTTTATGACGTTTCTGGCCATGAGAATCGTCATGACCCAAACAAAATAAACCTGCTATAGAATGTCACGTAGAAATAAATATTGATATATATTCTGCTTTGACAGCCACAACTCAACCATCAATCTCATCATCACAGTTTGAGTCACCTCCACCATGGCGTACCACGACAACACCACATACAACGACTACGGCAGCACGTCTGAGCGCCCAACGGGTCTCTTGACTCGCTTCGTCCCCGATAAGCTCAAACACTCGGGCCTCTACCGTTGGTTTCTCCGCTTAACCCGCGTTGGACAATTCCTCTCATCTGTCATCTCCCTCGGTCTTTTCTCCGCTCGTCTTAAGAAAGTCTGGAACATCGTCAATGTCATCAAGACACGTCGCGGCGTCAGCGCCGCCTTTGGCGCGGTTGAGGGTATCCTCGCCGCAGCTGTCTTGTACACTCTTGTCAGCATGATCCTGTCTCTGCTTCTCAAGGGTGGTGGTCCTCGATGGCTTCGCTGGCTGTGGGTCCTCCTGGACATCCTCTTTATTGGAGCTTTCATCGCTGTTTCAGTTCTTACCCGACCTAATGGTGGTCCCGCTGGCCCAAGACGATGTTATGATGCACAGGGTATTTCTGGTGTTTTCCAGGACAACCCCAACACCACCGATGATAGCTGCAACTTGCCCTGGGGTACCTTTATCCTCGCTATTCTTAGCACGTAAGTTACTACTTCACTTCAGCTGAAGATATGTTTACTAACCTCTCTAGTGTTATGCACTTTATCACTGCTGCTTTTCACGAGGTCCGTGAGCGCCGCAGGGAGCATCACGTCGAGAAGCACCCTGAGCCAGTTCACGACGACCCTTACGTCCAGCAATCCCACGTTGGTAACAACAGAGCGGCCTACTAAGCTCTTTACACTGAAGTGAAGACTTATCGGGCATGATTTCCTGTTTTCAACCACAAAATGAAACGATAACTGTCAATACTGGCTTTCAATACCATGTACAAATACGTATCAAGAGAAGGGGGTGTCGGTGGGGTCGTGGAAGTTGAAGGAAGTTGAACTGCGGTGGATACCATGATGGAGGGATGATGAAAGAAGGATATAGAGCACATAATGACCTTAATGTATAGTTGAAATTGTTTCTGATTGATAATTACTACCGACTTGAATCCCTGATTAACATCCTCTGTGAATTAGTTTAATTGACTGTTTGGCATGTTGGAGTGAAGGTTGGTGAAGGAGCGCCTTACAATCAGATGATGAAGATAATAAGAGATAAGATAAGGGACGAGCGATAAACGATAAGGAATTTAGTTACATTCGGATGCCAGAGCGGGGCGGTTTTCAGTGTAACGTCCGATTGTATGGCAGTAGTATGCAGATCATTACTACTTTGGGCTAGACCCATCTCGGATAAGTGCTTGAATGCGGCGACATCAGAAGAGTGAATCGATAGCGGCCAATCACACCGCTGTCTTTTCAATAGAACACTCTTCAAGATTTCTCCCTCAATTGTCTTCGCAATTCAAGTCACAATCTTCAATAAATTACAACATCGGAATGCAACACCAATATTCACATCATCTGTATGTGTCAACGTAGCCCAATAAAGTATAGAACCTCAATTGGTACTACCGTCTATCTTGCGAGATCTCTGTTTTCAGCTTCTACGCCTGCGTGCTTAAATGATACTTTTCCTCTAGGGTAGCTCTGTCGCGACTGAGCGCGGGGAGAAGTGCGCGTCTGGCAAGAGCGGGCTCGGTGAGGTACGTACCGACACCACCAGAACGGACATGTCTCACCTCCCCCGCGCGATCGAAGCCGGATTTAACTCCATGGGGAAATGTTCGGAATTGTATCATGACGATACGCGGGGATAAAGATAACAACGTATAAAACACCATGATTCAACAGTCCAATTCATAAATAAACAGCGTTCTTTAAACTCATCTTTCTCATTTTGCGCCCTTTATTATTCCAATGACCAAGATGACTCTCCTTTCATCAAGCCCCAAAGCTGCCCGTACGTCCCCTGTAACCACCCCCGGTCTGAATACTTACTGACATCTCCAGCAATCGTGGTCAACGGGACTTCCTTCGCCCTCAACGGCAAAAATGTCTCGTACCGTTTTCACGTCGATTCTGAGACTGGGGATCTTCTCCTAGATCACTTCGGCGCCCCCGTAACAGAAGACCCCATTGCCCAAATCAAGTCCAACGGCGGCGGCTGGTCCACCCAAGCCCATCTCCGCCGTGAATTTCCCGACCTTGGTCGCGGCGACTTCCGTACCCCAGCAGTACACATCAAACACGCAAAAGGCTTTACGGTGTGCGATTTCAAGTACAAATCTCATAGCGTCATCAAGGGTAAACCTGCTCTTGAGAAACTTCCTTGTACTTTTGGTGCAGAGGAAGATGTTGAGACGCTTGTTGTTAAGTTGCAGGATGAGCATAGTTCTGTGACTGCTGAGTTGAGCTACTCGGTGTTTCCCAGACTTGATGCTATTGTAAGGAATGTGAGAGTTGTTAATAATAGTGATGATGTGATTGTTGTTGAGAAGTTGGCTAGCTTTTCTGTGGACTTTCCCAATGAGGAGTATGAGATGTTGCAGCTTCAGGGAGAGTGGACTAGAGAGTGCAACAGAACTCGCCGAAAGGTTGAGTACGGAACACAAGGGTAAGTTCGCAACACCCCAAACAGTTTCTACGACTAACGATCTGCAGATTTGGAAGCACGACTGGATACTCCTCTCACTACCACAATCCCTTCCTATCAGTCGTATCACCCACAACAACAGAATCCCACGGCGAAGCATGGGGTTTCTCTCTCGTCTACACAGGTTCCTTCAACGTCGAAGTCGAAAAGTCCCATCAAGGCCTCACCCGCGCAGTCATCGGAATGAATCCCTGCCAACTCTCCTGGCCACTCAAACCCGGCGAGACTCTCCAATCGCCAGAGTGCGTTTCGGTCTTTTCCAACCTGGGCATCGGCGAAATGTCACGCAAATTCCACCGTCTCTATCGTCAGAACCTCATCAGAAGCAAATTTGTTGCTCAGCCGAGACCAGTTTTGCTGAATAGCTGGGAAGGTCTTTACTTCAATTTTGACGAAAAGACGATTTATAAACTTGCACAGGAGACTGCCAAGTTGGGCGCTAAACTGTTTGTTCTTGACGATGGGTGGTTTGGGGATAAATATCCTCGTGTTGATGACCATGCTGGTTTGGGCGACTGGATTGCCAATCCCAAGAGATTTCCCAACGGATTGGGCTCTCTTGTGGAGAGTGTCAATAAGCTCAAGGTTGCTGATTCGGAAGAGAACTTGCAATTTGGCCTGTGGGTTGAACCCGAGATGGTCAACCAGAAATCTGAGCTCTACGAACAGCATCCCGAGTGGGTTCTCAGCGCAGGAACATACTCACGCAGCGAGACCCGTCAACAACTCGTCCTCAACGCAGCCCTTCCTGAGGTCCAAAACTATATCATCGATTCAATGACTAAGATCCTTGAGTCTGCGCCTATCAACTATATCAAGTGGGACAACAACCGTGCCATGCACGAAAGTCCTACGCCAGATAACCATCATGCTTATATGTTGGGTATATACCACGTCTTTGAGGTCCTCACAACACGCTTCCCCAACGTCCTCTGGGAAGGGTGCGCTTCTGGTGGAGGCCGTTTCGATCCTGGTATCTTGCAGTACTTCCCTCAGGTCTGGACGTCTGATAATATGGATGCTTATGATCGCATTCACATCCAATTTGGTACATCTTTGGTCTACCCTCCTTCAGCAATGGGCGCGCACGTCTGTTCTGCTCCGAACGACCTAACGGGCCGATCCCTGCCCATGCGCTTCAGAGCTCACGTCGCTATGATGGGCGGTTCGTTCGGGTTCGAGCTCGACCCGGACCATACTCCCGAGGAAGACAAGGCGCAGATCCCAGAGCTTATCGCTCTTGCGGAGAAGGTCAACCCTATCATCATCAACGGTGATATGTGGCGCTTGGTCTTGCCTGAGCACTCCAACTTCCCTGCTGCAATCTTTGTCTCAGAGGACGGAAGTCAAGCTGTGCTCTTTGCGTTCCAGGTAAGATCGACTACTGTGACGAACTACCCTCTGCTGAGATTGGCTGGTCTTGATCCTGCTGCGAGGTATAAGCTTGATGGTGGGGATGTTTATTCTGGTGCGACGTTGATGAATGGTGGTATTCAGTATAGATTTGGTACGGACTATGATAGTAAAGTGGTTTTGCTGGAGAAGGTTTAAGCCTGGGTGTAACGAACTTTTAAAATAGATTGAAGAAATGCTATGGGAGTATCAATGGTAGAAACGTATTTAGAAATAAGACAGAAGTCCAATCTGTGTCAGTAGACTCAATCAAAAGACAACCCAATATCAGGATCAAACGTCTCGCAAGTTATGGTACCATCATCCCAAGTAGCTGTCGCAACAGGTGTACTCAAATCCAACAAGTCAAGCCCATTCTCCGGCACCCAAGCCAAAGAGTCAACAGAGCTCTCACTCTCCTCCGAAACCTCCTCAACAATTGCATTCCTTGCATCCCCAAGCATATCCCACTGCATGTCAATATGAGCATTTGGATCTGATAGTGCAAATAATGTTTCTGAATGTTTGAGCAAATTGGGTAGAAGATGTGATTGTGACCCTCGAACGGTGGATAACGCGTGGATGACTACTGAGAGTAAATCTCGTGGACCGTTATCGAGGGCATTGTATGTCCAGCCTGGTAGCTGAGCAGTGTCAGCGAGACTGACTCCGACATCAAATAACTTTTGCTCCTAAACAAAGTGTCAGTAAAACTCGATGACGAGGCACATATATCTCACCATTCCAATGCCATGGCAATCCTTCGACTTCGTCCCCACAGATCCCAAAGCAGCCATAATAATCTTTCCCGCATCCATAGGCAGCGCAGGAGGAAGCAAAAGTCCAAACCCAGAAGCAGAAGAAGGATTCTGCCCAAACGCTATCCTCCACATCGAGATGCGAAGCCACTGCTGTGTAATAAGTGTGTCAAAGCGTTGACTCTCAATGATAGATTGTTCAGGCTGCACGCTGCATAATTTATCGTTGATGGTGTTGACGAGCTTTAAATCCTCGAAGCGGCGGTCGTCGTTCTCTGGTTGCCATTCGTATAGTGAGTAGGGCAGTGATTCGAAGAGACGGATGTGGTTTATGAAATCGTGCATTACGACGGGGCAGTTGGAGTCGACTACTTGGGGTTTGTTGACGGTGCTTCGGAGCATGACTGATCTTCGATGTTGCAGGGCAAATGTGCTAAGTTTGTCAGCGTCACAAATATTGATCGTATGATGAGGTTGACTTACCGTTCTGTGACGAATAGTAGCCAGAATACGCGTCTCCTCTTCTCGCGTTCTTCATCAGGTAACCCGTAATATCCCGACTCCCGAGTGAGATCAAGAGCTTGAGCAAGAGTAATGCTCTGATTGAGATAAAACCACGCATGCCGCGAATCATTGAGATTCCCATAACTCGCAAAAAGGAAGAAAGAAACGAGGATAGAATCCAGACTCGTATCATCAATAACACTATACTCCCGAAGGCAATTCTCGGCAAGCTTCACCAGGACATCCCCATCCAATTGTGGCTCAGGTGGAATCTCAGCATTGAGTTCATTGTCGGAGCCATCGATGCGTTTGTCGAGTCGTAACTGCATTCGTGTTGCAGCGCATATTGCTAGGATGAGAGCGTATCGTGATGGCGGTAGTTCGTTTAGGCGGGCTGCGTCGGCGAGGATGTCATCGTCGACGACTGGCATTATTGGGTACAGGAAGCGCTGGAAGAGGTGGATGTGTGCGGTGAGGGATTGGGACATGCGTTTGCAGAGGTCTTCTGTTTCGAGGATTGAGTCATTGGATAGGGTTGGGATGTCTGGTCCAATGTGTTGAGTCTCGTTCAAATCTGGTTGTGAGACTGGAATTGTCCCTGGTAATGGTTGTTGTTCTTGTGCTGGAGTCTGTTGTTGTGTCTCTGCTTGTGACTGTGCCTGTGTTTGTGTTTCTGTCTGTGCCCATGTCCCTGGTTGTGCTTGGGACTCGGACTCGCTTCTGCTCGGCACAGTCTCCCTCGGCGTAACAATCTGAAACTGGAACCCATCACCCCCAAGACCCTGTCTCAACTGCGCCTGTCGTCTCCCTTGACCCTGCTTTGGACCTTTCCTCCGAATACTATGCCGATACTGACACCGAAGATCCCCGATGCTACAATTCCTGCAAGGCAAGCCACGATCACACTTGACCTTGCGGAATCGGCAATTATCGCAGACTTGGCTGCGCTTTTCCTGTACAGTAGTAGACATTATAATTGGGCCGTTGTTTGTGGTTTGCTTAATGGAGATATAGTCGGCCGATGCGGGCGTCATTTGCTTTTTTGCTACCTTCCTATTCTCGGTCCGATGAATACAGCGGGGTTACATTGACCAATCCAAAGCCAGAAACCATCGTCGCATCAAGCCGAGGGCTAAGCTTTTCATCAGGAAGGTCCAACTGGACTTTTCCTAATGGGGTAATTTTCGGATCGTCAAAGAGTCAAACGATCAACTCTCCCCACGGGGCAAATCCTGCATTCCCCATGGGGATCAGAAGCAGGAGACGGTGAACTAGGCAATAGATCCGAGAGAATTCTCCATTATATAACCTCACGATGCGACCCTGATACAGCCAAGATCATCAGAATCAATCTGCATCTGCATCTCAATCACTATCACCGACAAGATGGGCAAAGAAACTCTCGATACTTCTGTCTCTCATGCTGAGGACTACGATGTCGAAGCACCCCGAAAACCAGCTCAAGATACAACCGACCAGGCTCGTCTCGGCGCCGAAGCTGAACACAATCTTCCTCCTCTCCAAGCCGTTCGCAAATACCCATGGACAGTAGTCTGGTGTCTCGTCGTCTCCATGTGCGTTGTCATGGAAGGCTACGATACCAACTTACTCTCCAACTTCTACGCTTACCCTGCTTTCGCCAAGAAATACGGTCATTGGAATGAAGATACAAACAACTACCAGCTTTCTGCTCCGTGGCAGGCTGGTCTTGGTAATGCTGCAGGCGTGGGTGCGTTCTTTGGAACACTGCTCAACGGATACCTCGTTACCAAGTATGGTCACATCAAGGTTCTCATTGCCTCGCTCGTTGCGCTGAGCTCTTTCATCTTCATTGTCTTCTTCGCACCTGATACAAAGGTTCTTCTTGTTGGACAGATCCTCTGTGGTCTGCCCTGGGGTGTCTTTGCTACTACTGCACCTGCCTACGCCTCAGAAGTCCTACCCATGTCTCTCCGAGTCTACATGACTAGTTGGACAAACATGTGCTTCATCATCGGACAGCTCATCTCAGCTGGCGTCATGGCCGGTCTTGTCAACAAGCCCGCGCCCTGGGCATACCGCATTCCCTTTGCTCTGCAATGGTTCTGGCCCGTTGTCTTGATCCCCATCCTCTGCTTCGCTCCCGATACACCCTGGCATCTCGTTCGAATCGGCCGCCACGACGACGCTCTCAAGAACCTCCGACGTCTTCGGCCCAACGCTACCGAAGAAGAACTTAATGATGCTCTCGGCTTGATTGTCTACACCAACGACCTCGAGGAGAAGCTCTCGGTCGGTACTTCATACAAGGATTGTTTCCAAGGCTTCGAGCTTCGACGAACCGAAATCGCTGTTGTTGTCTTTGCTGGTCAGGTCCTCTCTGGTCTCAACTTTGCATACAACTCTACATACTTCTTCCAGCAGGTTGGCCTTGACACAAACACCACCTACCATCTTAACGTCGGTGGAAATGGAATGGCTCTGTTCGCGACTATCATCTCTTGGGTCGCTATCATGCCTTACATCGGTCGACGAACAGCCTACCTGTACGGTATGTTCACCATGGCCATTGTCCTCTTCATCATCGGTATTCTCAACACCCGCACCGAGAACAACACTATTGCCATGAGCCAAGCAGTCCTTACCCTCGTCTGGACATTCGTCTTCCAGCTCTCCGCCGGTCAGCTTGGTTGGGCCCTCCCCGCCGAGATTGGTTCCACCAGACTTCGACAGAAGACCATTTGCTTGGCCCGCAACGGTTATGCCCTCACCAGTGTCGTTGCCGGTGTTCTTCAGCCATACTTCATGAACCCTACCAAGTGGAACCTCAAGGGCTACACTGGATTCATCTGGGGAAGCACTGCTTTCTTAACCTTTGTTTGGGGATACTTCCGTCTTCCTGAGACTCGAAACAGGACCTTTGAGGAGCTTGACATCATGTTTGCCAAGGGCGTTTCTGCGCGCAAGTTTAGCTCTTATAAGGTTGACTCTTTCAATGAGGCGCATGATGCTGTTCAGCAGACGGAGGCTAAGGCTTAGGTGCTAGTACCGGGCTTCATGAGAAATAGTGAAGGTGATGATGATTTATGCTATCTAGGATGGGACTTGGGCGTTGGTTTGGTGGAAAACAGTTTGGGCAAAATTACTCCACACTATCTTTAATGCAATTAGTTCTGCATATCATCCTTTGTCCCTGATGTGACCGTACGATTTACCAATCAATGATCAGCCTCAGGTACTTCGCTCTCCCCAATAGTGATTCTAGGTCCTTCAAAGTTCTTCCGTCCGTCAACAATCCACTGAATAAGCGAAATAACAATGATGATTCCGAAAGCAACGACACAGTAATTCATGGTAGTTCCATCCACAGGCAGCGCAGGAGGAAACAAGAAAAGAACCGTCGTGACAATAGTATAGACCAGTCCAATGATGTTTGTTGTCCATCCAAGCCAATTTGGCAACTTGAAAGCTCCCTCAGGCAACTGTGACCGTCCCCGTGCAAGATGCAGAGCAATGGGGATGCCATAGCTCAAACCTAAAGCTACCACAGAAGAGGCGACGATGGCATTGAAAGCGACAGTCGAGCCAAGATAAATGCATCCAAACACGATCACAATAACAACGTTCAGGTAAAGCGCGTTCATAGGAACACCAAGCGTAGGATGAACCTTCCACCAGATTCGCGACGCAGGAAGACCACCGTCTCTGGCGAAAGCAAACATCATACGAGACGAAGTTGTCATGACAGCGATGGCAGCAAAAACGAGGCAAAGAAGAGGGAACATGAGCAGGCAAATGGCTCCGACTTTGCTGTCTGTCGCGAGATAGAAGATCTCGAGTAATGGTCCAGCAGTAGATCCGATGATCCTATCCGCATTGCCGATACCGCCTGAGACGAAGAGTACTACTATGAGGAAGAGGAAACCAGTCGAGATGCCGATGTACTGACAGTACAGCATAATCTTTGGGCCTTCCATGGCGGCGTTTGGGATTTCCTCAATCATATGAGCCACGGCATCGAAGCCTGTGAGACCAAGACCGCCTTGAAGAAGTCCAAGTAGCCAAGCGATACCATCTGGCCAACCAGTAGTGTTGATGAAAGTCGCAAACACGTACTTGGCTGTAGCATACTCAGGCGCCGCACATGCAAGCACAGTGATAGAAATAATAAAGAAGCCAGCAATGCTCCAGACAAGCGCCAGACCATTGATCTTCGGCAAAATGGAGTGCATAAAGGCATTAATTGCAAAAGCAACAAACGCAATGCCAAGATATATCAAGAACTGATGCCATCTCTGAAACGCATATTCAGGATGAAGAAGCGAAATAATGTTGATGATAAGGGTACTCGACAACGAACAATTCGTCGCAACAAGACAAGCCCAGCCACTTAGATTTATCCACCCAGTAATCCAAGACAGAGGAATCTTGAGCGACGCAGGCGCAATGGTAGCGACCCAATGATATTGACCTCCAGACGTTGGCTGCGCAGACAGGAATTCTGCAAGACTGGCTGCGAGAGATAAATTGCAGATACCAGCCGTGACAAGACCCCAGATAACTGCAACTGGTCCACCGGAAGGGAGAGCGAGGGAGAGCGATGCTGCTAGGGCAGTCCAGGAGTTGAGGATTGCAAAGGCGAGGCCTAGCATTGTCCAGCGGCTGAAGTTGCGCTTGAAGGACTGGGAGTGACCCAGTTGGGCGAGTTGATAGTCATCGATGTTTGTAGTTTCTTTGATACTCATTTTGACATGATAGTTAAACAAGATACTGCCAAGAAAAGAGTAGATGGGAATAAGCTTACACTTATAGTTCCTACATCCTCTGGTCGTTATCGGACTTGACGGATGCAGCACGTGCCGTGTTCGCCGACGCTAACGGTTTGCAATCGCGGGGAAGACACCTCAGCATTTGATTCGACAGTTTCAAACGAGTAAAGCTATCTAATTGGCTTGGTATCCACCGTTATCAAAAGGCGCAAAGGGCGAGAGATAATGGCTGAGATGGACGCCGCTTATTGGACTGGATTTACGAAGGAGCTGCCTAATTGATCGTGACAAAAGTTGCTAGTTAACTACCCAATGCGGTATCAATTTGGAGACTCTGATATCGTTCACTTGCCTGCTGACTTTGATTCATCTCATGAACTCATGTAAGCATCCTATCTAGCCTTGGCATCGTAATCTTCACGTACCTTTGTTTCGTAATCCTCACGAGCCTTTCTCTCAGCTTTTGCGCGTGCTTCCGCCGCCGCGATTCGTTGGTCCTTGGCAGCTTTTAAAGTTGCTTCTCACTTCCCTCTGTCGTCCTCATCAGGTTGGTTGAGACCATGATATTCAGCTTTTCCTCGATATTCGGCAGCCCCAATTCCGGCTTTAAAAAGTCGAGACGTCCCTTCAGATTCTGCCATTCCTTGAGCATATTCTTGTAGTCGCCTCTCCTCAGGCTTCCACCCCGCCATTTCCTCAGGATTCCACCCAGCTCCCAGTTCTTCCCGCGCTTCCTCCTCTGCTTCAAGCCTGGCCTTCTCGACCTCCTTCTTGGCCTCTTCATGAGCAAGTCTCATGTCATTCATTCTCCGATGGAATGACTCCTCGGCTTCTCTTCGGATTTGAGCCTCAGTCTTCTTTTCCCTTTCGGCAGCCGTTGCTTTCTCCGCAGAAGAATTAAGAGCAGCAACTTGGTCTTCTATTGTCATCCCTGTATCTTCGCCATCGTGATCTTCATCGTCACTATCATTGTTCTCATCTCCAGTGTCGCTCTGCTTGCCCTCTTCGTCGCCTTTCTCGTCTTCCCCTATATCTGGCAAGGTAAAGAGCGCAAGTTGTTCGAGATGGTGCCCGATGTGCTTCTCATACTGTTTGTCGGAAATGACTTGGAAATCAAAACACAGAGGGCATTGACCTTTGGCCTTTGCTACGTTCGGTACGCTGCTTAGTTCAACCAATGCATGCATCTTGTCTGAAGATACGTCATGTTTGTGCGATACCTCGATATGCTTGTGGAAGTCTTCAGGTCTGTCATACTCTGTATTGCATCCGAATGGACACTGCCATATCCTCCAATGCTCCCGCTTCATGTGCATTATCCACTCTCTGCGGCGCATGTAAAGATGTTCTGGTGTTTTACAACCGTTTGACAGACATGCGTAGGGTCGAAGATCTCTAAAGAAGTGTTTCCTTTTACCATGTTAGAGTAACCAACCGCTTCATCGGGCAGGAGTAAACATACTTCCAAGCATATTTCGTGTCTATTGACACGATATTTTGACAGAATGGACACTTGAACGGTCCATCACTGTAGTCACCTGGAAGAGAGGGTATTCGCAGCTGGGTTGAATCGCGGTTTGACGTGGCATACGAGGTTGCGGACGCATTGGAACCAGCATCGTCCGCTATGGTGAATGAAGTTGAGCATGTCTCATCTACTTCCTTGAGATGATCGGGGAGAGGAGATGCCACCGTTGTTGCTTGCTCATCCTCATTCTCATCCTCGACTAATCCCTGAGCGATTCGGTTTCTATGCTCCTCTCGGTACCTAAAGTAAAGCCTCCGACGAGCCATGGCTCTACCTAGCCTATTCGCCAGATGTTCACTCACGTCATCGAACTTTTCCCGGACATGTTTGGCATCCCAGTGCAGATACGACTCGATAAGACCATCGTCCGCCCGGGCCAGGAACTGACTATGAGGTGAGGGGTTGCTTATTGTGACAGAAAGCCGAAGGAGACAAGATATTACGTGGGCAATCTCATCCAGTGTCTTTGAAATCTCGGGCTTATCAGAGTCTTCATCATCGTTAAAGTAGTCGGCCAGATCGTTTTCCACTTGGTCGTAGGTATCACTAGCGGTATCAGAGGCGTTTTCCTGGTTGGTAAGAAGGACACCTAAGTACTGATTAAGGCATTTGCCTTGCAAGAGGAAAATGGAAGTAAATACCTCGTTCGATAGAGCTACAAAGATCACTGAGCAAAGAGATAACCAACTTACGGATGGCGGATGCATCACGTAACCTATATTCAAGTGATCGGCCCCCAGATCCACGGTGCGCTCCTAAGTTACCAGCCCAGAGCTTGAATCTCGATAGGTAGAGTCTTACTTGCGAGGCTTGGGCATGGTCATCTTCCAGCACCCCGGCGAGTGACTCAAACAGGGCAAGGCTGCGAGTTACCAAGACTGCAATTCCGGGCTCATTGGTGGTTTCAAAATCAGCTGTCATTCTTTGGTATTAAACAGCGAGGTTCGAAGTATCTTCTTGGAGATAAATGTAGTCAATCACTGGGCTTTTCACATCGGTGAACAAGAACCCGACCTCACAGTCGCGTTTCTGGACAGCCTTGTTTTCGCGAAATAACCCGTATACATATGTGTCCTCGCATGATAGGATGCGGCGACTTGGATGTGGCATTTATTGGCTGTTTAGTGATATGGTGCGGGGTTTGCATATTTAGGACTTAAGCAATATCTTAGAATACACAACGAGCTTCATCACTCGTCAATTTACCAAAGTCCATGACAATATCATGTCCGGTTTCGAAATTGTAGGCGTCGTTCTTGGCGTCTTACCACTAGCCATCGAAGCCCTGAAGTCATATAGGGCCATCCTTTCGCGGATTCGAAACGCAGATCGTGACCTAAAGGCCCTCATTCAAGATTTAGAAACAGAGCAAGTTCGCCTGCAAACAACATGCGAGGTACTACTCGATGGCATTGCACCTCTATCACGGATTGACGACATAGTCAAGAACCCTTTTGGACCCGAGTGGAAGCAATTCAACGACAATATCAGGGGGCGGTTGTGGACAAGTATGGACACGTTTCGAGACAATGCAAAAGAAATGCCAGAGGCGGCCGAGGAACTGAGTGAGAAGCTGGGCCTCAAATCAAATAGTCAGGTAAGTATATCAGCCCGGCTAATGAAGACCTGCAACACCAGCTAATCCTTTGCGTGTAGACCAAGCTTAATAGCGCAAAAGCAATCCTAGAAGAATACAGGAAAAGAGCATCGTTCTCTCTAAGAAAGAAAGATTATGAGAGTATCATCTCTCGCATCAAGGCAGCGAACTCGGCTTTGCGTGACCTCGCCGACGATAACCGCAAACTCGAGCCCAGCAGAAAGCGACGGTCACAAGCCAGGGTCACCAGACTTCTTCGGGGCTTATCTCAAAGTATCTTTGACGCCTTGAAAACTGCAGTCACTTGTGAATGCGTCCATCCCCACGACTTGTGCCTTGAGCTGGTACCGAGAACAGCTACTCTTGTGCCTACTGATGTGGAGGATGAATTGGCTAGGAGCCTCAACTTCCACGTGATGTTAGGGTCATATGAGAGCTCGGATGATGGCACGAACCGCTCTGTTCAGGGCACATGGGAAGTTGGTGCTGTAGAAGAATCCCACCGATGGGACAGTTTCCGGCTGCAGCTTCAGCCAAACATCGAAGAAAATGCAGATCAAACTTCATCACTAACTATCCCTTCCAGTCAAAGGACACCTGCTTCTCCGCGCCCCAGAGTCCGGTTTGGTGGGATATTTGGGTCCTCATCGAAGCTAGAGTCGACATCCTCAAAAGAGGCTTCGGCTGTGGGCCCAAAGAAGAGTACTAAAGCTGAAACACCACTGTCGACACCCGCAATACCAGTGCCTGTGCTCAGTGCGGATCTATGCCAGGCTGTAATAGCGTGGAATGAAGGGCAAAAAGACCTTGAAGCGCCATGTTGCGGATATATTGCGGACCCTAATCGCACATTCGGTCTTTACCCGTACCGCTATTACTCAGCACCCAGATCCGGTGGTACGTTACGGAATCTACTGATGGACTATAACGAAAATCGAGAGTATGATCTCTTGGAAAAGCTGAGGGTAGCGCTGGCCATCTCCATGAACATCCTCTATCTTTATAAAATCCCATGGCTAGCGCGAATTCTGAGTTTGGATGACATTGTTTTCTTTCAGAAAGACCAGAAGACATCTGATTCATCTTCTGCGACTTCATCAACCGGAATGTTCGTCAAGGTCAGTGTGGAAACGGTTCCTACAAAACCTTTACCGACCAGAATGTCTCCCAAAGCTAGTAACCCAATGCTCCTGTCCCTCGGTGCAATGCTAATCCAGGTGATAACCGGGAGACCTGAACCAACACTAGACATGACAACGGCATCGAATACAGACCTTGCATTTATAATGGAGAAGCGGAAAGCTGGCCTTCAGTTGAGGGACAGGGTGCTAGAGGAGGTAGGAGAAAACTATTTGCTGGCAGTGGAGTGGTGTCTGAATAACGTATTGGGGATCATGGGGCTGGAGGATGAAGAGTTTTGTCAGAGCTTCTATAAAGGGGTCGTTTTAAGGCTGGAGAAGGATGTTCAACACTTGAGCAAGTGCTATTAGCTATGGCTATAGGAGTCAGATATCATAGCGTTCAAGTATGCATTTCGGGCATCTTGTCTCCAGCTGTATCACTAGCGAAGCGTGAATAAAACGCATTCACCAAGGCTGTTCAATCACACGTTTCTAGCACTATAACTCCAATGCTCACACGGACCCTTCTGCTTGATCTTGCCCTGATACCAAGGTTTTAGCTGGATAAAATGCGATGTTTATTTACCGCTATCTAGTTTCTTTCCCTCTTCCTTCCCCCAAGATTATCACATCACAAAGCCAGTCGAGACACCACAACAGCCAGCCTTCACAACAGCCACCTCAATAAACAGTTATCTCCTCAGCCGTCTTTACGACTAACTGCCAAGCAAGTCGACCCACTGGCAGACAAGGGCCGGATGAACACTCAATTAACTGGCTCCCCAAGATATCAGAATTAGTCCTGCGACCGTGGAGGCCAAGGATACACCTTTGGTTGATGTTAGGTCGATCCTGTATCGCTTCAAAGACGCATGTTGTGGGGTACCGATGTTTTTGGAGACGTGCCGTTTAAGACTTGAATGGAGATGCGGCGATGATGTATGCAGCCCAACTGCTAAATAGCCGACCCGCCTGTCAAGGAAGCGGAATGAAGGTAAACGGAAACAAGGCCCGACGCAGCGAAAGGCTGTACCCTGAACTCACCGAGGACCAACAGCAAAATGGTGCATAAGGGGTCATGCATCATCATTTATTTCCAATTGCGTGAAGAACCTTTGAGACTTCTCTGAATCGTTTCGTTAGAACCAACACGAAGTAAGGGCTTGCGGCGGGAGAGAATCAAAGGATAGTTCATTGGTGTGTTGGTGCACGAATATTCAGAATTGTCCAGGATATAATATATAATAGCGAATACCAGAAGTTGAGACGGCGCAGATGGAACTTTTGTAGAGCTTGGACAAGGATTAGCTGCGCCCCTGGACACTCCGCCACCAGCGGCCCGCTTCGGACTCATGGTTATGAGTAGAATACAACGCCGTGTTGGTTGAGCCTTGTCATGTTCACGGAAGGCCCAGCCTCGACCAACGGCCTGCACAGTCACGGGCGCGTGGTATTTTCCACTCCAAGTCATTTGTACGGTCCGGGTAAAGCAATGTCACTCAAACCCAATTCACGGGTGAGCCGTATTTGGTTCCTCGTTGGCCGCATGCAACAACCGTTTTTTCTTTTTCTTTCTTTTTCTTTCTTTTTTAAATCATGAAAATTACATTTTCTTTCAATGTCTTCTCCAAATACCCCCGGCAGATCGTCCATCTCGGTCACGGCCACAGTCACAGCACTGCTGGCTTTGACTACACCATTTCAACAGCCGACTGGCTGTGATTCGCATTTCACCACCACAAGTCTTATATCAACTTATCTTGACGGCACTACGTACACAGTACCTCTTGTCGTTTCTGAACGGGTCAACTCATGCTATCCATCTGGTTGGGACTCTGTAGTGCCAGAGAGTCGTCTCTGCTTTAGCCCTGCTGTATGTCCCAGCGGCTGGACATACTATAGCATGGAAGAGAACAGACAGGCAGCTTCGACAGCCTACTGTTGCGATAGGTTAGTTTGCACATTCTTACTAAGCGACGTCTTCACCTTCAGTTTTCTAGTTCAAGATACTGATGCTAACCATAATTTCAGTGGCTATAGCTTTGTACCGACAGAACTCAATATCGTTTCCGACGTTTTCTCGACTGCATGTGGACGCTGGATATCAAGCAATGACGTGAGCGTTGATAGTGAATATGGAATCACCATGACCGTGGAGACATTTGTCGTACATGAGGCTTGGGCGATAACCTGGATGTCAGACGATAGATCAACCCTGACACCATTGCTTCCAGCATTAACTTATTACAAACGGCTGCCAATTTGGACACCAGACCAGACACCAGGCCAGACACCAGGCCAGACACCAGACCAGGATACCCCGGACGTCAAATACGACCCCCCCATCAACGATAGAAGACCGTTTTTGGATGGACCAGAAATGGTGATGATAATTGTTGTGCTTCCCGTTCTTAGCTTTGTAGGCATTCTCTCGTGCATTGGATGTTGTGTAGCATCCCGGATAAGGAGGAAGAGACGAGAAAGGGTGGCTTTGGAAAGGGCTGAGACTGAGAATGAAGCGGTAACGACGTCCGTGGGACTTCAGAATATGTCACCAAGGGGGAGTAAACAGTGATGGGGTTAAGAGAGCGTTAGGGCTGGCGAGAGGTCTTTGTAAAGGAAAACAAAGGCTCATCTTATATTGTGAGCTTGGAACAGAGCACCAGTAATGTCTAATAGTTACCTCTTTAGCAATATATCTATCTCAATATTATACTTTTATCCTAATATTATGCTTATCTATTTTCTCTTGTAGTCTTACTGAAACCTAGGATTGAAAGGTTATTATGTTATTAGCTGCTATGCTTTATATCCTGCTGTGCTATCTGTAGACTCCACTCTGGGGTGGTTAAGAGTACTAAAAGGTTAATACATTATACTTATCTCTTTGTCTAATTATAAACCCGCAATGTGAAAATCTGTGGTCAAGGCTCCGAGCACCTGATCCTTTAGGCAGTATAGGTCTTAATGCTCCAACCCATCATTAAACCATTGTTCTAAGTCAGGCAATAAACTCAACTCTGCATAATCAGGTAATGCACCGTCGACAATATCCCCTAACATCTCAGAACACTGAGAACCCACAAGTGATCCTCCCAGAAAGTTCAACATTTGATTGTCTTGTGTAGGAAGTTGCAGTTCTTCCGAGACAATCTGCTGTGTAGCGACCCAGTCTCGGAACTGACGATAACCATCTTCTGACAACTTGACACTTCTGGTTTCTTCGTTCGCATGAAGGTTCAATTTATCAGATGCAGCTTCCAAAGCAGCCACTGCACACTTCTCGCTGCTTGTCGAAAACACACCAGTCGATATCTCCCTCAAAAGCTCCATACCCTTTTTACTGGCGTCTTGGAGTTGTTTGCTTTTATCAGAGACACATTTTGCCACCAGAACCAGGATAGCGGCGCAGCATGAACTGAACTCGGTATAGGATGACTTCGAGAGGCTGCTTTCCTCCTTGAGCAGCTGGCAAAGATTGATCGTAGCCACAGCACTTTTGACACATTCATCAGACAAGACCTTTCGTAACCTGAGCCATTCAGCAGCAGGAGCCTCTTTGACCTTGGCATCGGATTCGTCGAGAATAAAAGACCGACCGATCATAATATGAAACAGATGGTATGTCAGGGCGAGATGTACGTTGGATCGAAACAACGGCTTTCCAGGAGTTAGATCTCGACAACAGGTTTCTTGTGAAAGGCTCTGCCAGTAATCATCGAGTCTTTCTCTAAGCTTGATGATATCTTGCAATGTCTTGATGCACTGCGACTGACGACCGGGTTTCCAGGCTAACCTGCTGCTGGTAAGTATGGAGCCTTTTGAAGATAGATAGAAATAAGCCAACTTACATTCTATCTCGAGCATCCTCTATAAAAATTGTAAGCCTTAACATAGCGATATTATTTGGGAACGCGTTGATTCGCCCTTTTGGCTGCAGCTCTTCTATATCGGTTGGTAGTATTGTATTAATATGTGTTGAAATTGAGAAGGGTTTCCCATGAAGAATACAGATTCGGCTGTAGAATGTCAGTCAATGTTGTGAAGAGTAGAGGTTCTTAACAAACCGTTCTAGTGCATACGCAGTCCACCAAACTCTGTTTCTCAACTCTATTTCTTTTGGAGATACATCGCTATTACCCCTCTGTTGTATACTGGTTGCTGCCTTGATAGCGATTCCGAAATAAGTGCATGACAGTCCTGCTGGGTCGGTGGGAAGCATGTAGATACCGAATAGTAGGAATGCTTGAACACTCTCGACCGAGTCCATGCCAAGGAGATCTGGTATTAAACTTGATGCTTTGCGGTAGAATGTTGATGCAAGGGTATCATCCATCGTTTGGCTAATACTGTAGGCATCTTGCGGCGAGGGTTTGTATAAGTGTAAAAATTGTATTCCGAGAGCGAATACCATGAGGGAGACACAGACCCAGGCGGTATCTTCCTTTCCAACTTGCGTTGGGGAAGAGAAGAATCGATCGAGTTGTTGTCGAAGTGACTCCTCGCAGATGTAGAAATAATTTGTTTGTGCGTATTCAAAGAATACATCAAGGAGAATGAAGGCGGACTCTGGCGGTGGGAATAGTGAAACAGCTTCGAGAACTACGACGTCTCGAGAAAGAAGATGTCCAGGAGAAGCTCTATTTTTTATAGTGCCTTCTGTATGGAAATACTGCGTGTAGAAATCCCCGTTAGATTCATCTTGACACTTAGGGTAGACCGGACATTGATTACCTCATAGTCGGAGTCATTCAGCTGGTCCTTGAGTCTCAGCTGTAGACGATGAGAAAAGGCACGATGTGAGAATTCCGTATGAACTAATATCATACTGGTATAAGCCTAGGGCTTTTTGACGTGTAGGTAAATGACTCACCTCTCGAAGCTGAGGATGCCACGTCTATGTTCGCATAACCGTTACCATCATTGCTTGAGTTTTCATCACCCTTGCCGTCGATCATACGTGGCAAAGCGGCGTTGTCTGACGAAATCTTGCTGATAGTAGTCTCGAGATCTTCTCTGTTGCACTGCTCGAGCCCGGTGAAGTGTCGCACGATATACTCCAATGCTTGAATCCGCTCAACTTTAAAGTAGCCAGAGGCATCATCAGGTGATATGACGCGAGGCTTTTTCTCTGGGAATGAGGCTGCTCCAGGGATTCGACTCCTCCTGAAACGATTGCTGAACTCGCATGATCGGCCTAATCTACTACATCTGTCGCAAGGAACAGTACCAATGCACTTTTCCTTTACGTGGCGACAGCTATCACACCTAGAAAATGTAAGCAATAAGATACAAAAGTATCAAAAAACAGTGTTAATGACATCATAGGTGACACTTACGCTCTTGTTGTCCTCCTTGTCTGTGTTTTCCTCAGATGAGGAGAAGCTGGCCGGTAATCCTTATCTGACATCTCTGTGCCTCGTACTCTTACGTTAGAAATCATTCTCACTAGCATTAAGCATTACACGTTGAAGATATTCAAAAGATTTAACAAACCAAAATACACTGGGAGAAAAGGTATGGGTGCAGGTGGCTTTTAACACAGAATTTAGCGACTTCGTAAGGGAGATCCATTGGTGGATAGGTGCCGAACGGGCCGGTCACTGTGGCGAGGACCGGCTTTTAGGCCCGAGGCGCGGGGTTCCAACACGCGATGGAGGTTATCTGAGTTTAACTATTTCACAGTGGATGATTGCATCGAAGAATAATAAGCCTTAAATTTTTCAGTTCTTTTTTTTATTTTTTTTTTTTAACAGTTTAGTTCTTATTGCTATTTTCTTTATTAAGTATACTAACACCATCTAGTAATAGGCACATAGAGGGGAAGCGACATGCAGTGCATATAATGCAGCTCTGTAATCTAATGTTTATATATTCCAGTTATAAAAGAGTAAAAAAACTGAGAGCCTTTGTATATACCTTTTCTCATCTGACTTCTTTAGGAAACGTATCTTTCTGCGCTGTATTAAAAGTGACAGCTGGGAGCTAACTGAATGGGGAAAAAAGTGCCGGTTGTTTAAAGCCCCGGGCCGGTCGGTCACACTGCTAACTCTTTAAAGATTATCCGACTACTACAGTACAACCGAGTTGCCACAGAAGGTAGTTATCACTAATAGTATTAATAAATTGACTAAACACAATGCACTTTAACGTGAGCTCTTGCATTGTGAATGTTTATAGAGCGAACCTATGTTATCAATACTATTTGCTGCCAAGTTCCTTCTCCAATGCATCTGCCATGTCCCCTAATGTGGCAAACTTCCAGTCGTAGACAGGGTTTTCTCGGTTACCCATTATGGCTCCCGGCCTCTCAATCCAGCTCGACTTGATGCCAAACTTCTTGGCGGGTTGATGGTCATGATACTGGCTCTGCGCTGTTTGCAGCACCTTCTCCTTAGGCATTCCGAATTTCGACTCAACCTCGCGCAGCATGTACTCAAAGTTCCTCGGGCTAGGCTTATAGCTTCCAACGTCCTGAGCAGTGATGACGAGATCAAAAGGAATGCCCTGTAGAGGCCCCGAGTTACTGCCAGAGAATGATTCGCGGTCGACGTTAGAGAGGACAACAAGCTTATAGTGTTTGCCTAGGCGGCGTAAGGCGTCAACGGTGTCGGGGAAGGCGGGCCATGACCCGACAGAATCGCCAAAGGCCTTGTCTTGCTCTTTAGTGCTAGAGAGGCTAAGGCGCTCTGCAATTTGAGGATGGATAGTGGTGAGAAGCTCAGAGTATGCCAGATTGGGGGTCTTGTCTTGCTGGGCCGCCTCAGCCTCATGATAAACGTTCAAAAGGTGTTCTCGAGAAAATTCGGCATTGTTGGCCTCGAGAAGCGGCTTAAGACCGTTTAGAACGCCTGTCTCCCAGTCGATAAGAGTGCCGTAGACATCAAAGGAGAGAAGGCTGTAGTCTGAGAGGTTGCTCATGGTGAATTTGGTGAGAAGTGGTGTTGTATGGAATAAGCGATGATGATGGGCTTTGTGATTGTGAGTATGGATCAGCGTTCGTACAGCAATCATTTATAGAAAGGGCACACGTTATCATTTTACCAAGATATCAATGACGTAAGGTATGAGATGGAAGCTCGCGTGTGGAATCCGTGGGTAAGCGACTCCGGTGCTGGCTCAAGATGGCTAATTGGGAAGCCCACCGGCACATCAGACATGGGAATGAATTGTGATATTCACCGGCACACCTGAGATCAAATTGAATTAAAAAGCCGACCGGCCGGCACATCAGACATGGGATTGAATCGGGGTGCCGGTCGGGCGTGCCGGAAACGCTAACTCCCCGTTTTCCTTGTTCAGCCACCCGGCGTTTGCCGAAGGACTTTCTAGCGACACATTCCAAGCCCATAATCCTCACTGTCGTTACTGTCGTTTGTACAACAACCAGCACAGACTAGGCGCGGGTGGAAAATTAATGGCAGTAGTAAAAGTGTTCATAGTGATAATGTTGTATCGATTAGTAGAGTATCTTTCCTACTGAGGCTTTAACTCTGTACAGCCGGAAAAATATCTCTCTCTTCGGTGCAAATTCGGCACTCCTTTCAATTCCTCTGTGACAAATGGAGCTAGGTTACTTGCTGCTATTACTGAGCTTCTCGGTGTGTTTCAGGAAGAAGGAAGATAATAGCTTAGGTCGTGGTGTATCCTTGCGCGGTAACAACACCTTCTTTTAGTCAGAGATCGTCATAATCATTAGACACCCCATGTTTCAGTCAGCCTATCAACAGTCCCAATAGCGATTGATAAATATTTATCAGCCTATTCCTCTATCTCTCCTTCACTCTCTATTATTGTCCTTTCCGGATCCTATCTAAGAAGGCTGCCGGATGTATTCAGCAATAAGGCAATGTGTCATAGGGTATCTTCGTCCCGTTACGGAAAATCCGACTTTAGGGCCATTCACGGGAGCTCAATGTCATGAGGGAAGGCATACGTGCTACATTTCTTTAAACGGATTTAGAAAAGGTTTAAGCTGCTCTATCTTATCTTGCCTTTTTACTTTGCCGGTTCCGTGCCGGTGGTGCTTCTGACAGTCCGGTCATCGGACAACCATAATTGTACTACTAATAGCTCGGCTTTTATACTATGAACGGAGGGACAACAAGTAGATACAATTTCGAGATGATCAGAATCAGAGAAGCTTCATCAGCAGACCTGCCCTGGATCCAGGCCATTGTTTTATCGTCCAACGTTGACAGCAGCAATCCTCTTTTCACGTACTGCTTTCCTCACCGCAAAGCGTATCCGCAAGACCATGCCTATTTCTACTACAAGTTAAAGCTTGAGCCTATGATTTACAAAAAGCATGGCATTGTTTTGGTAGCTGAAAGCTCCACAATTGATCCTGATGGCAGTGAGAGATGGTCCCCTGTAGGGATGGCCGAATGGACTTGGCGCTCTGCAGAAGGGACTGCACCTCCGGTTTCCTGCATGATGGATAGCTGGTCCAAATATTATCACCGTACGCACTCCATGTTGGGAATAGAATTTATAACAATACTGACAGAATCAAAAGGGAAATATCTCGAGTTTCGAAATTTTATTATACGATACCGCTTTCCGCGCCGCGACATCGACAGTGCGCATGAGAATGCGTTCTACGCAACACTGAGTCAAGTAGAAGACGAATTTTGGCGCCCTGGATATCCGCAAGTCATGCAACTGAACGCTCTCTACACTCACAGTGAAGCTTGGGGGAAGGGAGTGGGGTCGGCACTCGTACAATGGGGCTTGGAAATTGCGGGTAAAGCTCAGGTGCCAGCGATTGTTGCGACTGTGAGTGCAGCGCGCTTCTACGAGAAATTGGGGTTTCGACATGTTTGCAAGAAGCGAATTCAGGTCGAAGGAGAGGACGAATACGTGGATATGAATAATTTAATTTGGATAGCCCCGCTATCTGCAATGGATTAGTAATTGTTTAATTCCTATGAATTTGCTGCTTAGAACCTAATATTCTATCATGCCATGTCGTAAAGGTAATGCAACCCTGCTGATTTCTTCTGAAGAAATGCAGACCTTTGGGTTGTAACCTCGAATCTCAAGAGTCACATTGAAGACAATCCGTTGCATTATGTGTGGACCAACTCGTTTATAAATTCCAAGACAGCTCCCATCTATATAGTAATAGTCACTGAGCACTTTCCAGTTACTCAAGGTAGACCGTTGAAGACCAACTTCTCACCCGAAATGCGGCCCTGGCGATTTAACTCCATCGCTTCCTCCACAGTAGAAGTGCTAAGCCGTCCGATAGTACGAATCGGTGGCGGTTTCAGAGATCCAATATCAAGCAAGTTCTCTAACTGTCCGTGAAACTCTGCACTCAAATTGTGGTCTCCCATCTTAACCTATAATGAGCTTTAGTAAATGTTCTTCGCCTGGAACTGCATCTGTGCAACGCTTGGTATTTCTGCAGATGATACTTACTGGCCAATGCGCCTTGCCGCGGTAGTTATGTTCCGTGGGAAACGCAGTGAAGACAAACACCTCCGTAACCTTGACATGTGACGGGACATCCTGAGTGTTTGCCTTGCCTGGTCTAACCGTACACAGCAAGCCTTCTGTGCCACTGATGGCTTTAGCTGCAGTTGCTGACGAGGATTCATTCCCAACCGTGTCAAAGACATTATTCAGATTTGGCAGTGCACGCTTGATCTTGGCGATGACCTCCTCGTCGGTGTAATCGAAGACATGAGTCGCTCCAGCCTGCCGGACCTTTTCGAAGTTTCGAGGGCTGCATGTTGCGGCGACTTCAATGTTGTAGAGCTTGGCTAGCTGAATGGCGAAATAACCCACAGTGGCTGTCACCAACAATTAGCAGTCTTATATTAGATTATAGCAGAGGGAGTCTACTGTTTCCTCCCCAGATCAGCAGAGGAGCTTTGTCAGTTGACCTATCGGACTTGTATGCAATAGAATCATCGGAGAATAAAGCAAGCCAGGCAGTATTGGCTGCTAATGGCACCGCTGAAGCTTGCGCAGCGCTCGTCTTGTTGGGGACCTTGAAGGAGAGACGTTCGTCCGCGATCGTGTAAGTACTATAACATGATGATCAGACAAGCTTAAACACGAATTGAGGACGGGAGTCTAACGAGTATGCGCCCAAGCCTTTAATCTCGCCTGTTTGCGTGGGTGAGCTGGATATTCTCCCATAATTTACCAGGGTCAGTTTTGGTAAAACTCACCGCCCCAGACAAAGCCAGCAAGACGATCACCAGTCTGTAATTTAGTCACACTTGGATGGCCTTCGACTACGGTACCAGCAAAGTCGCACCCCAAGACTGCACCGTCTCCAAAAGCATTAACATCGAGCGCAAGCCCTGTGCAAGATCAGCGTCGCGGCGGGAACCGGGTCAAACGACAGCCTTACGGTCAGTTGGGTTAAATGCGGCGTATTCAACTTTGACATATACTTGGTGCTCTTTCAAAGGAGGCAGTGTAACACTTTCTTGGGCGAAGGCTTTGCCTCTTTGAACGATGGCGATTGATTCCATGGCTAATGATGTCACGTTGGTGGGTGGATACTGGCAGCTATTTGTGAAATGTGGGCGACTGCGCTCTATATATACAATAACTGCGCTAAGTACCCGCACATTATGAACATTTCCACAAATTCCCCATAATCTTGTCATCAACATGGCCAACCCTGTAGACACACTTGAACTATTGCCCATGTTAATTTTCGCCGCTCTGCCCATGTAAAATCCCAAACACTTACAGGAATAAATTTAGCATTTTCCAAGTCCCAAACTCGACTCCGAGCGTAGATATCGGCCTTGAGGACATCCAAGATCTCTGCTCTAGACTTGGCACGAGCAATGATAGCACTGCCATCGATGCGGTCTGCATCCAATGTAGCCCCTCCCATTTGAAAAAGGCCAGAATCAATATGTTTGATCATTTGCTTGACATGAGTCCTATGACTTGTTTGTATTCAAAGACAGAGAAGTGTGCGATCGTGTGACTTACTGTCTCACACTCATCCGCCTCTCCAAAGAGCCATCAATATCGGGTATCAGGACAATCCATTCGGTAAGGGGCTCTGAGTCCATTTTCGTCGTCACGGTTTGTTTGACAGTCTGGAGCGAAATGACGCCCTGGACATCATCCAAGTTTGGGGTATAACGTTGAGACACGGACGATCCTGACGCCCGATATCGGAAAACTCCCATTCCCGCCCTACGCCTTGTGCATCTGATACAAGTAAATCACGGCCTAGCCTGGACTCTTAGTGAATTGACTTTACATAAAGCACACCCATTTTCACCAGTCACATACGCCGCAAGGTGCGCCCTAGCATACGCCTTTCGTGCCTCTCCGCTTTGTTACCCCACTAGTTCCAAACAACGGCTCGTTGACTCTAGGGTAACAACTACTTCCCATTTGCCGTATGAGATCCCACTTCTAAGAAGTAGATATTTTTTACGTGATCCGATGCAAATAACTGAACGACTCAAAGACTTCAAGGTCAACAACGTAGAACCATAGGGGATTTCACAATTCCCACTAATAGTATCTAAGTACATCCGACGTGTCCTCAATAGAAACATAGTGTAAAAAGTCACACAAGAGAAACTCCATTGGCAATGTTCAGATTCATGCAACATAGCAGTCTCGGTCGAAGCGGTGTCCGAATAACGGAAGTGGTCACTGCGCTTCCATCCAGTCATCTCTCTAATAATCGTTTCCACTTCTACATACAAATCGGTCTTCCAATTCCCACACAACGCGATCAACAAGAGATTCCTCAACGATCCCTTCCTGCCAAGTAATACCGATGACAAGCGGCCCACCTCTTGTACTGACGCAATTGAAAACGATGGCTGGACCAGCGACCACCGCACATTGCGTAAAGATCAACTTTTCCAACTTCAAGTTGCTATCATTTGGCGGGGAGATGTCAGAAGTTGAGCCCAGGTTCGACAGCTCATATGTAAACTTCCTTTCTGTCCCGCCTTGGCGTTTGAAATGCGAGACTAGATCTTCAATTCGGTTCAGCCTTGTGACCATGCTGCCGTGAGGGAATTGTCCAGCTTTTGTAGTTATGTTGCTGCCAAATGACTGTGCAAGTTCGATTATATGCTGCCATTCTGCCGTAGAGCCAGGTTCGCATTTATCAATCTTTTCCAGGTCTTCACGAGATACATAACTGGTCAAGAAAGAGACATGATCGACGATGTCCCTTTTAGATGCCCCGGTATGCTGTCGCACGGACAAAGGCGTTACGGATCGAAATCCGGGAACATCCTCCTTGATACCGCGGCGGAGTGAAGTGCATATCAGCGCATGCAAAAGTGCAGTAAGTGTAACCCTGGCCTGCTTGCATTTTTGAAGGACGGCTGAAAGCTCTTCGGCCGGGATGGTTACTATTCGAACCATATGCTTCAGGTTGACGGTGGGCGTTTGGGATATCGCTTCCCCCGCCCATGCTTTCTGACCGCAGGTGTCGGGGCTACTGCAAATGGTGCAGTTGCATGACAGACAGTCCACACGTTCTTCAATAGCAATCGGGCGAGCTTGTCGTTCGTTGAATGTCATGGGCCAAGAAGGCTGACAGAGTGACGGTGAAAGGCTCTCGAAGCTTTCCATCAGAGAGGTATGGAAGGCGACCCCGCTCAATCCATCAGCAATAGCGTGGTGCGCAACGAAAGCAATGTCAAGCCTTCTGAGAGAGCTCCGGTCAAAGTCATGGTTGGAGTCACTTTGGAAATGCTTCAACACCACCATCTTCCAGGCTGGTTTGTTAGGGAGCCAGTGCTCAGCATGCGCGTCACCCAGGACCTGAGATAGCAGCGCATCTGGTGCTGTCTCTTTTGGATCAGCACTTGTTGAGTTGACTTCATTACTGTTGATGATGCTGAGAACGTCCCTTTGATCAATTTGATCAACCTGCTTATACATTGCAATGCCGGCTTCTATTTCATCCGAGATGCCGTATAGCAACCCAGGATGTTGTTGAATCGTGGCTTGAAGGCTCCATTCCAAGGCGAAACGAAATCGCTCTTCGAACAGATGAAGGTCAGGTTCATCTTTAGGCGAAATCGTGTACGTTGCCGTTACACATGCTGAGTTGTATTGCCCGAGAGCATGCCGCACAGAGTAGCTCCTCCCCAAAACACCTAGAAGAAGACACATTAGCATTCAGACCGTTCCGAATGCTATTGGGATAGGCAATCTAGAAAATGGTAACCTGTGTTCTTCTGACGAGAACCTACTGCCTGCAAATCACAACGACTCACCTAATGTAACAGATTTGTTGTTCGTCATAACGAACGTTAATGCATGTCAGTGTTGAGAGTTGAGAAAGATGATGTGAGATGAACGTGAACGGGGATTGGAGGTTCTTATATACAAAATGACATTGCTCACCCTATAGGATCAGTCTTACTGTACCCTAAGCTTATCACATTACTAAGGATTAGAAGTTCATCGGATCTTAATCACTCTCATTGGACTGAGCAACAAGAGCCGGATGACCAGTTGAATGTGATTACTTTCTCAACGAATTGTTAATAGAGCTATACTAGCGTAGAGTCATCTAATAGGAACCTCATCGCATCGAACACCGCTCTCTGCAAAGATGCTGAAAACGCTGATACAAACTTCAAAGAGGATTACGTGGATACTGTTGCATATAAAAACTCAGGTGGAAGACAGATAACATCATTTTATGTTGTGGGTGGAGACTCTTTCACTTTATGCGCCCTACGACGCCCTGCCGCGCCCTTCTGCACCCTTTTGCGCCACTTTACGCCCTTTCATGTTTTCTGAACTCGTGTGCGGAGAAAGTTGTGTCAAGCCCAAAATAAGATGCTGGACGAACCAGATGATGTCTTAGTCATCCAAAAATCGTTTATTTAACTCCATTCTTAGATATGGTACCCTAAGCACAGCAGACTATGAATTGTGTCACCGATCATTCATTCCATCGTCCGTTTATCGCTCTCACTCAAGGAACAACATGGCCGACCCCGCAAACACCCAAAATGGCAATAGTGCTCCATCAGAACGACCTCTTGATGCCTCCAAGCTTATAGTTACTAAGACTGACAAGCCTAATCCCATACCTGAGCCCGGTTCAGCGGAGCTTTGGGCGCAGAATGCCTGTTGCGACCATATGGTCACTGCTCGCTGGACCGCTGGCCAAGGTTGGGAAGCCCCCGAATTGAAGCCATACGGCGATATTTCTATATCTCCCGCTGCATCATGCCTTCACTATGCTACACAGTGTTTCGAAGGCATGAAGGTCTACCGGGGGTATGACGGCAAGTTGCGCCTCTTCAGGCCCGAGCGTAATGCAAAGAGACTGGAGATGAGCTCGAAGCGAGTATCACTTCCAGGGTTTGACCAGGAGGAGCTGGTCAAATTGATCAAGGCACTGGCCCGTTTGGACTGTCCAAGTAAGAGGATTTTCCTTCTCGACTTCTCTGTCATTTTACTGACGATGCTCTTAAGGGTGGCTGCCCAAGGACAAGCCTGGAAACTTCCTGTATATCCGCCCGGCTGTCATTGGCACTGGACAACAGATTGGAGTTCAGATTCCAGCTGAGGCTACCCTCATCATACTAATGGTAGCTTGGCCCGACTTCTCTTCGGAGACACCGCCTGGCGCTCCCCCAAAACAGCCCGGGCTCCGTCTACTCACCTCAGAAACCGGATCAGCACGGGCATGGCCAGGCGGCTTTGGCTACGCCAAAATCGGTGCCAACTATGGGCCGAGTTTCCTTTCATTAGGCGAGTGCCGTAAAAAAGGCTACGATCAAATCCTGTGGGTTCTGGGCCCCGAGTGTCAGGTTACCGAGGCTGGCGCCAGCAACTTTTTCGTGCTCATCAAGAATCCTGACACTGGGCGCGTCGAGCTCATCACGCCGCCGCTAGATGATAAGATCATTCTAGAAGGCATCACTAGACAATCGGTCTTAGATCTCGCTCGGTCCAGGCTGTCAGATCAAATAGACGTTGTAGAGGCCAGGTTTACTATGGGTGACCTACAAGTAGCGTGGAAGGAAGGGCGTCTGCTTGAAGCTTTTGTATCTGGAACAGCTGTAAGTCACACGACACCCAATATTCTGACCTGTTAATGACTTGTAGCACGCAGTTCTTCATTTCTCCTGTTTCAGTGATTGGGTTTGAAGGACAAGAAATGGACATCTCGTTGAGGGGATCAGTGCCAAGTGGTGGATGTGCTGAGACCATAAAGGGATGGTTGAGAAACATTATGTTCGGGAACGAGGATCACGAGTGGGGCGTTGTTGTTGCTGTTGAAGAGGGATAGACCGCTGATATTGTGCCTTGAACGGTGGAACTCCAAAAAGAGTGATGAATACAAAGCGTTGAGCTTATCAACAGCGTTCGAAAAGTGACAAAAGTGACGCCCCATCAGGCACTTAACAAAGCTCTAAGCCACAGACTGGCATAAGCCTTAACTGTAAGCAACCCCTAACAAGGAGCTGTCTGATTGATAGTGACAGAAATTGCTAGTTGACTACGTAATACGGTAGCAATTTGGACGTAGACCCAAACAGCTTATTATTGGATCGTTAACAGGAAAGCCTATTTGCCCAATTGATTTATAAGTATTTTGTTCATTTTCAAGTACCACCCGGTAAGATTGGGTCGTTATCCTTAACTAAGCTTGTTTCACTTCTGCTTTCATCATTATTACAGTATGACAATCTGTTATCCTGGATTATATACAGTACATAGCCGTCTTGAAACCTCCCAAAACAGCCTTACCTAAGATTACCATTCTTGCAACACTTATTCCTTTCGCAAACCTGTTCCGTAAATTCTTGACCTCTACCATATCTTTGTTTGCAAAAGAAAGATAATAAACAGCAATTCTGACATTAATAAATTAGAGGACAATCCGGCAGGCCTTCGTTCTTTCTAACATGTTCCAAATTCACTGGCTGTTTGATGACCTGCCTTAGGTCAATGCTGTTCTTCGTGCCGAACAACAGTTCTAAGCCGCAGGCCCTGCTATTATGTTTAAGAGGCATGGAGGCTTGGTGATCGAAAGAAGACTCTTGATCAGGTGGAATGAACCCGTTCGGGTATGAATCTATTTGGAAGCAAGCGTTGTGTTTTAAGGTCAGGCAAACCTTATATTAGGCTGAGACAAGGGGGAGAAAAACCAACATGTCAGAATTGCAATCCTGATGATTGAAAAATGTAATTCCTGACAGAAACCGTATCTTTAGGTGTATCTATTTAGTTCTCCCGAATCCAATTCTATCCATGACTTCTAATGCGTGCTCCAACGACCTTATACGGGCAAACTCTCGTGTGACCTTAGAACCATCAGTACCAGCAGATAAGAAAGACCGGAGGATTTGTTCAATTTCAGGAAGGCCGAGCAAGAACTCTACTGCAGCAGTTGAGTATAATCCTCCCCCTTCCAATCCCATTGCATGATGCAGAGGCGTCAGCCTTCGCTTAGACTCGTCAGCTGTCCATGCAAGATTTCTGTCTGCCTCGAAAAGACATTCAAGAAGATCTGAATTGCTATCAGCGCGGTCGTGACATATTTCCGCAAACGCAGTCCGACCTTTCGCATTTCTGCTGAAAAGATCGATGTCTTTGCGTTGTAGAAGGATGATCAAACTTCGCTTGCTTTGTACAAAATGTAACGGGGTGTTTCCCTCACTGTCCTTATGATTCAAGTCCTTTGTAGAACCCACAATGTACCTGAGTAGGACTGGCGAAATATCGTGCTGCAATGCCCAATGCAATGGTAATCTCGCATGATCGTAACTTGGGTATTTGCGTCTATCGAGGCGCTGAGCCAGGGCAATACAGCCTTTACAAACAAGCCCGCAAGAGTATAGGATTTGAATATGCACGGGGATGTTGCTAGGCGAGTGAGTTGTAATCAGTATGTCCTTCAAGTCGATATCCATCAGGAACGCAGCGACAGGATATCTCATGCTGTCAAGTGCATTTTGAAGCAGGAGGTTATGTGTCCTCAAAGCTTCTTGATAGATAAGGTACTCATGGCCGCTGGGATCTGCCGAAAACGTGCCGCTTTGATCATAGAGTTTTGGGAACAGTTGGCAAAATCGTTTGTGAAAGAGCGTGCTGTCGTTAGAGTGAGGTATGCCATCCAGTCCTGTTGAGAAGGCCCAGTCTTCTTCAACCCAAACTGCAAGTAAGGTCGCTAAATGGTCTGCGATCAGAGTCCTGAATGTATGTGGACGCTTAACAAACTGCCTATTGTCCAAGAGGCGCAACAAGATGCCTACGGCAGGTGGGCAATTGAACAATATATCCACTACACAGCTTTCAAGGCAGCGCGTATTAGCAACGTTCATGGGATACTGACAGCTAAGCAGAAACAGTTCCAACGTATGAAGGTCTTTCCTATGGATGGCAAGGTGGATGGCTGATTCTTCATAGGTTACGTTAGTCCGGTGTGCCTCAAAGGGACTGAGACCATTGTCAAGAAGGTATTTGCAGATGTGGCCATGCCCAGCTTCCAAGGCAACCTTCAAAGGTGATATCAAGGGGTTGAGACCAAGAAGGTCAGCGCCCAGAGAATGAAATAATTTCACCTTATTGAGATCTCCAGCTTTGCAAGCATCGGTAACGTCCAATTTGCCAGTTTTTCTGGCCGTGGGGAATGTAATAATGGATTGCGAGTCATCGCCATGAGAAGCATTGGTGTGGTTCTGCAATCCAAGCTTTGACGAAAAGCCAACGATGTGGAAAAAACATGTTTCGTGACTACATCGAAAGGAGCGTTCGTGACTATCAAAATGTAGTTTGAGGGCGTCTAGATTCAGAAATCCAACAGAGAACTTTGAACACGATATTTTGGGGCACTTGTGTCTCTTCAGGCCTTCAAGGGCGTGGAAATGGAAATCTTCGTCCTGGCATAGATTCTTCCTTTGTGTGTCAATGCTGTTCCGGATTGAAAGTACTCTGTCTTGTATGGCCAGGCCAAGGCTTTTGCTGCTTTGGTCGGGGGGGCTTTCTTGGGATATCTCGTGTGAGCCGTTGCTGCTATATGTTTTCTCTAAATCCGATAGGGCGTCTTTGGCTCCATCGATCGCTAAGGCCAAATTCAGGGGTGATCCCATATCGTGTTTGAGAAATTCGGCTTTCTGTACGTGTGATCGATAGTACACGGCGGCATAGTCCAAAAAACCAAAGTAGCCGGACTGAACGGCCTCTTCGATGCAACTATTCTCAGTAGTAGTGAACGGCCTGGAGGAGAGATATCGGGAGCAAAAGAGGGCCATATCAATATGTTCCTGAAAGATATTGATCGTACCGATACCTACAAGATACCTGTATCACAAAGTTAACGTAAGCCACTGCCATCAATTATGACTTCCAAGCTTGACCATACTTGCTCGCTGTTTCGTGGATCATCGTGATAGTTTGTTCTGCCTTGACAGAGGGGAACATCTCACAATCCTCAGCATCTACTAGCGAGCTACAAAGCTGCTTACAAGTATCTGCCCTAAGATCGTCAGGATCGCAAAGTCCCTCGTCCGCGTTGATGCAAAATCTAGACTGTACTTCGCGCCATCGAAGTGGCCTTTCAGAGCACACTAATAATCCAAGGATCTTCTTAGCACTTGCCCGAGCAGAAGGCTCTGCGGCGTTTATAACGCGCTGGACGATACGTCCATAACTAGCTGGGTAAGTAGGCGACGGTAAGGCACGGAGGTCAGAAGGTACTTACGCTTCATCTAAGTTGCGTGGAAATTGATCGCTTGTTAACTCGGCTTTGTACTCCTTTTTTGAGCCCATTGATGCCAGGTTTGCTAACACTACCTTCGTATACAGAAACATCCCTGATGGTGACTGTTAGTAACTTTACTTCTAGAGTCCACGGTTAAATTCGGTTTAGTATACCCTTCGATGCCGTAGTAACTTTAAATATCAATGCTGTTTTGTCATCAGGCGTGAGACGAAATCTTTCACTGATTAAGGAGGCCTGAGCTTTGCAGTATTCCTCGATGTCCCTATGATGGCGATCTATGCTGTGAAGGCGGATCTGTGGGTATGAGGACAGAAGGGGATCAATCTTCCCATCTTCCTGTCCACAGATCAAGGCCCTGACAGAACAACCCCTAGACGAAGCTGTGGGAAGGACCTCGTCTAAACACCATCTGATAGCACGTTTGGGCTCTTCATCCATAGCCTCATCCAGACCATCAAGAACGATGATACTTTCCCTTTGTGACAAAAGGCAATCCAGGGCCAGACTCTTGAGAACAGAGAGATCGAGGTAGTCCATGGAAGAGCATTGATCGTAGGTAAATCCCATCATAGCGTCGTCTCTATTAACTACCTGGGCGATTATATGGCATAGCATGGAGCGAGTTGATCTGCGATCAACATCGTTATGCTTGAAAAAGAAGTGAGTCAACGAGGGCAGTGACGAGGACTGCTGAGATAGTCGTTGGTTCAAGTGATGAATTATTGTTCTTGCTAGAGTGGACTTTCCTATAAATGAAGCATATTAGCAGATAGAAGTGCACCAAACCAGCAATTCATAGACTTACCAGCCCCGGGGCATCCAGTCAAAAACAATACAGAACCCTGGGGTGACGTATTGGCCTCCCAAGATTCGAAGATAGAGTTGGTCAAAATCCAGCTGCCAGAGGATCCAACAAGTGTATCTGGAAGCTCTAACTGACTTGTTATTTGTGACAAAGAAACGTTCAACTTTCTCTCTAAGAATGATTTCATTTCTTGCTCACGTAAGATCTGACTTCTCGTCTGTTCAGAATGAATCATTCCCTCGAGACCTGAGCTAATCTGTTTGAACTGGTCTTTTGCGTAGATACCCGAGTCCTGTATCTCCTTGAGGATTGCGTGCGGCTGAAGCTTGCTATCTGAGAGTAAATCTTGCTTCTTCTTCAGGCTTTCGATGGTCGGCTTAACCTTCCTTCGGAAGTCTCCCCAAGCCCATCGGAACTTACCTTTCCAATCTATCATAATCAGTAGAGGAATGGATATCGGAAAGATGGACGAACCTGGCCGCGAGAAGAAGTCTAAAATAGATCGATGAAAAAGAAGAATGTCGGAGAAGTAATCTTCCAACACCCGACTGAGCCTTGTGTCACTTTGGATGAGAGATTGGAAGAAGGCCAAATTGTCAAGTGCATCAGCGATCTCCTCATAAACATCGAGGAGATTTCTAACACAACCCGTCCATGCCGTAGCCGCCATAAGAACAAGCTTAACAGGGCCCTTGTCTGGTTAATAGGATCCGGATTGTGCTAAAAGCAACACGTACCCAAATGAATGCCACAGCTTCGCTTACGTTGAGGAAGATCGTAACAAGCTTCTCAATCTGTTCCATCGCGTCAAGAAACCTTTGGATTCTGGCTAATCCGCAAAGGCTTTTTTCCCGCCCAAGTTTGGCTTGCATTTTCTGGATCTCGTGATTGATGGCCTTCCGGTTCGCACCGCTGATCTCTTTCTGTTGGTCATCGGTAAGCTCACGTCGGAACTGGCTTATATATCTTTCCAAGCTACGTCGCTGTGGCGAGGCCATATTGTCGTTCATATTGTTGGTGATAGATGACAGTAAGGTCAGGCCTTGCTGGTCAAGCTGCGGTTCGAATATTTGTTGTTAGATGTGCTGGGTATTGGGAAAATTTGTTTTGTTAGTTCATAACCTTGATCAATTTCTGATATTGACATAAAGGTTAAAACAGAGAGAGAGACAGGTAGGGTTCGGCGCCCGATACCTGTCATTTTGTGTCAGCCTCAATTTCAGCCTAAGGCAGACAGGTTTGCGTCATGCAGTTTGAGACACCAGTCAAAAGTGACCGTAGATACCAGGATCGGAACTCTGTGGCTTGCACAGCCTGGCTAGGCAAAACGAGCTTGAAAGTAGTCAGCAAGGCGCAATATAATTTCACCACTGTCTTTGTTTCTCTCGTCGAACACCTCCACAGGATCATTTTCGGCGAAACGTTTGAATGTGATATTGACTTCCCAGACTTAAGCCAATGGGACCTTCGAAGAGACAGTTTTGCTATGATAACGATACCGAGAATGGTAACAAGTCAAAACGGCTCGGATGTGAAAGCGCCAGCTCTGACGCGTCCCGATCTGAGCCTTTACTCATGGACTTGGACCCAGGTCCCTCTGACGATGCTGCGATGACCCAAGCAACAATCGTCAGGTCTGCGTACGAGAGAATTTGTTACGGCGCAGTAAGTTTTAGCTGGCTTTACAAGTTATCATCACATAATTGGGATAACAGCTGATGATTTGCAGATATGCGAGGTCTATATGTTGCTAGCCTCCAGCACTCAAATGCCGAAAGAGACGAAACCATGGGACCGGTATTGTTTGCTAGATGTACAAGTCCATGCCGGAGGTTGCTACCTAGCGGCTCATCCTGATTCCAAGAGAAAACAACAAAACATTCTAGACGAGAATACAGGGTTGATTCTGACTTATGTTGCTAAGAAAGTGCCGCTTGTCTCTTTTTTAGCGGTGGTCAGCGTCAACTTCCTGTCAGGAAAACGGAGTAAAACAGCCAAATCGACGGTCCAAGCCACGGTCAATGTTTACGGGCCGAAACAACTAATCAACGAAGTTGATCGAGCACTGTGCGAAGCATCCTCATACCTGCAACACCCCGTCTTTTTAGAACCAGATGTTCATTATATCAATCCCCAATTCTTTTATTCCACCGCTGAGAAGACCGATCTAAGGCATCTAGTGGGCCCGAACCCTGAAGATGCCGCATTTGATACATCCCGAGCAGTCGACGGGGCCATGGAATGTCTGGAGAATGGGTTTGTGGATATTATACCGAGAACGTGTCCTCAGGACGATTTCCAGCCAATAGTCAACCAACATCTGCTCAAGACCGAGCTGAAAGGGTACTTATCATCTACCGCCATCTTTCACGACAGAATGAAGCTGATCTGAGCTTTCCATAGTCATCAGCTGCAAGGAGTGGAATTCATCCTTGGACGAGAGAACGAAGCCACTGCCAAAGAATTCCACAAAAGGATGTTAGTATCTGTTGATTATGGGTAAGCTTCCCCATTACCATTACAACTATAAAAGTTCAGCTGGTTTAACTATCATTGATAGCGTTTTGTTACATTCAGACAGACCGAGTCTTGGGGGGATACTCGCAGATATAATGGGTCTCGGTAAAACTCTGACTATGCTAACTGCCATTCTATGCTCAAGGGAACTAAAGAAGGCTTACCCATGGTGCGAGCGGGGTGGAAGTGAGGATATCAAAGCAGAACGGTCTAGCTCGACCCTCATTGTTCTCCCCTCTCGACGTATGTTTGTTTCGTTCATATCTTTGCTTCAGATTCCTGCTGATAGTGTTACAGAACTACTTGATGTATGGAAGAACGAGATTGACCAGTAAGTGCAATCCATAGCAGGGGCTTCAACCAATGTGACAAACAGGAGCATTCTGACCCCAGTGTGTTTACAAAATGCTTGGGCTGCCAGGGCTGATCACTTTCAGGCGATTTCAACCGCAGACTTTCAAAATTGAGATTTTCCATGGACCAGCTAGAACCAGGAATCGAGACATTCTTCTTAGCCGCGATATTGTTTTAACAACCTATCATACGCTTGAAAAGGATTTCAGTGTTGATAGAATACTAAATTCTATTCAGTGGTCAAGGATCGTACTCGATGAAGGGAACTTCCCCAACCTTCTAAGCCTATCTGCAATATCACTGACATTTACCATAGCCCATCACATACGCAACCCTTCCACTCGGACAAACAAAGCTGTTGTGGCACTTCAAAGCGAAGCACGATGGTGCCTAACGGGCACGCCTATCCAAAACAGCCTCGATGACCTGCGATCACTTTTGCAATTCCTTCGATTTGAGCCATTCTCTCAGGGCAGGTTGTTCGAAGAGTATATCGTAAAGCCATTCAGAAAGAACAGGAACGATTTACATGAATGCATCAACCCGTCCCGAAACCTGAGGGCTTTACTGAAGGCCTGTTGCCTAAGAAGAACACAAGCAAAGCTTAACCTCCCAGAGACCTACATACGCAAGATTGGAGTGGCGCCAACAGAGGCTGAGAAATCCTTGTTCAAAAAGATTCTCATCGAGTGCCGTGAGGAGTTTGACAGAATGGCAGGCAAGGAAGCGGGTTCAAAGAAGTCCAACATTTTATTCTTGGCGATTATGAAACTGAGGAGAGTGTGCAACCACGGAACTATTGAGATCAAAGCGACCACTCAGACTAAGTTGAATCATCTGACCGTCCCCAAGTCGAAACGAAATGCTTCAAAAAGCCCATCAGCAGAGCCAGCTTGCGAATTTTGTAGCAAGAACCTTCTGGAAGATGACTTGCTTGATGCGCTTGACAGCTGCCCTCTCTGCGGCCGAATTCTATCCAACGAAACCACCAAGACGGCATCTGCAGCACCATCACCCCAGGATACACCTTCTGCCGCTGTGTCTATGATGGACATAGATTCTTCAGTGCCCTCCAATAGCGGTCTGGGCTTCACATCGTCCGGCGATAGTTTCAGAGCACAATCTTCAAAAATGTCTGCCGTAGTCGACAACATCAAGACATCATGCTTGGATAGGCATTCGAAAAGGTAGGCATGAGGGCAAATCTTCTTGACCCTGCTGACGTATAGGCAGCGTTGTGTTATCTAGCTGGAGAGATACATTGGATATTCTTGCGACGATGCTTACGTCTGAGGACATTCAATTCGTCCAAGTTGATGGACGAAACCCACTTCTTGGCCGTACGAGGTTGATTTCAGCATTCCGCCAGGATCCACTTGTTAAAGTCCTCCTCATATCCATTAACACTGGCGCAGTAGGGCAAGTATCCTGAATATCCTAGTTATCGATGTTTAGATGCTAATGCTATTTCAGTCTTACACTTACCGAAGCAAATAAAATTCACATCGTCGAACCGCAGTGGAACCCGACAATTGAAGAACAAGCTATCGCTCGAGTGGTGAGGATGGGACAGACACGACCAGTGACCGTCTTCAAATACATAACAGAGGGATCTGTAGACCAGGTAATATCACCAAGAATTCCTCGTGTCTAAATTGACTAACTCCGAAAAGTCTATAGTTAAGCTCCAGCAAAAGAAAACCCGGATCATCAAGCTATCCATGCAGGAAAAAGACACCAACGAGTCTGATACGAACTTAGATGTAAGATTTAACTCTTTAGATCGGTGAGCATAACTAAACCTGTACAGCGTTTCAAATTTACCATCGACCCCAATGAATGGAAAGCCGATCTTTAATTGAGTATTCTCAAAATTAGCTTTATATTTAAGTGTTAGAGTATAACTAGATTACTTATTCAATAAACTATCTCTCTGAGGAGAGATACCCTCTGCGGTCTGAACATGATCTTGCCTATGTACATAAATGCTGCCACCAATATCTAAATGTTGATCCTCAATACTCATCGGGAGGTGATAGGGTAGCAGAGCCCTGTATGTAATGATGCACGTCGAGAGGTTTCCGTCAGGCAACGATATCAACACAGAAGCAGAACCAATTATTTCCCATGACACATTGTTACGAAGTCATGCCCTTTGAGCGCCTTAACTCATCCACCGCCCACTGTTCCAGCTCAATCCAAAATGGATCAAGTAAACCCGCGATGGTTGTTGTTAGCCGAGCGCTCCAGCCTTCCAAAATCCAGCATTGTGGGTCCGCTTTCTGCAGCGCAACTACATAATACAGAAGCCCTACCAAAAGTCACGGGATGTTGCGCCTGTAGCAGCCTGAAGAAGTAACAAGACAGTCTAGTAAACCACGTAAAGACAAGATGTATCTCGCCGGTCATCGAGATGCCCGGCGTTTTGGTTGTGTCCATGCAGTCCAGCATCGACTGCACACCTTCATTCACCACAGCTTTGACGGCATCGTCGACATCCGTCAGACTGGAGAACCGAGACTGAAGAATACCGAGCTGGGTCTTGAGAACATCGTTTGTTTTACAGTCGGGTTGAGAGGAATCGTTCTGTTTCAGCTTGTCCAAGACATTGAACCTCAATTCAGCAAGCGTAGTAGTCAGAAACCCATTTTTAGACTTGCGATACCCAAGTGCCCCCATCATGAAGGATTTCCATATAGTGGATAGCAAATATCTGATCTGTTGGTGGCAGTTGCGGCTGTGTGAATTTTCCAGCCAAGAGGAGCACTTTACGAAACCGAAGGCACATTCGAGCCAGACTTTTGTGAGGATGATTTTGAGTAGGACGAAGTATTCTTGGAGAAGCCTTGGGTCAGCATACCGGACCCAGAGTTTCAAGAAAGACACGGGGCCTTGGAACGCGATTCTAGGGCTAGAGATCTCGCTCGTGATCTCATGAATGGGCCTTTACACGTTCGTCCGTCTGTTACAGCCCCAGAGCGGGTCATTTCCAGTGAGATTGATCACAAAAGCAATCCTTGCCACAAGGCCGCCTGGGGTGGAAGGTTGGGCAAGCATATTCTTCAGCCTGCTAATCGTGACTCGGGGCCTCTTTCGCAAGAAGACCTCGGCTACACCGAGCCGACGCATGTCAGGCAAGTATATACCCCGCTTCGTTGGGCTGCTGAGCATGAAGCTGTAGGCATGGCTAGGTTACTTTGCAAAGCTGAGGTGGACAAAAGGGTTCGGAACAGCGAGAGCATGATACCATGGGACCTTTCTGAACGAAGCAGGATCATCGGTGACGCTAAACTGCGTACTGCTACAAAAGGCGCAGTGGGTCTTTCACGTTTAGAACCGCAAGTGTGTGTGGGCCAAAAAACGGGATGCCTGGGCTAAGCTTCTGCCCCATGCTTGAGAAAGGGTTTCACGGCAAAGTCGTGAATCTGCTTGGAATATAAAAATATGCGATTATTATTGTGTTGCTTTTATCCTTATACCTCGGCACTTACGCCTCGGAAAAACTCAAAAAGGTTGCTTGAAATATACGAAGCCATCTTGCATATGTCGATGGAAAATAAATAAATACTTATTGGGGTTGTCGAATTTAACACTTTATCTGATAACACCCTCAATCTCTTCATCTATTATTCTTTGCGAAAATGGGCATTAGAAAAGTCTTAAGAGATCCCTCAGACTATGAGAACGCACAAACAATCTCTATCCGAGAGAACGAAACTGCGAATACTTCACTATCTTGCCCCTCGCCGAAGGAAGATAACTTCCCTGAAGTTGGCCTGCAGTCATGGCTTGTCGTCTTTGGAGCCTGGTGTGGCCTGTAAGTGATTAATCTATAGTTCCTATTAAAGACTCTGTAATATTGTGTTAATAAAATTCAGCTTCACGGCCTTGGGCACTACGAATACCATTGCGATATTCCAATCATATATTTCAACGCACCAACTATCACAATACAGTCACGCATCTATCGGATGGGTCTTTTCTACATATACCTTTCTCGCATATTTCTGCGGTGTCTACATCGGGCCCTTATTCGACAAGTTTGGCCCTAGGTGGCTAATCGTTGCTGGAACACTTGCCATGACCGGGGGTTTTATGCTGTTGAGCATTTGCCGTGGTAAGTTCAAGGCCCCTGATATCTATACTCAATAGGTGGGTTATCTAACACTCAGCGACTCAGAATATTGGCATTTCATGCTTGTATTTGGACTTTTGAATGGCACAGGCTGTGCACTCCTCAATACCTCTTGTGTCACCGCTGTGGGGCACTTTTTCCGCAGGCGTCGGGGTCTCGCTACAGGCATTGCTACCGCTGGTGGCTCAGTTGGGGGAGTTGTTTTTCCGCTTCTGCTCCAAAAGCTGATATCGTTCTCCACTCTTGGTTGGCCTTGGGCAGTCCGAATTTTGGGGTTTTTGTGCCTTGCCTTGACGGCAATGTCGAATATTTTTGTTCGTACCAGGCTCCCACCTGCTAAGAATAATAGCATTCACCCCGACGTGACTATATTCAAGGAGAAAGCATTTCTTCTCACGACTATCGCTATTTTCCCCATGCAATGTGCTCTCTCTATCGCCATAGCTTACATCAGCTCTCACGCTGTCTCACAAGGATCCAGCCAGAAGTTCAGCTTCCAGATAGTGGCAATCTTGAATTCCGGATCTTTCTTTGGACGCACATTGGCGGGATGGTGGGCCGATCACATTGGTCCATTCAACGCCAACATTCTCTCTGTTCTTTTATCTATGTTCACATGTTTTGCCATCTGGCTACCATTCGGACATAGCGAGATCGGGATCATATTTCACGCTGTCCTTATCGGGTTTGCGAGTGGGAACAATATCAGTGTCAGTCCTGTCTGTATTGGCAAGCTGTGTCCGACCAGCCACTATGGACGATATTATGCGACGTGTTTCACGATTGTCAGCATAGCTAATCTGATAGGTAACCCTATTGCTGGAAGGATTCTTACCGCCTGTGAAGGTGATTTTTGGGGACTGATTGTCTTTACTGGGGCGTTATATACTCTCAGTCTTGTGATACTTGTCATCACGAAAGGCGTGAGCGTTGGGTGGAAAGTCATGACTGTCTTCTAGCTACTTTGGAATGTGGCTGGATGATGTCAATACCATGCCTTTAAGACCTGTCTCAAGTGGTATGCAGATAAGAATTGATATCCATCGCTGTTACGGATATCTATATGCTCGGTCCACCATTTACCAGCAGAAATGGTATGGCTTTTTGCAGATTGGCCCCCGGTAGGAATAGCAGCTAGATTCAATTGCGAGGGATGTAATTCATCACGCATATTCCAACTATCCACCGGATTCCGTAGACCAGTCCTCTTTGAGTTGCTGAAGTACCTCTCCCGTCGAGAATCCCGTCTGGCACTGTATCCTAACCAATAGATCTTCTAGACTAGACCGTTGCACCTGTGTGTCAAGACACAATCCTGCCAAGTGAAGTGGTTGTATAAGATGCATCTGAGCGGCTAGAGGGGGTTGGCCAGCCGCACTGCAGATGTCTAGTGCATGCTGCTTAACTTGTTGTGAGATCTGTCGATATGTCCGAAGACGGTTTACACCACTCAGAGGACTGTGTAAAATCAATAAAATGCGGGAAAAGTGATACAATGGTAGGGCAACTGCTCCCATAGGATGCGCAATGAACCATCCTTGCGTCGGTAGGTCAAGGTTTCTAACAGAATTTCCTCGGTTATTGTTGAGAGAGGCTAGTCCCAGCTGAGGCTGTGAAGCCCTCAAACAGGACTCGAAAGTATTCGGAAGTGCCGTGTACCAATCGCTTAGATATTGATCCACTTGCCCCCAAAACTCAGCCCTCATACGTAAGGGGCAGTTGAGGTCAGTACGCTGATGTGCTCGGCAATGCTCTGGATGCTGCTCATCCACCACGATAGAGTCCAGGATTCTGAGAAGGATCCACAGCAATGTTCTGCAAGCGACGGTTTCGGTCATTTTTGGCGAGCCGGAGCGAATGTCACGAACCAGCGACATCGGAATGAACTGCTCACCCTCCAAAGTAAAAGAAAGGCCTGATGCCTGCCACAGTCGCGTTTCTGTAACACCGAGCCTCGGCTTACTCCGTCCAGCATATGAGATAATGTAATCAAAAGAAACAAAGCTCCAAAAAGATGCCTTCCAAACTCTCCGAAGACTAGTTTCAGCCACGTCCGGGTAGAGAGGACTATTGGATGCCATAGCTTCATGCTGCTGTAAAGCTAACTGAAGTAGGTGGTGGGCCCCAGCCATGTGCCTATACTGTCATTAGTGGGTTTCAGAGAGAGAATATGCCAAGATAAAGCTCACTGTACCATGCTTGAATGACGGCTGTCCATCATCTCATAGGCCAGTAAGATTGGCATTGCAGCCAATAGATCGCTGATACCTTCCGATTCATCTATGTGCCCTCCAACAGGTATCTCTGTTGGCATCGGACGTGCTATAAACAACCTTAGTCGCAGCACTGGCAGAGTAGATTTGTGTCTGTCGACAAGCGGGCTTACTGATGGATCCTAGAGCTTTGATCATGGAGCGAATGGCTCGATCATAAAAGCTTGCAGCCTGGAATGACCAATCCACTGATAAGGTGGCATCGGAATCCAGGGTTGCCGGACGTGTCGCGCTGTCTCTATTGTGTTGAGTCTCCTTGCCTCGGTCAAGATTTGCTAGTTGCCTAGCAGCTACTGCAGCTAGACTATCTCTTAACAACCTGCTATGGCATGCTCTTACTGGCACTACATAGCCGAAATATCTTTCTGTATCAAAGATGTCTAACCACGGGCTTATGATTTCCACGAAGCGGCGGATGAGAAGTGGTAGAAGATTGGTCTCGCGGTGATCCTCGTCGGCAACTTCAGGAGTCGCATTCTCTTCACCGTTGCTCGATGCTGTGGGTTCAGCTCCTGACGGCGTGGCTGGTTGTGGCTCAGTCACATGCTGGGATACTGCAAGGTTGGTTCCACATGCATTGCCCCCAAGTGTATAATAAACAGCAGGGTCTAAGTCGAAGAAATTATCACTGTTGGTAATCCAGTCTCGAGCGTCGCTTGTAGATGCAATATCCAAGCGGGCCTCGGATTGCACTTCCCCAGCAGAGGTACCGGCCGTTGAGGGGTCTGCGATTGGTGGAATTGTCGGCGGTGGCGAGGCCGCAGACGGTATTCCCGTGGACCGGCTGAGGGTAACAGAGAAGCGATCGCCCAAGCCACTTCTGGAGAATTTCTTCTGAAGTCCCGGCCCTTCGTCACGGAAGGGCCGCTTGCGTTCATACCCAGGACATGGCTGCGAGTACTTCTCGCAGCGCTGACAGCCTGGCTTCTGTCTGTCACACTAACCAGCCTGTGAGACAATAGCGGTAAGGAGGGAAGACTCTAACTTACTTTGACTCGGCGATCTCGGCAGCGCCCACAAGAGGACTGGGCGAAATCACAAGATTGCATGGTCGAGGGTGGTCGGAACTGACGAACCCTTCCCACCAAGCTCGCTGTTGCAGAAAATGGATAAAAGAGACGAAGGTTTTTAGTTTTCGACCGGTCATGATAGTCAAGCTCGGTAAGCCCTTAAATCCCGAGGCAGCAAGTAGGATCCGAGCATCGCGCCTCTGTGATCCGCATGGGGTAAAAAAATACGAGGTGTTATGTAATGCCATGTTGTGATTAGTTAGATAACTTAGCTACTGTTAGTGGAATCTTAACTTTTTACTAAGTCTTATCTATACTTAACCTAGTAAGTAGGACTAGTAGCTACTATTATTAAAGAGCTTTGATTTTACTTCTTGTTATTTAGCTGCACTAATTTCTCTTTGCTATAATTTTAACTATAGTGTAATAGAGTTTAAACTTACAACCTTAAGCCCGCCCTCATTTATATGTCCTCCCCCGCTTCAGGAGGAATCCCTTATAAATCTCTATATAAAAGAAAAGAAGCCTTCTGTATTTATACTTCCTTCCAAGAGAATATTATAGGATATAAGTTATAGAAAGTAAAAGCTTATTAGGAAATGTTTAAAGCGTTAACCTATTTAAATACCTGGATGCAAGGTGTTCTACTGTTATTCTCTCTTGGAAACTACAACTTGATCCTTAATGCGTAATGTAATCCCTACTGGAACAACATAAGCGTAACGGCCAAATACCGGTCTATCTGCTTTGGGGTTAGTTACGAGCTATAGGCTTTGCAAGGACTTGGTCTTACTGGGGGAGGAATTTGATATCCGTCGATCTCGGGCAAGCAAGCCAAAAAGTTGCTGTTCTCTGCATACGCCCCTGCCCGTAGCCAGATCCGCATTGAGACTGAGGCAGCGGGTGGTATGGCATATGCAGCAAATGAAAGCCTTAGAATTCTTGTCATAGCTAGATGTGACGGCCAACTGCCGCCAGTGATCTTCATCAAAGGCAGGGGTATCATCGCTGACGGCAATGTGGATGTTTGGGCGGAAACGAAGGATAACGTCTTCAGATTGGCAAATTAGTGGCAGCCGCGATCTTGCTTCCGACTCAGATGACGAAGAGGTTATTAGGAACGGAGCCGCATCGGCAAAGCGCACTCTCTGCCCTGGTCTTGCTACCCCAGACTCAAGGTGGGCTGTCCCAGGAACGTCTCGGCTACCTTCACCTCCAATGAATAGCAGTCGTATACTTTGACCCAAATGTTTGCTGAAAAAGGAGGCCGGAACCTCCCCCATGTCAATACCTGTAGCGTCCGTGCCAGCAACGTTGACTGTGTAGGTTCTGGATTGAAAATAGCATAAAGGCGACGGTGTAAGAGGAATAGTTATGCAGGATTTCGCTTCAGCCTTGGTGTGTTGAATAGTGAGATTGGACCAATCGTCGTGTATGGAAGGCTGAAAAAGGGCCAAAGCAAAGTCTTTCTTGATTGTGAGATGTTCAGCAACCTGATTTGGATCGACCGGCTCCTTGATGAGAATATACTGACGGTCAAAGCGGAAACCTTCGCTTGTTACCTCGGCATACGTGACCTCAACTGGCAGAAGGGATTTGATCGGGTAAATGAAAAGCTAGAGCAGAATCAGCATGGACAATCCCCGATAACCAGCTCCATGAAATGGGGAAGAATCTTACACGTTGGATTTCCATGTTTAGCAGCTGGAAAAATGAAACAATGAAATTCCTGCGCGGTTGAGCTTCTGGGGGCTCGCTCCCGTCACAACCTGAACCAGATTAATTACATAGTCAGGGTCGCTGTGGCGATCTCGCTGCTTTATACTTAATCGGGTTAGTGATAGCGAGGGACAAGCTTGCTGGGCTTGTGACGAGGATTGGAATAAAGTTCAACTGACCGTATTAGACTCAGATCCACCAGGTCGTCGACGTCAGCCCAATTGGTGGCGCATTTCGGGCTAGGGTCTCCAAATCCACGTACTGAAATCTCACGCCGTTGATATCCCTCCGTTTACCATAGGTTGTCAGGGTTGTTTGGTCAACGCAGATCTGGCCAAGAGTCAATTGCATTATTTGTCAACTTGTGGAGAACAATTTAAGTCACAGTTACAGGTTTCTTGTGAATTTGATAAGCAAGTGAAATTGCTACAGTATTAAGCACTTGTAGCTTCCTCGCCTACAATAACCCTTGAAAACATAAGATGACTCCACAAGTTGAGCATACGTATATGCAGATACTGTGTACATATCACATGGCCACTGATTGCGGGAGTGGAAATGTATTTATCGGTGTAAAGTAAGCCAGGACTACTTTATCTCGCACTGTCGATTTGTCTCCACTTCCCCAAATTCGCGCCCAGGTAGCAGCGGTACCTCTGGCTACCTCACTCGCTTAGCCAAAAAGTGCTTAGGCACCCATATCACGGCCGAATTTCCACATAACACCTGCCTATAAGGTATAGTCATGTACCTTCAAAGTCCTACCCTAGACTTTACAAAGAGCATATTACTGTATGTTGGAGCGGAAGGTGCAAGTGCTCAATAGCGTATTGACATTCTCTATCATTGTCTATGAATATCTTGTTTTAGAGCCCCTTTATATCGGTCACTGATCTGTCCATCCTTCTTGTATTACCTTTCTTTCAGGTCAATACGTTCCCGGACCATCCCCGCTAAGGCTTGACCAGCCTCTGAACCCAAGTTCTTGAAACCGTCCACAACGCCATATCTATCCCCCATTCGCATTTCTTGGCTCATCTTGAACTTGCCCTCGAGTCGATGAATGGATATCTCGATGCCAATGATGTTTTTCTGCATCAGCTCAATGTAACGCTCTGGCGCATCGGATACCTTCCATGGCCCGGGTCGATCCCCCTTTCCAGTATAACCCATAATCGATTTTTCTGTATGCTCAGATAGATCATGGAGCTGTTTCGATAGAAACTGGATTGAGGTTTCGCATTTGCTGTCGTAGTGTACCGTGGCTCGGCCGTAGGCTTGGACAGCAGCATAGTTCCATGTAGGTACAACTTTAGCGGTCGTAGGCTTTGTTTCCGTGTAGAATTTTGGCGTAACATAATGATGAGGAGTTGCCGTAAATAAGACAAGGACCTCCTGTTCTAAGACTCTGGTTCCCGGCCTATCCTTCCCTAGGGTCTCGATCATGGCCTTGGCCTGGGGATTTTGCCTGGCAATGTGGCCTCTCAGAACCCCGAGCTCAGTGTCGCTGTCTTCGTCTTCAATATCGAGGATAAAAGGGATGTGGCTACTCTGGATGTACGGATGTGTGTCTGAGGGAATAGCGGTGGTGAGTACACCCAATGCGTTATCACGGATCAGCTGCCGCAAGACAGGAATGCGCTTTTCGGCGTGGACTGATGGGATAATCATAATGACGACCTTGGATGTAGAAGGATTTGGGTGTTCAGGGCATAACCTTGGGGCTGGACGAGAGCATATAAATATAGGCACATCGTCATTGAGTCATGTCAACAGTGATTTCGAACTCGCTGCTACAAGCACTGTTTGCTGTCGATGAAAAGAATTATCAATACGCCGGACAACACTGGAGGGTCCCGATATCCCGATGACCCCACAGCAAAGAGATATCTCTTCCATTTTCAATAAGACTGGATACAAAATAAACTAGGAGGTCCGAAACCCCTTTCTAACTACCAAAGTGATTCTCCACCTCGCTGACAACATACCATACCGGGTAAGCTCGAGCGAATTGCGCTAATTCGCTTTTTGGGATGGCGGCATTACTAAAGGACCTTATGCTGTTGAAATTCGAAGATATGGAATCATTTCGTCGTACAAGAGTCTCAAGAGATTGATTCGAAACAGCTTTGTATTCGGCTGAAAACTTTCTTGGTCTCTCGGCCCGGTAGGTGGTACGGTGGGATATGTGGCTAGTGTTTCCCATACTCCTCACAATATGCACGCGGCATTTAAGATCGCAAATACTCGACGTGAATCAAGACATCAATAAGGCTTGCCTTCGCCAAAGATACTCAGATTCTCCCTTCAGTCCTAAGCTTCAACCGTCTTGGACATAACCATTTCCTACAAAGTCCTCAGCGAGGTCGCCACCTTTTTACCTGCCCCTGAGTCAGCTCAAGTATGGTCCAGTCTGCGGAGCACCGAGACTGCGCAGTCTCCGATCGTGGTGGTATTGTCGAAAACACGCACCGTGTCCATGTTGCCGTAACAGACGCAAGTGGCAAGCTTCTGTTTGCAGTTGGAAATCCTTCCAGGATGACGCTTGCACGGTCAGCTGCGAAACCTGTACAGATTCTGGCTTTACTTGAAACTAAGGGTTTTGACAAGTTTGGTTTCACTGATGCGGACGTCGCACTCATGTGCTCATCTCATAGCAGCGAAGGAATCCACATCAGCCGGGGGAGGGAAATGCTGGTCAAAATCGCGGCCAGGGAGGAAGACCTTCGCTGTGGCGGCCACCTAGCCCTGTCAGATGCTGTAAACAAAGACTGGATCAAGCGAGACTTTGTTCCGGGTGCCCTTTGCAATAACTGCTCAGCCAAACATATTGGTATGTTAGCTGGTGCAAAGGCCATAGGTCTGGGAGGCGCTGAGAATTACCACGATGAGAATCATCTGATACAGCTGTCTGTGAAGGCTGTCTTCGAGGAGATGACGGGCCTTGGCTCCGAGGAGCTTAAGTGGGGGATCGACGGCTGTAATCTACCCGCCCCTGCTCTCCCTCTGTCGGACCTTGGTCGACTCTATGCCATTCTGGCTGATGCAACCGACACATCTAAATCGACATATTCTCCAAGCCCCGCCCGAAAGCAGAAGCTGGCGCGTATTTACCAGGCTATGTGGCAGTACCCAGAGATGGTTGCCGGACAAGGACGATTCTGCACACAGCTCATGCTCCAGTATAAGGGAGCCGTTGTTGGAAAGCTCGGTGCAGACGGCTGCTATGGCGTGGCAGTCAGGGAGTCTGAGCAGACTCGAAAGCTTGGGGCCAGCGGAAGCCTGGGGATCGCTGTTAAGGTGGAGGACGGTAATATTGAGATTCTGTACGCCGTGGTGATGGAGGTGCTGGAGAGACTTAAGATCGGCGGCCAAGAACAGCGGGAGAGTCTGAATTCTTTCCATTATCTGACTCGTGTTAACACTGCAGGAGTGGTAACAGGCAAATTGTCACTGCCGTTCCATCTAAAATCGTGTTAAAGCGATTTCTAGAGGTATAGGTCGCTTTCTGCTTTAATAAGATATATTTTCAGCTAGTACCTATACCTTTTCAGATGGTAACCCTCCCGTATGTAAAGCATGCCTCAGGCTACCTGTCTCTCTTTATAGCAACTCCGAATAACCCTTTCGAGTATAATTACTTTGTATTAAACTGCCTCTTGCGCAGGCTTGCGAGGCACCAGTGGAGGATTTGAGTGCAGGTTGTTCATCGTGTGGCTCCGCCAAGAGTACTTTGTGCTCCTCATACTCCTCCTCATTAAGCTCTGGCTCATCCTCAGTCGTTCGACTGTCTACTGAGCTACACTCTTAACTGGTAGGTATCTACCCCTTCTCCTGCCCCGGGAGTGCCACTAGAACAACCTGGCTACACTTATGTAAATTTCCCTGCTCTTAACATATTCTCCACCTCCTCATCGCCAAGAAAGTCTGTACAGTATTTCCTAATCCAAGATTGTTGATGCAGAGCTTGTTGAGAAGAGTGGGCTGTTTCTTCAGTCAGGTCAATCTCTTCCACGGCCCCTATAGGCCTTTTGTGACCACGATCTGTACTCGGCTCTCCCTCATCTGCAACGACAGCGCTTTGCACCATGTTAACTAACATCTCCTCCACGCTTTGACCTAGTAATCTCGCCTTGAGGGATACTTGATACGGTAGTCTGCTGAACGGCCTCGCTGGGGTAACTTGAGACTCATCGTTAGTCACGGAGGGTACTTTCCAACCTCGCATCAAGATCTCCCTTTTTTTCATCGGTAAACCTCCGACGGAGATGCGGCACGTTTCCAGGTGTATACGCCAGAAACGGAGGCATTCTATCAAAGCTTCAGTTGCACCGGGCTTGACAGAGGATTTGAAATTCCAACCCCTCCTGGAGGCATTCCTTGGATTGTAAGGCTTGGCGGAAACATGATACTCTGGGGGCGTGAGGAGTGAGTCTGGCCTTATCCCACGCTCAACGGCAACTGTGTCCAGTATAAAGACACACACCGCTTGCGCTGAGAAACCAGGGTAATCCGAATCCAACGCAACGTGAAGCAGGGTTTGATTCCGGCTGTGTATAAATGACGAGCCTGCGCACTGTCTCCATAGCCACTCAGGCTCCATAGAGGGTCTGGCACTCAGGGGAGGCTGCTCTGGCCTAGACACAATGTCCATTGCCGTGGATAGTCTGAAAATTGATGATGATGGCTCGTTTCTACCAACTTGGTACTTCGAGTAGATGCCGGTTACGAAGTCTCGTGCGTGAGGGCGTGGACAAAGTTTGATCAAGGGGGTTGCATCAACCGACCCAGAGCTTTGCGCTGCGGTAGGAAGATCTGCCCATTTTCTATGCTCTCCTTCGTCAAGAAACCTAGTTCCAGTGACCACACATAGCCTTGACAGACAAGCAGCGAGGTTGTATCTATCAGTTCTTTGTAACAGCCATCTGAATGCAGCAAGAGAGGTTACCAAAGGAGCCTGTTCAATATGTTGGGAAGGAACCTTTACATCGCCTATCTTGGCAAGGTCTTTTACGAGGACCTCTGAAACAGCGAGATAGTTCAATTCTCTTGTCTGTTCCCAGTTAGTGGTAAGGTAGAACGACGAGGTAACAACCACATAGAAGATCTCGTCTGGGTGGGCCAGTCCTAAGAAACGTCGCTCAGTTTCTGTCCAGAGAAACTCAAGTTCATCCAACATGTGCCCTTGGACTCGAATAGGCTGCTCCATACATAAAAACAGCGAATCAATAAGCTTTTTCAAATCGTTGTTAGACTCAGCGGTACCGAGGAACTCATCAACGTTGCTTTCAGTGATGATGAGACCAACGAGCTTTGTAGTTATAAATCTGGAGTCTCGAAGATATGCGTATTCGCAGTCGAAATTCTGGAGAGGGTCCTCGGTTGGTTGGCTGACCCCGAGTACACTCATTTCGCGGGTGCCACAATCCCAGTTTCTCACGTTTCCTGCAAGAGAGAAAATGTCGGTATCGTGAGCTAAACTTTGGGTGTCGGCGAGAGCAATCTTCTGCAGGCTGCGGGTGATTCCTTCACGGTAAATATCCCGAGCCCAATCTGCGATATAGTCGACTATTAGAAGAAGTTGCAGCGCGTTATCGAGTGAGTCAACGCCGCCACTCCAAAGACGAACAACGCGCTGTGGTACCAGTTAGATAATGTGTTTGCGGTCAAAATAGAGACACTCACATAACACGTCTTCTTCTTGGTAGTATGGATATATGCAGCAGATGCCCTCCACTGCTCACCTTTATAAGATAAAAACCAGACGAGCGGGCCGGAATCCCACTCTCCATCTTTTTCAGCAGCCTCGGCTAACTGGTGTTGTATAGAAAGCAGTTCTCTGATGGCGAAAGCAGTCTGAGCCTGAGTATCGGTAAAGGCATCACTACCCTTTTCCGATTTAGCTTCAATCACAAGGAAGGGGAATACAAGAGGGTCGCCATCAACCCTGAACGGACTGTTTCTGACAGTTCCCGCTGATTGCAACAGTCGGGACAGCCTCTCGGTAACCCGAAGCCCATATACGCGATCAGGACGGTCTTGACGCGTTGGTAACTCGGCTTGTAATTCGGGCGAGTAAACGATAGCCTCTTCGGCTCTATCATCAAACAATGGACTGATGCCTTGTTCCTGGCTAAAAGACCCGATTAAAATTGTCTTGGAGCTCATTGATATTGAACACTTACATTTCTCCAGCAAGGCCGTTGGCATTGCACGTACAGGATTGACGCCTGCTTTGCCGAGCCTTGAGAGAATTAATCTCATCATCCCCTGGTTGCGTGGCCGCCACAACTTCCTGCTCAGATCGCCAAAGGCGACCGCGACAATTCCGGCTATTCAATCAGTGACAACCCCATGAATACAGATAAGATTAAGATGCGTACCATGTAATCTCTACAGAAAATCGGGCCATGACTTCGGATTCTAGCGACAATCGCCAACCGCTTTCATTTCTCCTGCTTTCTAAACACAGCTTGGCCTTCTCCGTGATGCGCTTGGCGCGCCTTTGAACTTGAGACCTCCAAGGAGATCGCGTGAAATCCGCCGATATGCTCTCGCGATATTGTGAGTAATCTGTTTTGCCCAGCTGCCGGATATGGTCAAATATTGTGTTGCAATTGTTTGGCCATTGTGGCTTTGCGATGGAATCAATTGGTCCATCGAAGAATATGTTATATTTCTTCATCAGCTGTCGCTGGAGTCCGCGTTGATTCGTTGCCATTTTAGCTGAGTTGATAAGATTGTCTTGCTATGAGATGTTTGTGTGGGTTATGGCTTTGCTAAGTACATGGGCATGGGCCTTAGCCAACGGCCGGCTGTGATACCCCGCCACGTAGGTGTTTCCTTTGTCGCGCGCTTGCGTAGTCACATGCAGTCAGACGAACAGTCACCAACCTAACACTGTTTGTCACAAGGCAGGAAATGCACAGCCCAGTGGACCTGAACCAGCTTGGAAAGGCTGAGCAAGGCAGAAAACAGTTTGTCCGCTATCTGCCTTCTTCATCTGGAAGGCATCTACAAAATGTTAAAGAGTGGATATCTCAGCCATATACTGGCCTTAGTCAACAATAGGGCCCTATAAGAGGCAGCTTCGTTATGAGAATGGAACTGAGCATAGCAAGTGGCCGCAATAAGCTAATTGGGACATGTTCAGCTTGACTGTCTCGCAATCTGAGATGTATCTTGGTTCCCCCGTGGTTTTATCGCTGCCCCAATACCCATCGTAGGGCAAGGTCCTAGGCATGAAAGAATATCTTACAATACAATAAGTTGAAGCCGAGTTACAAACAAGGCGATCGGGGTCTTGGCTGATTACTTTCTGATATACGAGGTCCATATATTACTAGCCCTCAAGAGCAAAATGCGAAAGGACATTCCGCTAATAGTTGCTGCCTCGCTGTAATTTACAGAGTGAATACAGTTACAGCTACGATTAATAAATATCGCCCTGAGTATCTAGGACTGATGTATGTATTTAATGGTAAACTGTCTGAACGACTAGCTCTTAACTGTATAGTCCGCTTCTAATATAAGAAGAAAAAGAATAAAATAACACTATTGTGATTAAATTCATATTAACCTTAAACGGTTAATGATATAAGGATATCTCGTTTGAGGTCCACTTCTCTGCGAATTACCCACCATAACATCATCAACACGTCAAAAATGCAATCGCGTCATAACTAGACTAGCAAAATTATAGCCTAGAAATCTGTATTAAATTTCTATGATTCATGTTGATCCCTAGAATAAATGCCGGATAAGCCGAGGAAAAAGTGAAACTCGACGCGGACCTGGTGTCATCAAGAAATCGTCATCATCTTTTAGTACTGAATATAAACCATCCGCCCCAAGATTTCAGTGAAACCCTATACAAGAACTCGAATCTAAATCTATTCAAGTTTTATAAAGGTCCAGTTTTTCAAGTCGGATCAAGATGCCTTCCAATCACCATGACAAGATGTACGACACAGACGATCGCCAACCCCATGTCTCCATGGAAAAGGTCGACGCCCACTCCCCACCAGAAACATGCAAACTCATCACCCAAGCCGGTGTCGCTAAAGCCAAACTCCCCTGGCTGGACCTTATAGTCAAGTCTTTTTTCGGTGGAATCTTCATTTCACTGGGTTCCCTCTTCGATCTCGTCGTCGCGGGTGGCGCACCTCAACAACGCGAAGCGAATCCATCTCTCATAACCCTTGTCGCAGCATTCACGTTCCCAATAGGCTTTGTCCTCGTTATTCTCACCAATGTCGAATTGGCGACGAGTAACATGACGGTTATGACGTATACCACTCTGCAAAGAAAGACAAGCGTTTATGACCTTTTGCGAAATTGGATTGTTAGTTATATCTTCAATCTTGCGGGGTGTTTGTTCTTTACTGGTGTTTTGGCTTGGTGGAGTGATACGCTGAATACTGCCGCTATGTCATCGTATGCGGTTACACAAGCTGAGATGAGAGTCAATGTTGGGTGGGGTTACAGTTTCACGAGGGGAATAGGGTGCAATTGGCTTGTTGGATTGGCGGTCTTCCTTGCAATGAGTAGCAAGGATAATTTCTCCAAGATTGTTGGTATCTGGATACCAATCTGGGCATTGTAAGTTTGATGTCTACCTATCAGTATCAATCACTCACATACCTCTCAGCGTCGCGCTCGGCTATCAGCACTCCGTCGCCAATTTCTTCTTGGTCCCAATTGGCATGTTCTACGGGACTAATTTCGGCGTTGGCAAGTTTATTTATATGTCTATCATACCTGTCACGTTGGGAAATATCGTTGGTGGCGCACTTATGACGGGCGCATTTCTGTGGTTTTTGTATGGACGAGATGATAATCTGGCTACCAAGACGGGACAGCCGTTGAGTGGTGAAAATAAGAGAAGTGATACGAACGGTCAAGGAACAAATGGACAGGCTGTCTCGACGGGGAATGGCAGAAGGCGAAGGAATGATAGTATGGTATGAGGAAGATGATGAGGATGAAAGCTGTGATCCTGCTGCTACGATAGAGCATTTTCACATCTATTGAATGAAGACTTGTTTTTGTTGAGCACACTTTGCGACCATCTTTAAAACCACGACCGTTAGAAGCTATATAGAATCCTTCATTTCACTAAACTATAATTCATTTATCTCCAAGTAGACCTACGAGCTCTCGTCGCTATCATATCTATTATTGAACGAGTCTCTATCGCTTCCATCGTCGCTACTGGTTCCATAGCTTTGATTATCCATTTCTGAGAGACTGCGGTCGCTACCCTCATTATTTTGATCAGAAGACTCACTTTGTGTGTCGACATCTGAATTTTGATCATCGTCGCCAGAACTACTCTCGTGGTCCTGGTCACTGGTTTGATCGTCGGACCGACTTGAAGCGGACTGCGAGTGCTGGTCATCGTCACTAGAGACTTCTGAATCCACACGATCCGTTTCAGTATCCGTAGAATGACCGTCTGACTCAGATTTCCCGCTGTCAGTCGCTGCTTCATCACCATCCGAAGATGGATCTTCGGTATTAACCTCATCCATATCACGGTCAGAATCGGAAGTTTTTTCAGAGTTTGTGTCATCGGAGTCAGGTTTAGAGTCTGTTCCAGAGTCAGAGTCAGAGGGTACATTGAGGCGATGGTGGTCGGATGCAGACGAATATTCGCTACTGCGAGATTCGTCTTCATCGCTGTTCTCATCAAGTGGTGTTATGAAGGGATTGTCCATGTAGTCCGTATTCATAACATGAATGTCCGGTTGAGGAAAATAACTTCCGTGACCGGGGTCCGAAGAGCCCTGAGGTCCCTCTCGATGGATATGGATGTGAGAAACGCTTGGAGGTTGCCCACCAGGCTTCTGAAGAAAACGTCCACTTGCATGATTCCGTCCGGCATGGAAATGATGACTATTATGACCAATATCGCGGCCATTCATCTTGCCAAAATGATTGCTGTGGGGGTGTTTGGCTCTAGGGTAGTGACCCCTGGGATCCCGACCAAGCCCAAACCTGGAATCCGATGCATTCTTCTGGCCATGTCCACGGTTATTGCTTAGTGGAATTGTTTCCTTCTGTTGTTTGGATTTGTGAGCCACGCTTCTAGAATTAATAGGTCCCTGGAACTCTTGGGCGGATACGGATTGACGCCCCGTTTTTTTGCGCGGTGGGAGCCCATTTTCAGTTGCCTTGGACGCAACTCCAGCAGATCGGGTATTGGCAATACTGCTCTTTTCGCTGTTTCGCTTAACACTCTCTTTGCTTTCTGAGTACTTCTCTTCTCTTGACTTTGGCTTCTTGGCCATGTCATTCTTCTTCGGGTTCTTGCTTCTTCCAGTCTTCTGCTCCCTATTCAATCCAGAGCTGCGCTTAGAAGTTTCATGAGCAATTTTTGGTGGGTTAGCAGGCGTTTCAAATCCAGTCAATGTATGTCGACTCCAATTCTTAGTACGAAGCGAGGCTGTAGTGGCTTGTGCAGGTTTGGACTTTTTGGACAGGATCTCAGCTGCCAATGTAACACTGTTGAAACCAACCGTTGAAATCGACTTGTCGTCAAACTTTGCATGTGGCGATGACGTTTTGCCAGGAGTTTCTCCAAAGGAGGTAACATTCTGGATGGGTGAGTCGTGTGAAACATCTTCACCAAGCCGTGGCATATTACCAGTGCTAGGCGAACACCTATCGGAAGGTGGTGTGGAAGCCGGCTCAGCTTTGGTTTCCGGCCTTTGGACCGTCTTCTCAATTGAAGCAGTATTGGACTGGATCGACTTCACACTAGGAGTGCGAGACCCTTTAACCCTTGGAGGCGCTTTCTTCTTTGAACGCGAAAGCGACCCGGTGGAGACATCGGCATTCGTTCCGTTAACATTGGAACTGCTCTTTGGTGTGTCTACGGCCTGTGGCTGCGTGACCATACCGTTAAGTGAGCCTGGATTGTATTCACCAGTAGTTTGGAGTACTGGATCTGGTGTTCTGCTCGATGACGCCCCCCGGCGGACTGCCCTGCTTCCAGTAGAGCTTTTGCGGCCTGACCGCCCAGGAACCTCTCTTTGGTAAAACGAAATTCCATGAGCGGATGCAATATTGAAGTCTCTTTCAGCAGCCCGTTTGACCGAGACTGTCAACCGTTTTGTGAGATGCAGATGGTCAAGATAGAAAGGCTTTTGCTCATTCTTCAACCATTCCCACGCGTCTTTAGCGTGCGGAACATCCGGAATAGGAAGTACAACTGGTTCAGGAAACTTTTCTGTCCCAGCCTGGACAAAAGGAGGATAGTTCCCCAGTAATGAAGGGGCTTGCAAATGAGTTGAACCAAGGTCGTCACCTTGGCCGTTGGTAAGAACAGACCAGAAGTTGTAACCATTCGGCACAACCTGACGAAGACATGATAAGCAGAGCTTTTCGGTATCAAGAATGCTGATACGGGGTTCCGATTCTGTGTATTGGAAAAAGCCAAGACGAGATGGGAACTGAACATCTGGTTGATTGGTGTCTTTGGTGTTGTATCTGGGAAAATGTCCACAGCCAAGGCCTCGGCCCTGCAGGACGGTAAACATGAACTCCACAGAGCCTGGCAAGACGCTACCTGGGTCTCAACTGTGAGTGGTCTAGAAAAGAAATAGCACAGGGGACCGTTTACTGACCAGTATCCGCCATGGATTGAACCATCGTTGTCATTGTTGATGAGACAGAATGAATTGTAGTAGAGGAAGTCGCTGGTCCGGAAATGTAGATAGGTGATAATGAGGTCTAGAATACTTTGTTCCGTGGAAAAATGATGCCTCAAATAGCCTGTGGCGATAATTTTACCCGATGAACATTCAGTGTTTGTCGAAAATCAGGCTCTGAATTTCAATGTGGCACAGCATCTCATCTTACACACCATCACGAGCCTAAAATGGAGCGGCTGTGGTCTCATGATCGTAGACAGGTTCACAGCCTGATTAGGTACTTCGTCGACTTGTAGTCGCAGAGTGGTGTAGGACATGGGGGAGGGGGGCGGCTTACTTAGCAATACGCGTTTAGGTATTCTCATGCAATGCAACGCGCCTCAACTAGAGCCGACCCTGACACAAAGAATTCAACCGCCCCCAATTTCAGCCGCAAATGCAGAGGACTTGGCTTCCGGTACTACAGCCCATCCCACGTTCAAGAATCGAACCCATCATCATGTTTGACTTCGAACTGGGTTCTGCCTTTGCCCATAATACTAACGTCTTTCGCTCTTGTTCCCTCACATCCTGACAGAGCTTGGTTAACTCTTTCAACCAACCCTTCGTTACACTCTTGTGTCACTTAAGTCATCAATAACATAACGACTCTCTATCAACCAATCATAAAAAAGGGCCTTCACTATGACCCTACCAGAACGCCTTTCTGGTGTCTCTACGCTCCTGTCTCCTCCAGGCACTCATGACCATAATCGAGCCCAACAGCTGATGTCAGAGTACCAAGCTGAGGTGAATAAAAGAGATGGCGCCGGTTATAGTTATAAGGATGCCAATGGGGTTCTTGCCAAGGTCGCTCAAGGAATCATCCTCGATGCTACTCCCGGCTTGGTACAGGCTCTGTTTACCTACAAAGCCAATGTTTCCGTCGCCCGTTTCAAGAGTACCAACCTTTGGAAGTCAATTGTTGGCAAAGACCAAGTAGACATTCGAAGTCATGTTCTGGAACAAGCTCTTCGTACTTGCTCTGATCCCATCATCTACTGCTTGGCTCAGAAGGCCGACCAAATCTCACTGAATGAAGCCCTGCCGATTGCCATCAATCTTGGGGATACCCTCAAAACATACATGCTGCTTAAACGCGGCGCTGATGTGTCCAAGCTATGCCAGCCATTTCAAACCGCCATCGAGAAAGGCTCCGACGAAATGATCGAAACTCTTACCAGAGACGGAAATGGGGTATGCCAGAACTGCCTCAACAGAGGTCTTGTACAGGCTGCGAAATTAGGGTTTTGGTTCAAAGCCCAGATTCTACTTCAGAATGGGGCTGACGTTGGCTTTGATCAAGCCGCTGCCTTGATGTTAGCAATTCGCGACGGCCACGGAGCAATCGCTGAGAGCATCTCAGGTAGTCCTGGCATGAGGAACTATCCTTTGCTAATGGATACTGCTCTAGCGGAGGCGTATGGCCTGGAGCAATATCGAATCATCGACGTACTGCTCTCTTCGGGAGCCAAAGGTCCAAGAATGAATACGGTCCTTCGCGACGCACTTCAGAAGGACCAATTGAGTTTAGCCCGAACCCTTGCTAAGCACGGCGCAACAGTAGATGATCACGACAGCCCGTGGCTATTGTCTGCTGTACAAAGCGGTCGCCCCGAGCTCTTACAGGTTGCGCTGCAGAGCAATCCAGAGGAGGAATTACTCCGGCCAGCGATAGCACACGCTGCAAAGCTCTCAGATATCAATGTCTCTTATCAGATGACGACTATGCTTTTGGCTACCGGCGTCCTTGACGCCTCTGTCTGCACGCAGACCCTTATCCAGGTTCTGGATAGAAACACAAGACCAGAAGAAGAAACAAGGCAAATAGAGCTCATCAATCTGCTTTTCCAACAAGGCAAGGCCGACATAAATCTGTTCGACGGGCGGTGCTTAGCACTCGTCGTGTCCCAAGGGCGCACCGAACTACTTGATCTGCTGTTACAACAAAAGCCTTCACCAGAGACTCTGATTCTGGCGTTGGGATCTGCAATGGACTTGGTCGTGGCAGATCTGCGTGGTCAAATCGTGCAAACGATTCTGAACAGCAAGACTGGTGATGCTCAGGTGGATGCTGGTCTTCACGATCGCCTGCGAGAAGCAGCCATCGTCTCAGCAGCCAAGAGCCTTCGGCTGGAAATACTTCACCAGCTTTCGTCTGACGAGACGACAAAAGCGGTGTTCACCACAGCACTGGCTACCTTGGCATCAGCAAACCCCAAATGGATGTCTCCTGCTGGTCTGACTATGGTCCAAGCTCTCTTGGTACGTGGCGCGTCGGGTCCCGCCTTGAATGACGCGTTCAGAGAAGCAGTCAAGCACTGTGAGCAACAGGCTGTGTCATTGCTTATGGACTTCGTCGATGATCAGGCTTTCGATGACGCTCTAAGTGACCTGGTACAGCACTCTAATGAGTGGCACTCTGGCGAGAATCTGGAAATGATTGAGGAACTCGTCAGTAGATGTAGCGTTCGAGCCGTCAACGAGTTCCTTCTTGCAGCTATAACGGCATGTGCAACTGTAAACGCGTCGCAAGATATCATCAATACAATATTCGATGTTCGTTCGACAGCAGACGTTAACTACAAGAATGGGGAACCCCTAAAGCGCGCCATTGAGGGTGGTTCGGTCTCCGTGCTCAGAAGACTGATAGGCCTGGACACCACAGAAGAAACTGTGATACAGTCATTCATGACAGCTATTACCTATCCGCTGGACGAAGCAACAATATTGGCTATTATTGACGTCTTAATTGAGGAAAAAGGCACGGGGTTCGATAGGAACAGGGTTTTGCCGAGTGGTCTTCCACCGCTCGCTGCCTGCTTGTCGACCCATCCTCGGTCCGAGGCTTTGGTAAAGCGATTGGTCAAGCTTGGTTGCGATCCTGAAACCAGGTTCAGCTACAAAGTATTCGACGGCAAGGAGGCCGAGCCCGAGGATATCACAATTCTGCATTGGGCGCTGTGCCCACAGAAGGATGAGAATATTGGCATCAAAGCCATCGCGAAACTTATTGATGCAAAAGGTACGACTAGGCCGCCATTATTATTGAATTCCATAGCTAACTTGTATTAGTCGACGTGAACACTGTTACGTCTATCTCGCGATCTTCACCGTTGATCTTAGCTACGCATCACCAGCGTAGTGACGTGGTAGCCAAGCTGCTCGAGGCCGGCGCAAATCCAGACAGCAGGGATGTGTTCAATTGCTCGGCTCTGTACTATGCGTCTCAGTCAGGGAATCTCGACATTGCTAAGCGACTTGTTAAAGCAAACTCCAGGGTCAATGACGGCAGTCTCCACGAGGCAGCACGGAACCTACACTCGAAAGTCGTGGAGGTTTTGATCAAGGGTAAACACGATCCAAACTTTCCTAGTACCAGACCGGAACACGAAGGCAGAACGGCTGTTCAAGAACTGTCCCTTCGATGTGATGCATCGAAAGATTTCACAGAGCTGGAAAATACATTTCTGGCGCTTGAGAAGGGAAAAGCAAACTTCCTGGCTCAATATGACCGCAGAAACGCACTGTTTCTTGCACTCCAGAGCCGTCACCCATACCAGACAGTATCAGCACTACTCAATACTGTCATGTGGAAGGATCTCAACGATGAGCGGAACGTCTTTACTACCACTGATGCCGCCACGGGAAGCAAATGCTCTTTCTCTCCAACCATGTATCTGCAGCATGGCTGGTACTCTGGTGATCCAGCAGACATCGATAGTTTGATGTCACTCTTCCATCAGGTCCAGTGCGTTGATCGCTTTTACGCAGAGCCTGGTCTTGATCAAATTGATTTTGTACAGCTGCACGGAGCAACAGGCATGCCTAAGCATCTCCAAGAAGCTGAAGACAGACGTCGCACTGAGGAAGAGAAGCAGAGACTCAAAGACATGGAACACGAGCGAAAGCTCAATCGGCAACGAGAAGAAGCTCAGCTCAAGGCTGATATAGACCATCACTCGCACCAGCAGAAAATGGATCAATCAGTGATGAGCCACCAAACCAAGATGACACAGGGCGCGCAGATGGCGAAGCAGCAACAAGCAGCTCTTGAGAGAAAGCAAGCTACGCTCATTGCAGCTCAGCGTCACACAGATCAGTCCAAGGTTAGGGCGGCGCAGCAGAAGCAACTCCAGGAAAAGCAAAAACTACATATCCAGGAGCTACGCAATAAGGATAACCTGGAGTTTCAGAAGAGGAAGAACAGATTGAACGCGAATGCTCTTGCAACGAAGAAGGCGTACTCTAGATAAGATAACAGATGGATCGAAGAGCGGGGTACCTTTTACAAACAGTCTTTACCATATTATAATAAGTCTTTAACCTATTCCACGTCATGATCTTGAGGACGCTGCCTGTGTTAAAATCAGTCAATCGGTGATAGCTAGTGTCATCGAAATCAAGCCAACGACGGTTACAGTTGTACCGCTCATTACCTTCGGGATGATAACAGTGATATGTTTTGTCATATTGCAGGGACTATTCGAAGTTTCTATAACACATTAATCAGGCCTCGATATCTGTCTTGTTTTCTTTTGTCATCACCGACACATATTACTAACCCCATAGATCTAATACTTTTGGTTACGGGCGTATTTAGGTAGTGTGGAGATTGAGCTGAAGGATGTAGCGCAAAGGGCCGAGTTGGGAGATTACAGGATTTACTGGATTCACCTTAGCACTGTCAGGATGGCAACTACTGTTTGCTTTGTAATTACATTCTATCATGCGCCGCAATTCGTTTGCCTCTATTTTAGTACCGAGGACTATCGGGTTGTCATTTCACTCTTTGCCCAAGCAGGATGTTGCATTTCCAGGTCCTATCCGCCCCCAATACTTAGTCAAATATGCCTGTATCTCGCGTTAAAAGGAGTAGGCCTCATTAGCCTTTTCGGACCCCAAATGGAAGATTTGAGAATTTTGTTCTTAGCCGTGATCTGGACATTCGTTCAGCTACTGCTGAAAGGATTTGCACTACTGTAGGGTTGTGGCGCCACACAGCAACCGGGCGGAGACTCTGGGGTTGAGCTCGGTAACATGGAACCTACACTAATCAAGCAGGATCATGTAGGTCGGGTCGGAGATTGTTTTATTGTCACAAGGTCATCACACCACTCAACAACATGTAAGAAGGGAGGGACTTCTTGGGTATGTATCTTTACCGAGCCTCATTCCCGCGCCAAAAACCATGTCCACCAATCGCAGTTCTACGCCATCATATCAACACACCCACTTAACTGCAACAATGTGCCCTCTCAGCCTCACGCATGCCCGATGTGACCTTACTATTACCTTAATCCCATGCAACAAAAAGCTTTATCGCTATCATTCTCGTATTTAGTCAACACTTGTCACATGTCGTCTGACCACCTGCAGATTAATGACAACCTTAAACCCACGCGGCGAAGCCGTGAATGCGTTTGTTACCAACTGTTTAGCCCTTTGATGTTACACCACGATAAAGGCCTTATCTGCAGTTGGATGGGCATTGTTCTGGAAGTTTTCAGGTAGGCTGTGCACTGAGCAAAGCCTCCAGGGAGTGACTCAGAATACCCTCTGCCCTCTTGATATGTCATATTTGGTCTGTGCAGCTAACATGAACGTGTAATCTTTATTGCCAGCCTGATAATTGACAATACAAGCCAAAGGCATATGAAATAACGTCAGCCGCAGATGCCAACAACGGGCCGATTAGAGGAACATTGCGGTCAGCCAATATGCACGAGATGTTGTGGAGGCCAGAACAAGGCTCTGGAGACAACATGGGATGTCTGACGAGGCTGTAGCCACAGAGCCTACTGTTGCGGCTCTCGTTTCAGGACCTAGCTGCCGTTGCGGCCTCAAAATATCTGATTTGGAGAGGTAGTTCAAAGTTAAGAGACACAGGTCATCTAGGAACACTATAAAGTAGACGACAAAGCAATCTTCAGACAATCTTGTGTCGTCGCAGCCACAACAGCACAAACCATCTTTCCATCTCTTTCGTATTCGCTTTACCCATTACCAGAGCAAACTTATCCAGTATCTCATACGCCCAGTCAAGATGGCAGCCGGATCCAAGATCGTGACAGTCGTCCTTCGCATCGCGCAACTTATTTGTGGTGTTGTCATGGTCGGCATCGCGGGCGACTATATCGCAACACACAAATCGCGAGATCTCGGGCACCTGAGCCGTTTCATATATACGGTTGCGGTTGCCGCTGTCTCTGCATTCTTTGCCGTTATCTGGCTTATCCCTTTCTCAAGTAACCACCTGAATTATTACATTGATGCCATCTTGGGAATCCTTTCTGCAGGTATGGCCGGCTGGCTAATCTACGTATGTCAAACTGAAGATATCCTTACTCTTTAAAACAATGGTTTAGTGCTAATTTTGATGCAAACGCAGTCTTCCGAATCACAATGTGGGAAAGCAAATGTTCAAGATGTTGAAACACTTCCAAAGTACGACGACAAGGACGCTGACTGGTGTACCAAATGGAAGGCGCTCTATGTTTTCGCTATCATTTCTGCTTTCGCCTGGATTGTCTCTGCTCTAGTTGGGTACTGCTGGCTCAGGAAGATCAAGAAGGGTTCTAAGGCTAAGTATAAGCCTGCTCCTGGTGGCCGTCGCGCTCGTTCTCGGTTTTAGTTCAAAGCTTGGCAACTGTGTTTAGGTTATCATACCCGGATCCGGTTAGAGGAGGATCAAGACTGACAGATATTCTTCTGATTGAAGAGGCTGGGATTGGATTCACGATTGGGGTCTGTGTGCTCTACAGAAAGGGCTAACTTGGGTCTGATGTGATAGCTGAATAAATTTCATTATACGCGTCTCAATACATGTCTCCTCACTGTATTTCTTCTTAACGACCTGCGTTATGGAAAGCTTCATATGCAAACCCCATTGATATTGTCTACTATGAAAGATGTTGATATGCGAAACAGAAGAAGAAAAGCTCCTTCAATTGGTAGAATACGAAGATTGCAGGAAACAGCATCAAGCCAACCAACGTCAGTATCATTGTAAATGGTACAATACTAGAGGAAAGCTCCTGATAGACACCCCATTGAGGATATGTTGCAAGGCCAGTCTGTAGAGCCGTCAAGCAAACCGTGATAGCACCAAAGATGAAGAGGTAAGGAGCTCCGAATCCCCCAAAGAATGTGGCGTAGTTGTAGTTGACTTCAAAGTAACTACGGCCGTAACGGAGACTGTGCCAAAGATTGAGTCGTGTCAGGCGAATTTCCCCATAGTGGTAACGGTCAGCTACTTCTCTATCTTTGAGAAAGCTGAACTGCTGAATAAATTTACACCAGGCTTCCCATGTCACTAGGTCTGGTACCAGCTTGCGGTCTTTGGCAATATTTAGGTCGCATTCGTGTCGGATAAGACGAGAGTAGGTACGCAAAAAGCCTAGGGCTTCCAGCAGCAAGCTTGATGTGTCGCCGCTATCCGATAGCCGGTCAGGTAAGAGGTGTTTTTCCCACAAGGTAGCGCTGAACAAGCACTTTGGGATAGGCTTAACGAATATGCGGTCGTAGTGCCACACCAAATGAAGGTCAGGTCTCTCCGAAACACATATCGCCCGCCCCAAGAGTTGTTGGTGGTGTAATGGGCTGATGTTGTCGCGCCTGGAGGTCAAAAATAGAAGCTTATAGACACGCTTCAGCCTCATGGTTGAGAGTTCGGCTTCGAGGAACTCTTGGACCCCACTCCGATTGTTGAGAGGGATCAGCGGACTACCTGGTACAATAGCGCTGGTTGGAAATAGATCATCTTTGGACGTAAAGGTAAATTTCGTGGCGCTTTCTCGGTCAACCATGTTGGCCGTACCTTGTCAGATCCTCGAGTACAATGCAACCTGTTGGTGGTGGGGGCCAAAGAAGCAGGAAGGTATGCTCCTTCGCTAGGATATGCAGTCATGTAGCTGGAGGTGCGGCATCTAATAAAGCGCAGGTCTAGGCTTTGTGCCAGCCTGATCCCGATCAATTACAGTGTGATTGTATTTCACAAGCCAAGCCTACACATAGCCCACTTGGTCTTTCAACGGTCCCAATTCGCTAAGCCTTGTTTATGCGGTGGTACGGCGCGTACAAATCTACATGAGTATGCAGTCATCCAATATACCCCCACAAGCACGTGCCAGACGCCATTCTGTTCTCAATCTCACCTACATGTGTAACCACACCAAGTGTGGCACATTATCAGTAACCTTTAGTAAGAGAATGGTGGAGGTGAAATCAGGCTGTGGAAACGCGATGTCTGCAATCGGCCGTAGGCAATTGGTGTAGCAGGTTACACTTATATCGTTGGGACAATTCGCCCAAGGAAAGGCATCTGCACACGAAAGCTGCTTCGACTCCAGTCTCACACGTAGCTTTAATTGACGTAGAGATCAGAAGCAATGACGTCGAAGATTGAATCCTCGCAAGACGCCGTGCCCTCGGCTGAAGAAAGGTTGCTCAATGGCATCCGAGCACCCAGAATCCCGACAATTCGACCACAGGATCTTGGATTCCAAGTCTATCACGATCCTCAAGATGTCGATGAGATAACCCTTGAGTAAACACCATTGTTTCCCATGGCTATTGGTTGAAATTAACTTCTGGTTTAGTGTAATCGCAGTCCATGGCATTGGTGTTGATCCCACAGCCACCTGGACACACCCCAAAACCAACAAGAATTGGCTTCGTGATGGGACTATGCTTCCGCAAGAGCTACCTTCAGCGCGCATAATGGCCTTCGCATACAACTCTGTGTGGTATGGCGACGATGCTGTGAAGCAATCACTTGAAGGTGTGGCCAACAGCCTGCTGTTGCAATTGGGCGAGCAAAGAGCGGTGCGTGTTACTCTGATGATTGTAATCTGGCTTCTAATCAATCACCACAAACATAGAATTGTCGAGATCGTCCCATAATCTTCATTGGACATTGTTTTGGAGGTCTTGTCATGCAGATGGTTCGTAGGCTTTACTTCTCCCAAACGCCCGCAGACTTAGTAATGATGATACAGGCATATACGAAGGCGTTCACTCACAAAGAAGACTACCCTCACATTCATGAATCTGTCATCGGGATGGTGTTCTTGGGAACGCCACATCACGGCCTACGCGAAAGCTCTGGTTTGTCTACTCAGAGCAAGGTTTATCAAGCTATTCTCGCTTCAAAGCTCTCTATCCAGGATAATGCGCTAAAGACCATGGCCCACGACAACGACCTACTAAGAAATTCGGTAGACGGGTTTACCAGAATGATAAGCACGGTAAAACCTAGTCCTAGAATCTTCTGCTTTTATGAAAGCAAAGCTACCAGACTAGACGCAATTGCGGGGTCAAAAACAGCTCCAGTGAGTACACAATCTATCGCATGGTATATCAGCACAGAACTGACATTCGATGGTAAAGGAGTTCGTGGTTAATCAGACATCTGGCACCCTGAACGGTCATCAGAGCCAGGAGCTATCACTCGATCATTTCAGCATGAATAAATTCGAGGACTCTCAGGATAGCCACTACAGAAATGTCAAGCGCGAGATAATTAGGATTGTCAACGAACATGCGCATCGTGATGGAGTAGAGCTAAGTAAGTGTTCCTTTGAGCAGTAATCGGACTATCTGCTGATACAACCAATTTCTAGCGAAGAGTCCTTCGCCTACACATCATCACAACATACCTAGGTTGGGCGCCCCTATAGCAATTGAGGCCAACTTTGCACCTCGTGATGGTATCATACCAAGGATTGACGGGCTTTTCAAGAAAAAGCCATATGTCGCATTGTATGGGTCATCAGGAAACGGGTAAGTCCGCTTGAACCGAGAAGGGCTACAGAGCTGACGTTTTATGGTGAAGAAAAACTCACGTTGCTGTACAATACGCTCATGAATACAAGCGAAAGAATCCTGGACATAACGTTTATTGGATTGGGGCGAGTAGTACCGAAGAACTGCAATCTTCATATGTCCGAATCGCGGAACAGCTTCATATCCATGAGGATGGCCGAAGCAGCGAAAGGCTTATCGAGCTGGTTGTACAGCGGCTCAAGAGAGAGCCCTCGTTGATGGTATTCGATGGCATAAACAACGGCTCCCCTCTGAGCGGCATCGACTTCACTTCAACTAAGCCTTTGGTAGATCTTGTGCCAAAGACAAGTCAAGTGAGCGTCTTGATCACAACAAGATCAAAAGCGGTAGCCCGGCAACTAGTCAGCAATAGAGATAAGTATGCCGTCGAGGTAGGCCCGGTCAACCAAGAAGATGCCTCGGTGATCTTACTCGGCAAAGTGACAAGAGATCCTTCGCGAAAGAGGTTTGTAGAGCAGATATCCAACATACTCAATGGCTGCGCGGGTTCTCTCACCCTTGTTTACTTCTACCTGAAAAATGCTGGGAAAGAGTCAAGTCGCAAAGACTACATGGAAAGGTTTTCCGCAAAGCCAGTGGAAAAGCCAGCTGCTCTCAGGGCCTGGGAACTATTATACGAACTCATCAACCACATGCACAAAGAGACGGTGGACACTATGCTCATAATGTCCTGTTTGAGTGTGCAATGCATTCCTTCTGAGGTTTTCAACAGAAAAATTGTTCAAAATTACATGCCTGTCCTCGAAGCATTTGGGTTTGTAGAGACATCTGCCGACCGGCAACTTTTCGCTATGACGGCGATTGTGCGTCAACAGGCAGAAGAGTTCCTGGACCACAACATTCAGCAAAGAGAAGAAATCCAGGACCGTGCTGTCCAGAGTATCTTGGAGGCCTTTAATGTTGATGCCAGCGAAGCTTTGCTTCCTTGCGCACTGGCTGCTCTTGGTCTGCAGCACCTCTCCCCACAGCATGGGCGAAGGTCACAAACAGACTTGCTTTTCAGCATTGCGCGATATTACAGAAGCCGGAACAATCTTCCCAGGGCGTTGGAATACTATCAACGATGCCTTGGGAACCGGGAGGCGGACAAGGAATTACCAAACAAGGCGATGCTAGTTGATGTGACGAGACAAGCAATCGCCGAGGTCCAAGCTCTCTTGGGGAGAGCTAGCAGCTCGATGGAACTGGTAACAAGTGATCGGAGTGCTTCATATGCAGCGACAAGAGATCAGTTTGTTGTCCCCATGTCAAGTTCGTCTGGCCAAAGCCGCGAAGGCGACCCTGGGGGTTACAATGAATACATTGAAAGTGTCCAACGGGCACTCAAGCAAGCCTCCAAAGGCAACCACAAACGCGCAGAAAGGCTGTACCTCCAGGTCATCCAAGCCCTGCAGACCCGGATTAAGTCTGGCAAGGCAGACATCGAACTGACAAGGTTCCATCTCAAGGTCTTGAGCTGCTTGTCGGCTACCTATTGTGCTCAAGGACGATTTACAGAAGCTTTGAACATTTTGAAAACGGTGGTCCCTGAGCAGGAAGCCATTGTCGGGAAAAGCCATCCAGAAACACTTTTGACCCGCAATGACTACGCTCTGCTTCTACAAGAAACTGATCTGGATGCCGCAGACCAAGAGCTCCGAATGCTCCATAACGACCAAGTTCGTCTCATGGGCGCTGATAGCCCTGAGGCTCTCCGCACGGAGTCTAATCTTGCTTTGAACTCGAGCTTACGAGGTAACGTCGAAGAGTCAGAGTATTTGTATAGAGATGTGTTGCAGAGGCAGAAGAGCAAGCTTGGAGAGGAAGACAATGATGTTCTAGCGACTGAGAAGATGCTGGGTGAATTATTGGGGGGCAGGATTCAAAGCCGCAACTAGATGAGAGCGGCTATGACTACCCTATACTAGTCATTCCTTTCCCTTTATTTTCTGGATCTGATATTCCTAGTCTAATTAGTGTTTGATTTGCTTTGCTGTTGACTTGATGGTTATTTTACTTCATTTGCTCGAGAATCTGCAGAAATGGTGAAGCGACGTCACACTTTCTTTTGTCTTACTACACTGCGGTAATACAAACGTGGCCCTGTCTTAGGGATTGACTTCTGTTCAGCACCAGTTCATTGGACCAGATATTGGCATTTGACTCGATAATCCACCTATTAACTAATTTTACGAGCAATACTGAAATAGCTCGGAGCAGATGTACTAAGAACTAATTAAATAAAATACAAAAAGAATTTCTTGTTGTTGACGGTCAAAGAAAAGAAATAGAAAAATAACGTCGCAATATAACGAGTTCATTATTAACGCTATTGTTTAAGATGGAAAAGGATCAACAGTGTCACAACCAATCAACTACGAATCGGCATGTGAAACAGTTATGACGATTTACTGGTCAATTGAGAATATATTCATCATAGACACGAGCCTGCAGTGAGAAGGTGCACATATTGACGTCATGATGTTACCTACGACAAACATATAAATAAGGAAGGAGAAGCAAGACAACAGTCCTCAACTTCTCCCTATCATCATCATTACCATTACTTATATATCAAACATATTCAAAATGCTTACCGGAAACACCTTTGACCCAAACAACGACATCCCCGACCTCAGCGGAAAAGTCTACGTCGTAACAGGCGGCAGCGCAGGAATCGGCTACGGCATCTCAGCCCACATCCTGCAACACAACCCCCAAAAGCTATACCTCCTCGGCAAAAAGCAACACCATCTCGATGAAGCAGCTGAAGGCCTCAAGAAATTCGGCGATGTCTCACGCATCGAATTCGTGCAGGTAGAATTCGAAGATCTTCACCAAACGGATCAAGTCGCCAAGAAGTTAGCGTCTGAGTTAACCCGTCTTGATGCACTTGTCCTCAACGCCGGATTGGGCGTGGGTCCGTATGGGGAGACGAAGGATGGGATTGATAGTCATATGCAGGTCAATGTCTTTGCGCAGCATCATTTGGCTATGACGCTTTTGCCAAAGTTGGTTGCTACGCCTGACAGTAGGCTTTGCCTTCAATCCTCAGACATGCACCGCGCAGCACCAAGTTCTATCAAATTCGCCAACCTCGAAGAAATCAACACAGATATCGGTCCAGCCTACCTCTACAACCGCTCCAAACTCGCACAAATCCATCTCGTCCGCGCGCTCCATCGTCGCAAGCAACGAGGCGAGCTAGGCATGAAGCCCGGCCAAGCACCATGGATCAATGCAACGCATCCCGGCGGTGTAAAGACGGATCAGCAAGAACAAGCTATTGATGCTTATGGGACTTTGGGAAAGGTTGGTGTTGCGCTGGTGAGACCTTTTCTGAAGGATCCGGTTGATCAAGGCTGTCGGCCGATTTTATTCGCGGCGACGAGTGACGCGATCAGAGAGGAGGGGATTGATGGGTGTTATATTGTTCCGGATAGGAAGGTTACTGAACCTACTTCACAGGCGCTTGATGACGAGTTGGGAGAGCAGTGTTGGAGGCTTACGGAGATGATTCTAAAGGAGAAGCTTGGGTCTGCCGCGACGCAGTAAAATCCTCATGACAATGGCCTTGAGATTGAATTAGTAATAAGAAACGCTATTATCAACCTTATTTGTTGTTATTCAGCTGTAAGCAGATTTACAAGTAACGGAGTATTAGAGTTCAGCCATTAGGATGCTTTCGGCAATCTGTCTCACATGCAACCATCAGCATGGACTTTATCAATCATTTTTCGCAACGATACCCCTCACTTAGCCTTTCAAACATTTTGTAAGAATTCATCGTGCACGCAATGTCAGATAAACAGCCTCAAGATACAGTGACCGCACGTCAAACCTCTGGCCGCGATGCGTCTTCAAGGTGGCCATGGAGGTCTCTGAGCCTTATCACCGCCACCCTTGCCGTCATTCTCCCTTCCTTACACTCCAATCCACACTCACTATGCCACCAAGCGCCTGCGGAAACTTCTCAAGACCAATTCACCGTCAGCATTCTCGAGACCCTGAACTCAGAGACCTTCCGACAAAAAAGCATAGAACGGCTCGCAGGCGCCATCAAAATTCCAACAATTGCATACGATGACATGGGCCCAATTGACCAAGATTCTCGCTGGAACGTCTTCGATGACTTCGCAGGGTACCTAGAGACGACCTTCCCTAGCGTCCACGAGAAGCTCAAGCTGGAGAAGGTCAATACCCATGGTCTTCTGTACACATGGACGGGCAGTGACGCAACGTTGAAGCCAACGGTTTTGATGGCGCATCAGGACGTTGTACCCGTTCCCGAGAGTACTACCTCCCAGTGGAAGCATGCGCCTTTCAGTGGCGAATTCGATGGCTCGGCTATCTGGGGTAGGGGTGCGTTGGATTGCAAAAACACTCTCATCGGATCTCTAGAGGCAGTGGAAGCTCTTCTAGAAGCAGGATTCAAGCCGAAACGGACGGTAATTCTCTCTTTCGGCTTCGATGAGGAAATCTCAGGTCACCACGGAGCTTCATTCCTCGCATCATTCCTCCTCGACCGTTATGGAGAAAATGGTATCGCGCTCATTATTGATGAAGGAGCTCCCATTCTTCCTCTTTGGGGGACACACTTTGCTGTGCCAGGCGTATCAGAAAAAGGCTACGCAGACGTTGAAATTATTGTGCGCGCTAAAGGCGGTCATTCCTCGATGCCTCCGGTACATACCAGTGCTGGTATAGCTGCTGAGCTGGTCACCTTGATTGAGAAAGACCCGTATCCGCCTCAACTTCACGAGGATAATCCGTTGTTGGACTTTTTATGGTGTGGTGCCGAGCATGCTCCTGGCTTTATGATGGGGTTGAAGCACCTCTTACCGAAAAGAGGTAGCACTGGTATTCTCGAGAGTGCCAAGCGAATGCTATTTCCACGACTCGTGTCAAAGGTTAATCGCATGGCTGGATATCTTATTTCGACCACCCAAGCAGTTGATGTGATACACGGCGGTGTAAAAGTTAACGCACTACCCGAGCGGACAACCGTCTTGATAAATCACCGCATCAACATCGGCGATACATCCGCCCTCATTCGTCAAAAACTCACCAAAATCACCAGCGAGGTAGCGAAACGTCATAATCTCACCTTTCATGCCTTTGACAACTCAACAGAACAAGAATCCTCAATTACCATTCGTTTCATGGGTAGCGTTCTCGAGCCTGCACCTATAACCCCAACATACAGCACTGAAAAAAGCCCATGGTCAGTACTCGCAAGCACCACGCGCTCTTTATACGGAAAGGATGTCGTCATGGCACCTGGCATCATGCCCGCGAATACAGACACCAAGTATTACTGGAATTTAAGTCGCCACATTTTTCGATATTCGCCTGGTTGGGATTCTGAGACGTTGTCAATTGAAGGGATACACACAGTTAACGAGAGGGTTAGTGCTGTCGCCCATGTAAAGACTGTACAGTGGTATGCGAGTTTTCTGCGGAACGTGGATGAGGCGCAGTTTAAGTGAAAACGCGGATTGAACAAGTGGTCTTACAATTAAATATGACGTATTTATATCCGCGTACAGCCAGCACAGCCAGCACAGCCCCGATAATGAGGACCCTAGAATTAGTGGGGTCAAGAGACCGAGCAGGACCCCTCGGATAACTAGCGCTCCCACAATTTGATTGGTCGCCCCGTAATAGGAAATAATCCCACGTAATCTCTAGCGCGACTTTGGGAAATTCTCATCAGCCCCTATATTAATATATCTGTATCTGACCCGTACGTGCACACAGACTTGTCACATCAACAACGCAATGACGGGCACACAATCCGTTCAGGTAGCGACGGAAACGGTACCGTCGAGAGTCGACAGCAAACCACTGCTGAGACATAACGAGGATATTCGCTGTCTCGTCACCACTGCGCTGTTCTTCACCGTCTTCTTGCTTACCTGGCATAATTTCTCATCGCCCATCGACGGAGGCTTACTCTCGTTTGCATTATGGCTTTCGCTCTTTCAGTTGTCGTTCATGGGTGCTGTGACGACGCATAATGCTATTCACTTGCCGGTCTTTTGGTCAAAGAATTGGAATAAATTCTACCAAGTTTGCTTGTCGCTGCAGTATGGCGGTGCCGTGTCCATTTTTATCCCTGGACATAATCTCTCTCACCACAAGTACCCTCAGCAGGCGAGAGATGTGAGTAAGTGTTTGGCTCTCCCCTCTTCGGAATGTTCCTTTGCTAATTGCCTCAGTGCGCACAACAAAAGTCCGGTATAGCTGGAATCTTTTGAACGGCCTCCTGTTCTTCTGGCATGTCGTCTTATCCGGCAACAAAGATGACAAACTTTACTTCGCAGCCCAAGCCCGCATGAACCGTCCCATCGTGAGACAACGTCAGCTTGAAGAGCTTGCCGTTTGGGGCACCACAGGAGTACTCATCCTCATTGACTGGCGCCGCTGGATCTGGTTCGCTCTACTACCTCAGTTCTACGCAAAGTACTGCATTCTCTCTCTCAACTTTCTCCAACACGACGGCTGCGACATGAGCTCCAAGTACAACTTTGCGCGAAACTTCACGGGCAAGACGTTGAACTACCTATGCTTCAACAATGGGTATCACACCGTGCATCATTTGTACCCTGGACTGCACTGGTCGATTCTTCCGGAGAAGCACGATGAGCTTATTTCAGCGCATATTGCGGATAGCTTGGAGGATGAGAATATTCTGCTTTACATGTGGCGCGCTTTCATTTGGCCGGGTCTGAGGATTGATTACAAGGGTAAGCCACTTGTCATCACGAAGGAGGAAAATGAGATGCCGGATGAGCCGTGGTTTTACACTGAGTCGGAGACGTTTTCGGGTACGAAGGAGTATCTCGCTCAAGGTATGAAATGAGGAATGATGGGGAACGAGAAACGAGGATACGATAGACGGGGGACGTGCCCGCCGGAACGTCCGGGATTTCTTCATGGATAGACCCAGTCAACCACTATGACAGCTGGTCGGTGGGTCGAAAGAAGAAAGAAGGATGGGCAGTAAGATGTTGATGATCATCACGTGGGAGGTCACATGTCAGGCGTGGATCACCAAAAGGCTCCACCCTTCAAAATTCATTTTATTAGCGAAACAAAAAAAATTCATCACGATACAGAGCTTCTGTTCAACGTCACATCCGTTCAATTCGCCTAAAAATTGTGAAAATGGTTCGACGTGCCAAGTAATATGTTTGTTGCCCTCAACTAACAAAATACAGGATGTCCAACCATTTAAACAAGAAGCTTTTGATAAAGCCGTTGAGGAGAAAAGTGAAATGGGAATTGACGGGGTTGGCCAAACGATCCACTGGGTCAACTGCGACCGTGCGTTCCAGAGGAAATGTGGAGGAGGGGCTTGGTTTGGTATGGCCAAGGAGGGAGGCTCCGTGAAGGTCTTGCCGGGGTATTCGGTGTATTTCGTTAGAGGAGAAAAAGGCGAGGTAAGAATGGAGTTTTGAATTCGTAAACCACCCAATTGAATCATTTACGCTACCAGACGTACTTTCGTAAATTACGAATGTTGTATTCGTTTTAATTGCTATCGTCTGGTGTTAGTTACCCTGTAGAGTACTCTCTCACTGCATGATAACCTTCCAATACAGCCTATCCATCTTCAAAGTCTCCATAAACCAATCATCACCAACCTTCGTCCAAGTCTCATGATAATACCCCCCACCAGTCCCATGAAACCCCGAGTCGGCTTCTTTATTCCCAACATGGTAAATTACCGAAAAGACAGCCTTGATCTCATCGTCGGACACCTGCTCCATTTCCGCAGGTCCAACATTATGAATAGCCTGCAAATCCTTGTTCTCATTGCTGAAAAACGCGGTCCAGTCATCTCGAGTTGACCATTTCATCGGCAAGTCGCCTTTCATGATCACGCTGCCGTCCGGCTCGTGGAAGGAGTATGTTGCGTTGGGGAGCATGATTGTGTCGAATTTGTGCCAGAGATGGGAGTCGGCATAGCGGCAGTATTGCGCTTTTTTCTGGGAGATTATTGCGTATGCTTCTGGTGAGACTGCCATTTTTTTTAGACTGTTGATGTTGGCCTTTGATGATGTTCTGTGCTAGGCGAGTTCACGTACTGGAATGCGGTAATTTATATGCGGGGGTTTAGGAAGCGAGAAGATATGAAGAAGTAAGCAGTAAGATTACAGCTTCAACTTGCACTGCATTTATAGACATGGGAAGTTGATAGATTAGTCAGAGTGCCTATCAATTACTGTTTTGTTCTAACGCCGGTAATAGTCACGTACGATTCATCTTCTGATGCAACCCTTCGGACGAGTTTCCAGACATGGTTACTTCGCCAAGGTGTAAGACTTCGTCTCAACTCAACCTTGTCCTGATTATAAGTTTTTCTAGTAGCCTACAGGTTTTATGTGCTATTAAGTAAAGAAGGGCTATCACTCTAAAAATTAAAAGAAAGAACTAGAGTAATATTACGTCTACTCTAGAATACTAATAGTAACCCTTTTTAATTACATAAAATAAATTACATTGTATTATATTTAGTGAAATAGTACTATCTGGAATACTAGTAATCTCTTTACATTTACTCATAGATATAAAACTAAACAAGAAAACATATAAACCTAGAATAGCTGACAGAAGTACTCTTGGATCCAGTTAGCGAGCTAAATACAAGTCTCTTGCTTCAGTCAAAACTTTCAACGCTGAATGAAAGTCCGCCGTGACGTCAGCATCATTTCCCCGATCTGCAAGCGAGTCCATCAGACCAATGAGGGCACCACAGTCGTGGGTTTCCAAACTAGTCCCGCGTCTTAGGAATTGAGCGACGACGGAAACTAGTTCGGAAAGCAACTGGCCTCTCCGCCTAGCACCAGGCCGTTCCTCTAGCTCCTGTTCCAGTCTGGCCAAGCAGAGGTCGAAAGCGGTCGCCCAAAAGCAAGGCATACGGGTATCCTTCCATCCGAGAAGCAAAACTTGATTAGGGTTAACGTCCCCGATGGGACGGTTGGGATCAGCACCGTTATCGAGAAGAGCTCCGACGGCTTCTGCTCGGCCCTTATATGCTGCGACCATGAGAGGTGTAACGTGGCCGCCAGCCGCTGCTTCAAGATCAGCCTTTTGACGCAAGAGATGTTGTATTATGACTGTGTCCCTAGCGACGTGCAACGGCTGAGCTCCAAGCTGATTCTTAACTCTTGGATCCGCTCCATGTTCAAGGAGGATTTCTGTTAAACGCCTCTGACTTGTCCTCACAGCCAACAGTAGAGGGGTTTCGCCAGCTGAATTCTCCAAGCGTATGTCCGCGCCGTAATGGATCAGGGCCTCCAATGCTGCTTCTGAAAACTGTGATTTAGGACCGGGCCGGCCCTTGCAGAGACGATGGCAAGCTGTGTCGAGCTTGATACCGTACCTCCCATCACATTGGAACACGCCTCTACGTAGTAAAGGAAAGAATAACTCCCAGCTTGATTCTTCGATGGCCAAGAACAGCAACGGTGACTCCTCTTGAAAGTTGTTGAAGGTGACTTCTGCTCCCGCTTCGACTAGCTGTCCCGCTAGGCTCATGAGTTTCCTTGCGATACAAAGTTGAAGATTCGGCCCGCTGGGCTCTACACCTTTAGAAAGCAATTCATGAGCCAAATCTATATACCGGTGACTAATGGCGACATGCAGGATTTTCGAACCATTTTCCAGGAGCACCTGAGGATGCAAGTAGTTCATAAGAAAGAGAAAGTATGACTGACCCACTACACGTTCGCAAGACGCTTCCAGACTCTCAATCAGGTGCCGTGTAGCGCTTGACATCAGAGAAGGTCCAGAGATGCTAGGGCAAGGGCACTCAGCAAGGGCAGGATTGAATGGGATGCAACCCAGATCTGTGAAGGAACCCAAAATCGTTGGCAGGCTCTTTGGGAACACGAGGTAGAGAGGGCCTAGCCACCCCAAGCCTTCCTTCCTGAGGCGGATTTGTGAGAATTTGGTTCTGACAGCGTCTACGGCGGCCCAGAGAGCCGCGTGTAATTTATCTTGGTCTTTCGAGTGAAGATAGTGTTGGAACAGAGTTGCATGGTTGTTGATGAGAGCCCAGGTTGCTGCCTGGACCACAGAAACCCATGGCAACGAATCAGAGACAATTGGGCCAGTTATCAAGTCTCTCCACAGCGGAAGGACCCTGTATCGATCGTCACTCCAAATGTCCCGTGTTGATAAGAGCCAATGATCCTTTGCGTAATCTAGGAACAGATGGACGTCATCACTCACCCTCCGCCTCTGATTCTGCAGTTCGTACGATAATCTTTCTAAATCCACTTTTGGGTCTCGCTGACGCCTGTGCTTGGTGAGCAGATTGATACCTTTGCGAAATGCCTCTGATGGCATGACCGACGTGGCGGTTACTTGAGGTACCTGTGCGAAAGAAGCTTTCTGCGATTTAGATATCCGATTCTCGAAAACAGTGTAGCTTAGATATGTTACGCACACGGCACTCAGCATCTGTTCCGCTTCAGAGAGATCAAAGTGAAAGATGGAAGTCTTCTCATCTGACGAACGGGCTGTGAGATGCAGGAGCACACTGTAGTGGATAAATCTGACGCGAAGATCTTCCTCGTCAATATCCAGCAGACTCCCCCCATAAGCCGAAATGAGCGCCTTACCAGTGCCGATAAGAGTTGAGTAGTTCCAAACTGTGTTTCCTGGCTCAACGTTTGACGCTACGCGTAGTTCATCCATGTTCATAGGCGGGTCGGCCGAGGCGACCAACTTGAAGACCTTACTGCCTTGTTTGCCATCCACCATCCGGGACAAAGCCTTGTCAAAAGCTCCAGGCAGGTCTTTGGGTAAATTTCCTAGTATATCTAGGATCTCCGCGTCTGATCGCAATTCTTGTGTGTATCTGGGGCAGATGTCCTCAATCTGAAGAGAGAGCCATAGGAACATGCCCTGGCATCCCGCCAGGAGTTGTTCCTCCATGAGCCTTTCTAGCTCTGTTGGCAAGGGTCTAATTGCATTCCACCTGGAGATTTCCGCTGCAAGGTACGCAGAGATCTCTTTGGACCTGTCTGCAGTCTCCATGGAGAGAGTCCGTACCCCATCGAATCTAGACTTGACAACAGAGTAGCATGTCGACGTGGGCCGTGATGAACATAGAATATTTGCCCGTCGATGTTCTCCGAGCCGGTGTAATTGACGAAAGACGTCGTCGACAGCTTCGTCGGATATTTCATCTAACCCATCGAGCACAAAGATTCCTCTCCAATCGGAGGGTGTGACTTTGATCAAGATGTCAATGCACTCCTCGGGGGTCGCGAGAGAAAAAGACATTGTCTCTGGCTGTTCAAGTGATGACATAAAGGAAGGCTCGATAGCAGGACTCTGTAGTACTTGTCCAACGATGCTACCCAGCAAATTGGTGGCAGACAGGGTTTTTGGATTGCTGCTCTGACAGAAGAAGTATGACACGGTGACAGCACCTAGGATCTTCATTAGCATATAAAATACAACATAAAAGGTTGAAAGAACCTTGAGGATCCATGGATGGAGCATCCAAAGTCAGCTGCGCAACGGCAGATGCCATTGTTACCGTCTTTCCAGACCCAAGGTTGCCATTGAGCCAAAGGACAGATCCGGCCTTGGAGGACAGCCAGGTTTTGTATGCGTCTTGCTCATACATCCAGCCTGACGTGCCTCTCTTCCTTTCCCTCCGCCAAATCTGGTCGAACTCACTCTGCTCTGGACAAAGAGCGGCAAGTAACCGGTGCTTGCGTGATTCCCTTTGACGCTTTGCGGTTTCTGTTGACATGGTGATCTGCAAGCGGTTGAATCGATCTAGAACTGACGAATGGCTTTGAAGCTCTGCTTTGGCAAGGAGAACTGCCGTGCTTTTCTCGATTAGCAGGGCCCAAGTTGCGAGGTCCGACTCCAGGGGCTTAAAAGCTGCATCAAACGTTGACGTGAGCGAAGCTGCCAGCTGCGATAGGGCCGATTTGGCACAATCGTGCACAATCTTAGCACAGATGTTGACCATGACGATAGTATACTCGCATATGTAGGACTGGAGTGTCGTACACTTGGGGAATAACATAGCGAAATCTTTGTGCAAGGATAAGGACCGCCCTAGTCTCAACATCATGTTCGTAACATTCTCAAAGTAGGAAAGGAAAGAGAGCGATGTCTGGCTTTGTTAGCGAAAGCGACATTGGATGATATACATATACCAACCTCCAAAGACAGGCGAACTGCAGCCCAGACACCGCAGGCGATAAGATTCTGGGAACCTCCCACTAGAACATCCCCAATGGGAGCAAACTGTCGCATGCGTTCCAGAATGGCGACAAGTCGAGTGCCATAAGGCCTCCATGATCGGTGAGATCTAGCACCATCCCGGTTGATCTCCTCGGTGAGTCTGATGATGTCGTCTGGGCTTGGGGGGCTCTGTGAGTGCAGGTTCTTAAATCTGGCGCGCTGGTTCTTGTTTTGGAGAGAAGCGTTGAACTGCGAAATTGCCTGGGCGAGCCGTATCTCTGGCTTCAGCCTGGTCGTGAGACCGACAGCCGAAGACACGTGCTCCATGATCTGATAGTGCAGAGCTCCGCTACCGTGTCCATCAAATTCGCTTCATATTCGAGTCTTGATGGCGATGTACTCGTCTTTGACCCGAACGATCCTGAGCAGAAAGAAGTGAGGAAAAGAAGAGTTTACGGGAGGAAGATGTGAGGGGATGGTGAGATTGAAATGATTGCTCAGCTGTACGGGGTCTCAGTGGCTGAGCGTTACAGTGAGGCGTTTATTGCAGGGGTTGTGTGGACAAGGTAGAGTGGCAACATTTTAGCCAACAAGAAGCTAAATGCTATCTAGTGCTGAATGAATGTGTATATATTCTTGGAATACTATGAAGGGAACGACGATATGTTGGATCGTCGTCGGTCCATGTAAGTGTTAGTCCTTATGTTATTGGTTGGCAATAATACAAATGTAAAGACTGGAAAGGTCAAAAAGGGAGTACACCTCACGTAACCGTTGAAGTCGTAACAGAAAGGGTCAATTTTCATTATAACAGTATAGCTATTTATGGTTACTACTATCTTTTCTAATATCTGTACATTATCAAAAGAAATTATTATAGTATATCGTACTTAATAAGCTACCTATACGCTATACTATTTAACTATTACCTACCCTATGGTATATTCTAACTATAAATCGAATAGTTAAAAGTTTGAGGAGTACTAAATGTATCTACCTCTAATTTAAGTTACAGTTCTCGACCTGCTTCTTTTTTAAATTAAACAATAGTTCTCTGCACTGCTAAACAACGATATACGATCTTTTCTCACCGTCCCACACTATACTAGTCCTCCTGTTATCGGAGTCATAACGCTCTCAGCTATTGCATCAACCCTGTCCCTGCAAGGTGGGGCAAAATAATCAACTCTACTAGTTGATTTTGGTATGTAGTACCACGTGAGGAACTATGCTGTCGATGCAATTTAACGCACCGCATCAAAGCCTTTGCACTTGGCGTATGCTCGTTATTGGTACAGAGTGACAAGCTGCAGAAAGCCAAAGGGCTCATCCATCAAGAAGAACTCGAAAACACCTCGGGCCAGGTTTCCTTCTCGCCCACGAGCATGGTATAAGATACTTCGGCGTAATGCTCTGCAGCCAAGCATAGTTCAGGAGCAAGTTGGCGATACACATTCGCGAGGTTGTATAATGCCCATGGCATAGCGTCATGTGCCACCCCCCATCGTTCAATTTCGAGTCGCGCCCGATCCGTAATGTCATTGGGCGGACATGCAATGATCTTGTGTCCCAGAGCTTCGAGGCCCTTGACGATCATCTTGGCCGCATTATTCAGCTGGTTATTCTTCAGCAGGTGGGCACCGAAGGCGAAGTAGGCTTCACAGAGTTCCAGCCGAATGGCGCAGTCGTTGTTTGTCGGGTAGGTTTCCTCGAGAGCCTTAATGAGCCGGATTGCCTTGACTCCGTTGCCTGAGTCAGGGTGATCAAAAACCCTCTGGAGGCCGTCGGCAAGCACCTTCCGTTTCTGCAAGACGGACCTAGACGTGGCTTTCTTACGCAAACACAGCTCGCAGTCGCACGTAAACCCCCAGTTGTTAAAGCCCTTTTGGGCCTCTTGGTAAGATTCAAAGGGCACAGGAAGACGGTAGCAGAAACGGAGTTCAGTGCCAGCGACGAGGTCCTTCGTCGCGCGCACGATTTGCATGTCCCCGATGAAGGAACGTCGACAGTTGCCCAGACATGAATGATTGATACGAGACGCGAGGAGCCAAATGCCCGAGGTTGTGTACTCGAAGTCGTTGCGACCCGTCATATCTCTGCTGCTGGATGTTGCCTCGAGGAATGACTCGCGGCTCGTCCTCGGAGCACCAAAATTATTAAGGGAGGTAATCCTTTCTACCAGAAATCTGAATCTTGGTTAGTCGCCTACCCCAACTGGTTGACCAGTCCAATTGGCAGAAGACAACTCACGAATCGACTACAGGGGTTCCGTCAGTCTCCAAGACCGTAGGCTTTTGGTAATCGGCGTGGTGAAGGTCTCCAAACTCGGCGGACAACGACGAGTTGTGGTACAGTTTCTGTACAATCATGGTCAATAGATGTGCCTGGCCACCCACTACCATCCTCTTGGTGGCAAGGTTCATCAGGATTTTGGTCTGTTTCCTGGATTGTTCATCGCCGGCAAAACTATAGGAGAAAGCCTTTTCGCAGAGCAGAAGCTCTCCCGCTGAGACCGCCTTGGTGGTGAAGAGCCCTTTGCCCCGGCCAGGCGACTCGCGGATCTCTACCGGAGCTGAGAAGGTGGCACAGTCGATGAAGGGAGGTGATCTTTCAGCCTGCTTATACATTTGCTTGAAATTGTACTCGCCTGTTCGCTGTTCTTTGAGCCGCTCGTTGATCCGATCTTTCTCGGAGCTGGCTGCCTTGTTTTCAGGGAACGACTGGGTGAGTGTCTCCAGTATCTCGAGACTCTGCTGATAGTTGCCGAGCTCATACAATGCTCGAGCCTTGCGGAAGAGAGACTTTTCGGATGGCATCGCAGGATTGGTGGCTTTCTCGGCATCCAACAAGGCCTGCTTCGGTCGGTCCAAGTTTAGGTTTGCCAGTGCGCGGTTGAGGAAAGCGAGCTGTCTCTCTTCAGAAGTTTGACCCGCTTGAATAGCTGAAGAGTACCTGGATGGCTGTCAATTACGTCCTTTCGGCTGCCCAACTGTTTGGCTTGATCTTTAGAGTCAGACAAGCCGAAGTGAGATACATACAGTCGCAGTGCTTCAGCCCATTTCTTGGCCTGTACAGCGTCGTTGCCTTGCTTTCGAATGACAGTGCTGTTCCCGTCTGGGATCACTATCGATGGCCTCCAGTGCGAGGGAATGCGGTCGTCAGCTCCGTCCAGCCGGATAATATCACTAGGATGGTCAACTCTCAGCGAGTATGTACCATCCGTGGCACATTTGAAGAAGGGCTCTTTGAGGATGTAGACTATGTTCGGGTTGAGGATCTCAGTAGCAGGGACGATGGTCTCTTCAGGCTGGTGATAAAGCTGGAGCAACACAGCGGTTCCCTTCTCATCCTCCACAATGGCCATCACAGCCGTCATACGATCCGGGGGCGTGAGGACGCGGAGCATGATCTTCTTCCCTCGATGATGGGTTTCGAGTCTCATGTCGGAGATCATGATGGGTTCCAGGTCGTTGGCAGAATCAATGCAAGGTGGGTAAGGCGCTGGGACCTGCGTGGTAGCGATTGTGTTTTCGGTCGGCTGAGGGCGATATGAGCTGGCCTTGAGCTTCATCATGAAGGACGAGACGACTTGTTGAGAAGGGGGGTGATCTCGCACGGCTTGACCCTTTCTTCGGGCTGCTCGTTCTGCAGCGCCCTGAAGTTGCTTCAGATAGCCGATGTACTGGCTCTCATTTGAGACGTCTTTAACATCCATCTTGGCATGGACAGTCTAATGATTGAGGCTGCCTTAGAGTTGAAATGGTGGTTGAGAGTACAGCTCGAGGTTTAAGTCCTCAGCCACTTCTTAAACGATGAGTTGATGGGCCGCAGGTGAAAACAATAGAGAGCCAAAAATGCCTCGTCAGACCGTCGCGTTGGTTGGCCTCCCACAGGTGACCGCATATTTGTGACCAATCTTATGTGGCCAACGCTGTCCATCGATTGGTCAACAGAGTTGCGAGACATCGGCCCTGCCGCCGTTTGCACAATTGAAAGCCCAACAACCAGAGGCAAATAATCGAGATTAATGATTTGTAGAACTGAATGACCCGCCAACAGAAAAGAAGAATGGTTTTAGCAATAACTCAATTATTATTAAACTAATTTGAAATGTTTCCATGCCTTGGCACTTCCAACAGCAACCAACACGTCCGACGCGAAGTCTAAGCGAGCTTTCAGTTCCAGCTCTCGGTCTTGATTTTGTGCTAGCGATTTATTCATAACAGGGAGGGTCTAGAAATAATCTAGATCTTTCGTTGAGGTCCAACTGTATACGGTAGGATTGCCTAATAATTGGCAGCTTTTGTCTGCGATTTACTTGTTAAACGGAACCAGAATCATTCGGAATCCATAACGACAGCCTCTTGTGTCGATAATCCTTGACTCCATGATATATGATAGTCCAACCTTGCTCAATGTGTGCGGACAGTCCTGCAAATAAGGACTGGGAAGTAGCTTCGGTCGAAGTAAAGGCTTTACGATGTGCATGTCCAATACCTCTATAGTCGAACAAAGTCCTGTCGAATGTAAGACGCATATTGCACTATATGTGACAAATTCTCTAGAGTGCTTACCTGTAAGGAGATTCAGTGTTGGACGACCTAACAACACTATTACTGTTGTGCATTGATTGATTGTGAGAGCTGCTTCTTTGTGCTGGACAGTGGTGGTCAGATGGTTCGGGAAGGGTCCCCGCTTAACATGAGCGGTAACGGATCTCTGTCTTCGATATAGATAGAGCATCCCATTTTTTCTTTCGATTTTAGTGAGATCAATATCATATAAGATCTCCCAATAGGCCAACAAAGCTTCTTGAAGTATGGTGGCTGCATGCAATGGTTTCTTTCGTCGCTTCATAATGCGACAATGGGATTTATGACCAGGCTAGTCCATAGTTTTACAGTTGCGACCACAGTAGAAAATTGCCATAGTACCACGAAGGTGATAGTTCGATGCTCCGCCGCATCCAGCGCAACGCAACGCGTGGTCGCCTGCATTCCACATTTGGCGCATTCTGCTGGTTCAATCTTCATGCTGAAGAGATACAATCGTCCCTTTGAAAAGAGTGAAGATTAAAATCGAGTCGATCGGCATCAAGGACCATTTACTGAAACTGAAATGTGAGTAGTGAACCCTCGAGGCTCTCTTGTGCTTGCGTCTGCGGGGTATAGGATGGTCGGCCTCCCGCATGTGGTGAGGCCTCCTTGGCATCTTCGACTGTAACCACACAACTAGTCATCATAACTGTGAAACATGGTATACATCTTGGCTGGCAATCGGTAACTCACGTGTTCAAGTGTTATTGGCTAGATGTTACGAGGAGACAAAGTGTAGTGGATGCCTGACGCCAAGTCTACAGTCCTAGTCGTATGTTGGCTGCATCTTGATGACTGGAATGCCTAATATTTACAATCATGCTAGCCAGAGGACTGAAACTTCCAGTTGGTGGTGCGGCACTCTTGTTCACATACCTAGCAGCTATAAATCATTGCTTTGCGCATACAAAGAAACTAAAGCCAAACCCAATTTTCTAGCTGATCTATTATAACCTACAATTATTCAAATTTCCATTTAAATCATGGTACACGGGTCCAATCCTTTTCAAATCTCCAATAACATTATCGAGCTGTCCACTATTTTATCGTCCAGTGTCCAAAATCTGGTTCTTGCACCCGGGCCAACACACCCCCCAACATGTTTCAGGTGTAACAGTCCCAGCCAACGAAAAACAACGAGATATTCGAACCGCAACGGTAACGCAGGCCGTCCGTACGACAAGTGTACGAACTGCGGGGAGTTCTTGGGTTTTGCAGATGAAAGAGGCAATATTCCTGACAATCCACTATGTCACTGCGGCCAATCCAGCAAAGCTCAGGTGACTGGTCAGAATAGTGGAAATCCTGGTGGCTTGCATTTTGTGTGTAGACTGGGCACCTGTGACTACTATTTTGTAGGGGTGAATCGGAATAATGAACAGATTAGGCTTTGCAGGGACATGGTGGAGCAATTTGCAAACCTGAAGCTTATCTAAAGAAGAAGTAAAGGATGCAAAGTTGAGGCGGGGTGTAGACAATAGAGGAGCGAAAACATGTAACTTCAACTTTTGGATTAATCCTTTATGGCCGTTTCCCTATGTTCATGGCTATCTCCTATCTATGGATTTAACGACATTTTGCTTGACGGTTCTGATTCTCAGTGTCTAGAGAACAGCTTGGTCAATGGGATGAAATAAATGACCGTGTGCCAAGCGCACCACAGCTTCCAAGTTTTCGAGTCCGCTGCGGCTGTGCGCTTCACCAAGACTCTCCAAGTAATCACAGCCCCTAAAGCAAGAGGGAGATAATAACTTATACTGGGCTCGAGATTCCAGAAGGCCGCGCAAAGGACACTCCAAAAGGGCACGAAACAAGCTATGATGATGCGAGTTCGGAAATCCCCGATCGTCAGTGGCAGCGTCTTGCGGTCGCGGGCCTTGTCACCCTCTTGATCCTTAAGGTCCTGCACGCTCATCGTCGTGAGGATAATACCGCTTATGATTGTTATCCACATCACCCCCTGTGTGCTCACGGTGTTCTCGGGTCCGATGCAAACCTTGAGAGACATGGTGTTGACGACTGCATAAGCTACTGCGATTATGCCATCACGGATGATCTCGTCGCTGCCACAAAGATCATTGTAGTAAAATGTCAAGACTTGAATGAATAATCCTCCGCTTCCCACGCCCATGCTGTAGTTGCAAGCCAATGCGATGGGTGCAACGAACAGAGCAGCTCGACGAGTCTGTTCCGGGGTGATCATGCCTGATGGGATGGGCCGCCATGGTTTATTTATTCTGTCTTCAAGAACCGAAGCAGGTGAGCGTTGGTTGGCGAAGTTGAACAAAACAATTGTCAAGACATTCGAAAGTATAACTTTTGGCAACCGGCTGAGCACGTCGTTTGGATGTGGGCGAGGGCCATCAAATAGCTGGCCATTGGACAGAGCACCAGTTATGCCAAAGAGAATACCAGGGGTGCTGAATGTAAAGATGTCGCTCTTCACAAATGCCCAGAACACCCTGATTGCATAGAAAAGAGACCAGCCTGAGATGCGAGCGTCGGAGGCTATGACGGGTGGTGAGCCATAGGGATTGTTCGATATAGAGACCGTCTTCTCTTCTGATAGATGAAAGGACGACGTCACTTGGGACATCGTACTGGTGGGGGTCATGATTGAATTATTGCGAGGGTCAAAACTCAACAGGAAACTGCGTTTTAGCTTCTGTGTGAGAGAAAACTAATGAAGATTGTGTTCGTGCCTGTAATGCAAGAACTGCTTTGAGAATGTGGGGTCTTGACAAAGATGTAGGTGGCCTGGGATGGAGACTACAATACCAGAGAACGACAACTCAACAACAATATATGCTACTTGTATCATATATATATAACAACCTAGCTGCACGTCTTGACAAGGGTCCCGCTCCATAGTTTTAAGGTCAGACTGGTGTGGCGTATTTAACGACCATGACTTCAGTGCATTTGCGGCGTATTCACAGCGTATTCACAGCGTATTTGTAGCGTATCTAGATCAAAGTGGAGCTGCGTTGCCCCACAGCTAGTACTGTTTGGATGCATCACATAAGCCTCCTCAGCGTATTTTACCTCTCTTCTACAAGAATCCACCTTGATGTAAGCCGCACGTCTAGTAGCTCTTTTACAAATACAAGGGACTATGGTAGACTTGTTGAAGTACAAAGTAGATGTCATTTCTCTTTGCCGAATCTTTTTTGCTAAATGTTTCACTTAATACAGTAAACTTCTATATATCATTCTTATAATCTCACTACTCCATGTACAATGGTATCATCCAATCAGACAAGCACTTGGAATTTGTTCAGTTCTTACGATGGGTCCCTTTTCGAAACTGGGGCGGCTTCTCGCGCGCTTACCGCGGTGGTCTCTGGACTTGCCGTCCACCACCTACTCCTGCGCAAGGGCGAATGGCACCTGAAGGCACCCACCATTATCGAAACCTGGCTATGCTCTTTTCCGGTTCTCTGCAGTCTTGAAGCCTTGTGGGGGGCTGGAAGCAACATAGGAAACGCCATCAATGCCCTACAATTCATGTCAATTTTCACCTTGTCACTACTGACTAGTATTGCATTGTACCGGATTTTCTTCCATAAGTTAAAGGATTTCCCTGGTCCGAGACTGGCTGCGATTTCCAAGCTGTGGCACAGTGCCAACTGCATTGAGGCGAAGAACCACCTGCTCTTAGAGCAGATGAGGAAGCAGTACGGAGACTTTGTCCGCACAGGTTGTTACCCATCTTCAACAAGAGGCAAGCCAACGGCCGTGTAACAGCTAACTCGCTTTCAGGCCCAAATGAGATAACCATATTTGATCCAGAGACGCTTGTCAAAATTGATGGACCCGGGAGCAAAACGCGCAAGTCTGACTTCTATGACTTCTTGTGGCCCGCAGCGGGTCTGGTCAACTTCCGGGACGTTCCTTTCCACGACGCACGCCGCAGGATCTGGATGCAATCAGTCTCCGCCAAGAGTACGTTACCATCTTGTCCTTTGTTTGTGCCCCTTGAAGTTGCTCGTTTTGCCTGCTGACCAGTTCCCCGTACACAGACCTTCCTATCTACGAGTCTCAGATTGCTGAGCATGCAGAGAAATGGGAAAGGCTCATCAGAACGCATGCTGATAAAGCAACCGTGGTCCCGTTTAGAGATCTGGCCTACTGGTATGCATTTGATGTAATGGGTATGTTCATGCTGTCTGAATCCTTCAACATGATCAGCAGCAGCGAGAGCCACTGGGCCGTCGACAATCTCCGTCGTGCGATGAAGATTCTCGGGCCATGCCAGATGGCGCCGTGGTTGGCACAGATAGGTTTTAAGTACCTGAAGGGATATTGGCTCGTGCGTGACTGGCACGCTACAGTGGACTGGTGCAGAGAGCGCCTACAAGACCGTATCAAAGTAAGTCTTGGCCTACAACCTGATCAATAAGGCTTGGGACTAACCCATGGTCACTTGGCTAGAACAACAACGGAGCCACAAATATCGCCTCTTATTTAATATCTGACTCGATTCGTAATGAATCAGTCGAAAAGGACGACAACCTTCTGACAGGCGAAGCAGTTGTTGGTATTATCGCAGGCAGGTTTGTAATATCAACTTTCGCAGGCGCTAAAACAATACTTATTCTTGGCAGTGATACGACCGGCCCTACACTGACGATGGTGTTTTATCTGCTTGCCAAACATCCCGAACATCAGGCTAAATTGTACCAAGAGCTCCAGCAAATCGACGTCACAGACCGCGAAGCATTGAAAGACTTACCGCATCTGAACGCCATCATCGATGAAACCATGCGCTGCTACCCTGCCATCATGACTGGAGGCAACAGGGATACTCCGCCGGGAGGGATGACAATAGCAGGGCGTTTCATCCCAGGGGACGTTACGATTGTATCACCACGTTATAGTATTTTCCGATGTGAGTTATAACCCTCCCAGGTGTAAAGGAAAGGAGAAACCCTTTCTGACGTTGCTTTTTCAATCTCAGCTGAAAGATGCTATGTCAACCCTGATGAGTTCATCCCGGAGCGCTGGACCAGCAGACCCGACTTGATAAAAGATAGCCGGTCCTTCCGACCATTTGCATCTGGTATGTGTCCCAGCCCAGAGTGGTACACAATTACTGACGAAACATCGAAGGACGATATTCCTGCGTCGGCAAAGCTTTAGCACTCACGCAGCTTCGTGTAGCGACAGCCCTGTTCGTATCCAAGTTCCGCTTTGCCTTTGCTCCAGGGGATGACTCGGATATAACCGTTAGGAATCTCAAGGATCAGTTTACTACAGCGCCTGGACCGCTCAAGCTAGTATTTAAGTCAAGGAATTAAGATGTTTGTATTTACAAGGATTATATAAGAATCTGGTATCAGAATGCCTTATTTTCCCGCGAAATTCTCTCTTCTCCTAAATGTATCGTATCAAAGAAGATAAATCATGTCCTTCAAGCTCGCAACAAGTATGCGCAATCGGAAGTTCTTTTCTTATAAATTTATTCGACATCGAAGTATTCTGCCTACAGCTCGTCTATCAGATGAGGTCTCTAAAGGTAATTTTACTTTTAATAAGGCATCATAACTCCTCTGCCTACACAGAACCTTTTTTCTTTTCTTTTGAGGTGTGGGCTGGCTACAAAAATGCTTACCTTGCTCCCATCCGTCCTTTCCCTCTTCCTTTCCACTAGTATCAACAATCCGCAACCACAATAATGCGTCTACAACTCGTCGTATCTATTTCAGTTGTTCGAAGGTCAGTTTTCAAGTCGTACAGTTCAAATCAACCCACACAACTCGTCATTTGCTACTGTTTAAACCATGAATGGAATCTCGTAAGTACAATGAGTGTCTTATGCTCCATCTGGCCCATTAGGATACAGGAGAGAAAACCGGAGTGCCCGGAGAAAATAAACTCCAATCTCTAGCCCCAAATCAAATACCACATACTTCCTACAACACCAAGTATAACGCTTAGACCTAAGCGGGGTAAGGCCAGGTCTGTTGGCCTCGGTCCTTGCTCCTGTAAGGACAGTCGACGCTGTAGGAGGAAAACTGGACAGATTGACAGTAAGAGTCCAGAACCTGGGTGCCACGCCCCTTGCATCCACGGTCAGTCCACCATTTAACCAAGCAACCACTAAATAGTGCATTAGTTACAGCTTAACATAGATAGGTGACTTGATAATTCACTTACCTTCCCTCAACTCGAAGCGAACCGATGTTTGTCACTTCATGACAGATGTGAACGTTATCTCCCTGGAATGCCTGGGACTCAACAATCTGAGAGCACGCTCCCCCGACGGAAGTGTAGACAATAGCGTTTCCTCTGGCGCGAGCTTCAAGAGTTTGAGCTTCTGAATCAATGGGCGTTGCTGAGGACAGAGTGATCATAGACACAAAAAGGGCTAAAGCCGAGATCTTGATGGCGACCATGATGGTGAGTTGAGTAGAAGAGTTGATTGGCTCGAATAGTGTCTTGGATGAATGGTTGAGACCGATGATTTGGATGATGTATTTTAGAGAAAGATTCATTCCCATTTATAGGTAAGTGTTCTATGGTAAGTGCTGTTTGCATCTGGCTAAACAATTACACAGTCCGTATCCTCTATATTTTGAATAAGCTTTACGCTCTGCAAATACGCAATCTCAATAAAAGAAAAAGCTGGATGATGGCAATGATCTGCACTATACGCTCTACGCTGTAAGATTGTAAGCATGTAAGCAGACGCACAGATGTCTTTGATTGCAGGGGTTGTGTAAACGTGGCGGGTTGGCAATATTGTAGCCGATGAGGAAGCGATTATGGGGCGATTGATGAGCGAGAGCATGTAAAGTAACTTTAATTTTGACCTCAACTACCTGACGAGGAGTGTGGGCTGTGAAATTGTCATATATTCTCCTTACATCACAAGTTCGAGACTCGAGCCATAGTAGCCATGGATTTGTTCAAGCTGCGAGAGCTTTCGACGGTTCGCTCAAGTTCCCTGCCTAATTCAAGACCTAATTTCCATCAAACCTTACACCTTAAACCCACCGAGATCAAAGCCATGCTTTGGGTATCAATGTTGTGATATCCGGCCACTTCTCACGCATCGGAGCGAGAACCGCATCCCGGCTCGGCTTCACTGCCCTCCCAGACAAGACAACGATTCTCGCTTCCCTATTGATCCACAAACAAATCGGGCTCGGATCGAGGCATTTCCTGCTCTGTCGTAATCATGTCATCCGCGCCCCGTGGAACTGCAGCGATGCACTCTCTTCAATCTGCCATCCAGGAGTCAAGCCGCCTGCAAGCCCTTCTTGAGGAGTTGTGCATCGACACTTTTTCCGTTCAGATGTGCGCCATTGTTATTCGGATAGCCTATAAGCCTTATGTATAATACAACGATAAAGGCTCACTACTGTGAGAAAATGCTATCTTCAACAACAGTAGCGCCCTCACCACGCTCACATCTAGGCGCCAGTTTTCCACCCATTCTCTTAGCTTGCCTCTCGATAGTATCTAGTAGCAATCAGCTCTAGCCCAGGAGCCGGAGTGATTCCTTACCGATATCGGTCGGGAGAAGAGTAGCTCCGTTCTCGTGAAGTGAAACAAGGGTATCCTTAACCCAAATACGACAATTGAACGCCTCTCCCGTTCTTTCTGAGGGACTTCCACTTGCTGGCGTACTCTGTATAACTTGTATGGCGTGATTAGAAACACCTGACACTCGAATCAGAGCAATCAGAGTTAAAGAGTTCCCTGGGTCCTCGTGTTTCTCTTCATAGACCCACGGACCAGCACGGTTTGTGACATGGTGAATGGTTGGAGTGTTATTAGCATCCGTTATGGCAAGACCCCAATGCTGCAAACATTAGCATTGGGTATGGCTGAGGTGGAGAGGCGTTACATATTCGTTCTTCTCCGGGCGGGCATCTAGGGTGATGTAAATGGACTGTCGTTCGAGGCTTCCGTCGAGAGGCATAATAAGAGTTGTTATTTATAAGGTATCAATTTTCATAAACGAGAACTATTGTTTAGCTTGAGATGCAAATTCTTGAAGGTGGATGGTGCACAATAACACATTGGAGAAATGAGAATTTACCCAGGTTGGTGAAGTAGAGACGAGAACGTGAAAACGACTGTTAGGCAGCAGCTCAGCCCCACTAGAGTTTACTCTTGTCATCAACTAGCCTACCAGAGGTCTGACGTGCACGGACATGGTTCTCTTGCCTACCAACTCAACCTGTTGCACACACAAATCCAGTTTGAGTTTGAGCTATGGGAACATTCTATGTAAAGACATGAAAGTGCACATCCTTCCAACGTCATTCAATGAAATTCCAGTTACGATAATAGTTCAGGTGGTAAGAGGGGAATAGTCCAATGCATGTCAGGCAGCAGTGCACCCCGCTTATTGAAGCGGTATGACGAGAACAAATACTACCACCAGTGAATATGCACCACGCTTATGCTTATTTTTATGGTTCTATATTTAGTCAAACTGCAGCAATCATGGGCACGAGACTTCATTTCGCAGTGTAGACATAGTCCGTGTTGTGCCCAAGATTTGGAATGTGCTAGGGATATTTCACCAAGGGGAGAATGTACCAAATAACTCAATGCGTTGGTAACATTTAAGAGTGGGGGAACGTACACTGGTTTAGTAGTGCTCACATCATGGCTCAAGTATTTGGGTATTTAAGAAGATGTAGGTGTATTGTGTGGAACAGCCGCATGAATATGTCTAATAATACTCCCCAGCGAAACTTCAGGTAAGGTTTCAAGCAAGTAACATCTCTCGCCTGATGAATATAGAAACAGTCAGGTGCCTTTAGCTTCTTATCTACGCAGAGCTGGCCCTGTTGTACTTTCCAAGAATGTTCATGCCACGCAGCGAAATAACAAATGCAGCCAAGCAAACACTTTCCAAGACCATAACGCCGAGTCCAGCAGCAAAGGTGTATGTCTGCAAAGCATGGTCAATACAGATTATCTGATGATATCAAGGTTGAACTTACCAGTTCTGTGCACAAGCCCGCCCAAGGGATATAACTTTGTCGTGAATTGTTTTGACACGTCCAAGACCAAAGATCCCAATGGTTGTTGCGCAGGACCTCCTTATCGACAATGAAGTAGATAGTCACCGCAATCCATCCGGCGATTATGATCCCGGAGCTGACCAAGGCGGCGACGGTGTGCACGGTTCCATCGCGGAATGAGCGGAACTGTTCCAGTTAGATCATACTCAAACTTGAAGTCGCAAATGACTTACAAAACTGAGACGAGTAGCAAGAGCCACCACCTGAACAAAAGATGCAAACGCAGCCATAGCCAGCATAAGCCACGTAGACAACATGTTGATAGTTGCCCATCTCGTCCTCATCCAACCATTCTCATCTCTATCCACAGAGTTATGCGTAGTCTTCCACACATTAACCGCATGGGCCAACAAGCTAAGAATGCTCAAATTGACAAGAAGAATAAGAACGCGCAGGGAAATTCGGACGGTATCCAGAGAACCCGCTGGCTTGGGCGGTGCACGACGTGTCTTGAGAAGAACCTGCTCGTCAGAAACATGTCGCGGTGCCTTTTCCTCTTCAACTTCATCGTGAGGATCAAGACGGTTGGAGTATGACTCGTAGCCTGAAGGAATGCTGAGATCCATGATTAAGGTGATGAGTAAAAACAAAGATAAAAATAAGCTTGACTGATAACCTTTTTTTAGCGGGACACGTTCTTCTTATGCCACGAGATGCATCATGACCTAATTTTCGGAGTAAGAAGTTTTATCTAAGCTTACCAGGTCTGGACCAGAGTCAGCCTCGCTTGGCAGTTATCCGACAACCGACACCGCCTCCTCGGGCTCCTCGAAGGAATCTTACCATCAGCCCTAAAACCAAAGTACAGATCCTCTAATTGATCCTACCGGAGAAATCTGACAGTTGGGAACTTTTATTAGACGCTGTCATTGGACAGAAACGCGAAATAAGCGGCGCAGCTTCACTAGCTCGGCTGGCCCGCGTTGTTTACTTGCCCAAAGTGGACTAGCGCTCCACTAATCGGCGACCTTGTCCCTGACAGCTCTCTATTCCTAGAGGGGCTGAGTGATCCTTCGGCCGAGTAATTAGTCGGAAAGAGGAGCTTATGGGAGCTCATGGGATGAACTAGTGTTTTTTTCACTGCCTCTCTAATTTAGTTCCAAGGGAAAATTATCAAATTGCATCCAGTAGGGCTGACTGTCAGCGGTGAAGCACATTGGGGTCGAAGCTATGATAGCTCATCGTGACTTGTGATACCGGAGACGATGTGGATATAAGAGCATTGCCATCGCTGTCTAAAGCATCATTATTATCACTCATCATCACATCTTCATCACTCAGCTCACTCATCAACTCTAATCACTCTCATCACTTACCTCAATCTTCTTACTCTTACAACATCTTGGACTTCATCCATCAATACTTCTTCCACAACCGTCAAAATGCAGTTCCTATCAATGCTCCTCCTCGCCGGCTCAGCTCTCGCAGCTCCCAGCGCCCCTTCATCTCACCAGTCTCGCGCCGCACCAAGCATCGATGATATGCTCCCCCCAGTCGTTCCCATCAACACAAGAAGCGGCGACCGGGATCTCATCTCCAAGATCATCACCGCCCCCACACAAGTCGAGCGTCTCAAGCTCCTCGACCAACCCGGTGACTTCATCTTCGACTTCAGAGCCGCCACCGGCGCTGGAGAATCCAAGGGTAAGGGCGGACGATCCGTCTCTGCTACTGCCCTCACCATGCCCGCTCTTATCGGCAACGGCGCTTCCATGACTGTTGCCTTCCTTGGTCCTTGTGGCATGAACACTGCTCATGTGCACAACAGAGCTACTGAGCTTAACATCATTGTCAAGGGTCGTCTCGTTACAAACTTTGTTACTGAGAACGGTCACAAGCCTGTTTCCAACACTATGGATACTTTCCAGATGGCTGTTTTTCCCCAGGGTGCTATCCACCAGGAGTTCAACCCTGACTGTGAAGATGCTGTCTTTGTCGCTGCTTTTGACAACGTTGACCCCGGTGTCAATCAAATTGCTCAGAACTTCTTTTCTCTGAATGGCGATGTCATTGAGGCTACTCTGGGTGGTGTTCAGACTATTGACGGAAAGGATATTGAGTCTTTCCGTGAGCATATTCCTGCCAACATTGCTCTTGGTATTGATGCTTGTCTTAACAAGTGTGGTATCAAGAGGAACGCTAAGCGCGACTTGAACGAGCTGTTGATGTAATCGGGATAAGAATGGGGTATCTGGCGCATGGTGTTATAGAATGGCCGGGCGATTCACACGTATATACTTGAATTCTTGTTGATATTTAGCTTGTTGATATCTAGATTCTTGCTCTTTAGCTTGTTTTGCTTTTCAATTTTAGACTTTTTAAATTCACCTCGCTCTTCAACGTGTAGTTTATGCGACACTGTCAAATAACTTTGTTCTGCAACTTTATTCCTCATCCAACAAATGCCATCCAGGTTTTTTCAATGATAGGCCCTAAGTTAAGCTTTTAACATGACCTTATTTATTAATATGCCACGCTTCCCACATCCCATTATTCTCTTCTCTCCGTATCCCACCAACCTTACCCTGCTACCCAACAATCCCGCAGCTATGGCTCTACCAATCATTCACATCAACGGCTACCCAGGCACAGGAAAACTGACCATCGCCAGGAAACTAGTCGAAGTTCTATCCCACTGCAACGCAAAACTCGTTCACAACCACCTCCTCATCGACCCAATAGACGCCATCCTCCCACGCTCCAGCCCAGAGTATCAACCCGCACGCCGCGCCCTCCGAACAGTCATTTTCGACGCCATAGCCAATTCACCCGATACGAAAAACTCCATTCATATTTTCACCGACTTTCAATCCAACGACTTTATCGGTCGCGGTGTCATGAATGAATACATCGAGTTGGCTGATCGTCACAGGGGTCTCCTTGTTCCCATCACCTTGACCTGTAGCAAGGAAGAAAACCTACGTCGTTTGGCCTCTTACGAGAGAGGGTACCATGGGAAACTTACTGAACCGCTTGTGGTCGAACGTTTGCGAAATGCTACCGAGGTCTACCAATGGCCGGAGGGTCAACCATTGCATCTAAAGCTTGACGTTACGGAGCTGTCTGTTGCTGAGGCTGTGCTGGCCATAGTTGAGCATCTTGGGGTAAATCATTGTCTCCCCACCCCATGCTAATACGCCGCCAGCTAACGAGTTTATACTGGCTTTGGATGGAGTTTCGATATCCTGATGCCGAATGTGAAAATCGATTCACGACCGAAAGCACGAACAAGATTGGGGACAAATCACGATCAGATAATGTCTTACATTTATTGACTTTTTCCACGAGGCATTATGACTCCTCGGCCCACGAATGACCTCTTTCTCTTTTTTTTTTTTTGCCTTGCCCTTACATAAGATTTAGGCAGGTGCGACAGGATCACAACAACCCATCAAATACCCTCTGCGATAATCCGAACTCAAGGTGATACAGCAGCCTTCCCATTCTACCTTTACAGTTCTGTTAGTTCTCACGGTTGTTTGTACTAGCCGGTGATGAGATAAAACCCGTACTCACATCACTTACCCTGGACACGCGGAAGCCGCCATGGTTTCAGCGAGTGTGTGGAATGTCTCTCCACTAAAGCTATGGGCAGCCTAACATGCACTCCGCGGGTCTACGTTAGAGAGATACCTTCCCCAATAATCTTCCCGGGCAGCTATCCCAGCTCAATCAATTTCGACGAGTTCAATACTACGTGGGATATCTTGATAGGTCTTGAATATAGTTTTACGCCAAATTTGTAAGTTTCTTAGTGTTTCGCAGTATACTCAGCCTCTAATATGCTCTTGCGGCTGTATGTACTGGCCTATCTCAAAGTACCTCTCATTTCGGCTGCCACAATAAAGCGGGGAGATACTTCACCCGCCAATCACCATTCACAAAACCCTCCGCGCTGATCCCTCGGCGTTCCGCTCTCCTCTTCTCCTTGGCAATTCCGCAGTTTGAGAACCTTGATGGCCGCACCTATCGCTCAAAGACCAGCAAACAAGCTTAATCCGTACGCGTCTAGCATGAATGTCCAAAGTATAAGTGACAAGACCCAGCACCGCGCCTGCGACCCATGCAGTCAGTCTCTCCCTTCTCCGCTTTGTAATCATCAGCTGATGACGTGTTTCAGGGAAGCGGAAAGTTCGTTGTTCACGGCATACGCCTCTATGCGAACGATGTTCTCACTTTGCGTTGATATGCGAATATTCGCCTATGAGAACTATAGGCCGTCCGAAAAGAGGATATAGGTCCAATGGCGTCGCGAGTACTGGCGCGGCATCAATGTCGCCTGAGACAGGAGGTTTTGCTGGTGTCATGAATCAATTCTTCGATGACCTGGGTACCTCGCCGTTACCTCCTTTCGACATGGACTTCTCGACAGACCAAGAACCCGTTCAAGAAAGGACACCGTTACTACCCGATCTTTTCAACAACGCATCCACGCCACAGGATCAAGGCAGCCAACATCCAGGAGACAACCCTACCGATGCAACGATACCCTCACCAAATACTGGCAGCTTAACGAACTTGAGAACGTCTTCTCAGAAGTGTTCATGCATCGAGTTAGTCAACCAGCATTTCTCAGAGATAGAAAGTTCTCTCGAAACATTCCAAACCCTCAGAATCTTGAAAAGGTCTCTGGTGTCAGCAAGGACAATCCTGGAGTGTACAATCTGCTTCCAGTCCATCAAGAGCCCACGCACATCACGCAACGTTTATCTGCTGGGCTCTCTTTTATCCAGCATCGGCTCCTCCTACGGCGACTTTTTCTACACCCAAAAGCAACAAGCCTACGATTCTAGTACGCCGATTCAACTTTCCATCGGGAAACAGGCCAATGGCGGAGATATGGTTGAGGTTTCCCTTGAGGGACCTAGTTATGTTGCCTTTCTACAAGCGAGTCTCAAGGGAGAGTTAGACTGTCTTGTGCAGCTGGGAGACGAGTTGGCGGCGAGACAGAGTCAGTCTCATACCGAAGGTCACGAGAATTGTGAAACAGGAACGAGTTGTTCGAATACTGAGTCACTTACGATAACGAAGCATCCGACTGAGGTTTGTCCCAAGGAAGTCGATATGACTACCGCTTGCGCATGCTTCAGAACGGTTGATCAGGTCAGGGCTGCAATAGCGGAGGCACAGAGGATAATTGCAGGCTGAAGTCCGGGGGTCTTACAGCGATGATTTACAGCATGTTGAAACCATTATGAATATACCCATCGTTTAGCATTGGAATTATCATGCTAGGATTCTCAAAATTCGGCTTTTTATCTATTATGCCCATGAGGAAATGATATTGCACAAATGACTGATTGTTCTTGAAGCGCAAAAAACGGAAGCGCGGCGCGGAGACGGAGCGCGGGGACTTTTAACAGTGGTAGTGGAGCCATCCGCGGAACACTCAGTTTCACGATATATTACGTCTCGCTGCGTGTTGACACTTCTTTTACATGAAATAATCTTACTCCTAGGCAAACCATCCTTACAACCCCATATTATTTCCAAACACTTCACTTCCCCAAGTATATTTCCATCACCATGGGTGCATCATGCTGCGGATCCAAATCTGAGCATGTAAGTGCCAGCTCGGATAAACACCGCCACACACACGAACCCTCCATTGCTGAGCATGATAATCATCATCATGGTGACGAGCATGGAGGCTGCTGCGGAGACGATGACGGCTCTAGCATGACGTCGACCTGTTGCGGTAGCGAGGAACACTGCAGTGGTAAGTCCATCAATGCAAAAGGCTGTAGCTCATCCTCATTTTAATTCCTAGAAAAATGCATTGAAGCGATTGCCGCCCTCGAGTGTAAGAAGGCTTGCGATGAAGATCCGAGTCACGACGAGCACGAACCTGGCCATCACGACGACGAAACAGCCTGTGGTACACACCTTGAAGCCGCATTCGACCAGTATAGTAGCTATCTCGAACAGATCCGTTGTATCTGCCGAAGCGCAATCGAGCAGGGAGTGACGTCCCTTGAGACATGCTGTATGAGCACCCGATCCAAGCCCAAACACAATCACAATCACAATCACGGGAAGAAGAGTACCGTTCCTGTTGTCTCGACTTCTAAGCCCGAAATTGATATCGAACACGGAGCGAATCTCGAAACAATCGGCTTCTTGGTCAGCGGTATGGACTGCACCTCATGTTCAGACAAGCTGATGCGCATATTCGGGACTGTGGCTGGCGTCTCGAACGCTCAAGTCAACTTTGTCATGGGCAAAGGAGAATTCAACGTCGACAACTCCACCACTAATGCAGAAAGCGTCCTCGGTTTTGTATCCGGCGCAAGTGGATTCGCGCTGAGAAAGATCATCGGCGGGAATTATTTTATCGATGTTTTGGCCTCACCGAAGCAATTTGTCGACAACCCACCTCGAGGCGTCACCGACGTGCAGGCTCTTGACAAGAAGACGGTTCGTCTCTCATACGAGCCAACAACCATCGGTGCTCGAGACTTGATGGAACAGATCAAAGACCGGTGCAATGGTCTGGCAGAACCTCGTGGAGACGCTCAGCTTGAGAATAGTCGCCGTCGTCTTTGGGATCAACTTACAAAGACCCTTCTAGCGGCCGCGCTTACTATTCCTGTCGCAGTAGTGTCATGGAGCGAAGACCTCGTGGACGACAAGACCGAGGGCATCATTTCAGTCATCCTTGGTACACTTGTTCAAGCTATCGCCATCCCGGAGTTCTATCGTCCAGCTCTTGCTGCTCTTTGGTACAGTCGAACAGTCGAGATGGACATGCTCGTTGTGATCAGCATCACAGCAGCTTACGTCTACTCTATCGTCGCTTTTAGCTTCGAGATGGCTGGCAATCCTCTCGATGAAGGTCAATTCTTTGAAACAAGCACTATGCTCATCACGCTAATTCTCGCCGGTCGATTGATCGCTGCATTTGCACGTGTCCAAGCTGTTTCCGCTGTATCTCTTCGATCGAAGCAGAATATCACAGCTGTGCTCATTACGAAGGAAGGTGATGCCGAGATTGACGCCCGGCTTCTTCAGTATGGAGATGTCTTCAAGGTTCTACCTCATTCTCGTGTACCTACTGACGGAATCGTCATCTCTGGCACCACCGAAGTTGACGAGTCTATGCTGACAGGCGAGGCACTCCCTGTGGTGAAGCAAAAGGGTAGCGATCTAATTGCTGGTACTGTAAATGGTGACGGTACTGTCACTGTTCAATTGACGCGCCTCCCTGGCAAAAACACAGTCACTGATATTGCACAGCTCGTCGAGGAAGCTGCGAACTCGACGCCCAAGATTCAGGATCTGGCTAACAAGGTCGCTGGTTGGTTCGTACCCGTTATGGGCGCCATAGCTGTTCTCGTTCTCGTAATCTGGGTTGCCTGCGGTATTGAGCTGCTTGACTACAGCGCTGGTAAGAGTGTCGGCAATGCCATTACCTTTGCTGTCGCCACACTTGCAGTCGCATGTCCCTGCGCTCTTGGGCTTGCTGTACCCATGGTTCTCGTTGTCGCAGGTGGAATTGCGGCTCGAGGTGGAGTCATCATCAAGTCTGCTGATACCACTGAAGGAGCTCGCAAGACCACTGATGTTGTCTTTGACAAGACTGGTACAATCACCGAGGCTGAGCTTACGGTTACTGAGCAGGTGAATCTGAATGGGAAATTATCAGACAACCTTGCTTTGGCAAAGGCTCTTGTTTCTGGTAGTAAACATCCTGTGTCTGCTGCTATTGAGAAATATCTCACCGTCAAGGCTACACCACAGATAGTGAACGTCCATGCTATTCCTGGCGCAGGAGTTGAGGCGGAGTACCTGGATTCGATTCTCAGAGCCGGCAATGCTCGTTGGACTCAAGCCGACCAGCTGGAAGATGTATCACGACTTCAAAACAGTGGTCTCACTACACTTGTCGTCACCCGCGATTCCATCCCCCTCATCGTCTTTGGACTGTCGGCTCAGATCCGTCCAGAGGCAGTACAGGTCATACGTGAGCTCAAGTCTCGCAACATCAGTGTTCATCTTGTCTCAGGTGACCAGATAAAAGCTGTCCAGGCTGTCGCAGCTTCTGTTGGTATCCCATCAGACAATGTCATCGGTGAACGTACTCCGCCCGAGAAGCGGGACTACGTCGCTGCTTTGATGGACCAGGGAAGACGAGTTATCTTCTGTGGCGATGGAACCAACGACGCCATCGCCGTTGCTCAAGCCAATGTTGGTGTCCAAATGGGTAGCATCAGCGACGTGACTCGAGACGCGGCCGATGTGGTCCTGTTGAATGGCTTGGAAGGTATTCCGTTCCTGCTTGACATCAGCAAGGTTGGTTTCCAACGTATGTACTTTAACTTTGTTTGGTCAGCTGTCTACAATATCTTGGCCATTACAATGGCGAGCGGGGCGTGGGTCAAGTTTCGGATTCCGCCTCGCTATGCTGGCTTGGGTGAGATGGTTAGCGTTGTTCCTGTGGTCCTGGCGGCGAACTCTATGTTTTTTGCTAAGTACTTCAGGTTGAGAAGTTGATGAGTCCGGTACTCTGTTGGGATTTGAAACAAGGAAATCTAGGTAATCACCACTATAACTAAGGCTTCTATTATATCTTCAAGTTCTTAAGATTCAATACCATAGCGTATGTCTAAATCAACACAACGATGGGTACTGTTACTTTCCGGTGCAAACTTCCTTTGACCTCATGTAGTAATGATCAATCAGCTATAGCTACATAAACATAACCTTCTGGCCTTGCCCCCAGATTCATCTCCAAGATCAGCGCGCCACTTTACCGCCTTTTCCAAAATCGTAACTTCACCTGTCATGTCGCAGGGCTGATTGGCCATCAGCCTTGCAGAAGTCTAGTGGCTTGCTGAGCCACCATGGTTTAACTGCTAGCAAGGCTTTCTAGTGAGGCGTTTGAAGTTGATCAAAAACGGGCATTAGCTTAGAGTCTCCAGCATTCCAGTTTAGGAATGTGCCTGCCAAGGTCAGTTGCCATAGTCTAGACCGCTTGTGGCTTGAATAATAGGAATATGAATCAAGGGGAAGACTCGCTTCTATTGGCATGATGGCGTTCAAGCAAATATAAGGGATTTTCAGCCTTGTTTACAACCAATAAAGCACCATGCCATTTGCGGAATTGAAGAGGATACGCCATGTGCCTTTCAGCTGTCCTCATTGAGTAAGGTACAATCCTTTTTCGGAAATTTCATTGAAGCTTATTGCAACCACAGAATCCGGAAAAAAATGGTTGAACAACGTTGCATACGATTCAACAGGCTGTAGCTTCTTGAACATGCCCCAGATAGACTGCAGTACCGAGTGACTGGATCTAGATGGGTCACATGTCCATTACTGGGAACGATCTAGATTTCAGCCTTCAATATGAAATGATCTAGTAATGAAATACCCATCAAATATTTAAACAGGCTACTCCCCTCTCAATCTACATTGTTATCATGACACATTCCCAATCTACAACAAGAACAAGCACCATGAAGACCTACGCGTCAATCACCCTTCTCAACCTTGCCCTACTGACTGTGCATGCAGCAGAGCAGAAAGATATCAATGCCTCTTGTAATGAAGTCTGGGGTATCATTGGCTGCAGCCGAAACATCCAGTACCCGTCCTTTGCTAGAGCAACCTTTGGTGGGTGATTCCTATGACAGTACGTGATCATATCTAACTCTAGACCAACAGATAGCATGGGTAACCAAAATGGATTAGAGGTTGTGACCGAAGATGTCAACATATGCACTGCCGTCCAAGACGCCCTTGGTAACCGGGAGTTCGTTGATATGGCAGCGGTCAACTGCGGGTGCCTGAACATGGCCTCGTACTATGGAGATGACTCATACTATAAAAATACCTTTGATGGTCAGATCAATCAGGGCGTTAGGGAATACTATCTTGGTGAGATATACAAGGCGGAAACGGTAAGCAAACATCGTCCCTTCAGCTCGTTCGTTGGCTTAACCCTTGCAGTGCCTTTCCAACAACGACTATGTCATCTCCACCAACAAAGCATCGGTTACAAAAAGTCAGCTTTCAGCTGCCAACGGCTGGACTATCATTCGAGCTCCGGAGGTAAGTTTCCTGTCTATGCTTCAGATATACAACTAACACAACCGCAGGTCGATGTCGCTACATACAAGAAGTTGATCAAGGCAGTGGATTCCTGCTACTCTGGGACATGCGATGGTCCGAAAATCCGCGCTTTCTTTGCCAGTTACGTGGATAAGGCAGAGAACGTGATTGATAGTGACTTTGTACAAATGCTCAACGACTGGGTCGCTCTGTTTGCATCTCTCAAGCAAAAGACTACAGAAGTTCAGACCTATGCCAAGCAAGTGCAGAGCCGTCTCAAGTCTGTTTCCTCAAAGGTCGAATCTGTCAAGGCGAGCGTCTGCAGGAATAGTGCATGTAAAGGCTCCACTCCAACCAATGCTTTCAAGAAGTGTAAGTGATACCATGAAGGATGTGATAAGAGTATTCTAACATGACATAGTCTCTAGCACGATTTCGACCATCAAAGGCCTACAGGGTGTTCCTAGTGCCGCTGAGAAGTCGCTCGCAAACATTCCCAAGATGACACAAATCACCCGTACCGCTATCAAGTACAGTACCACCGCCGCAGATGAAAAGTACTACGTGGGACTTGTAGAAGACTATCAGATCAACAGTATACGAGACCTCATCAAGGCTTTCAGAATCACTGAGTATATGCCTCAGGCAGGAGAAGACCTCAGAAACCTCGTCAACAGATTTAATCTCATTAGCAAACACGCCCCCGACGCGAAAGACGCAGCCAAGTCAATCGACCAAATCCTCGCCACGAACTGGGCCAAGAACTCGGAGCTGGCTAAAACTGCTTCAGGTCGCAAGGTCCGTGATGGACTTATTAAGATCCAAAAGTCGTTCAAGGACGATCTCAAGGGCCCGCTTGCCAACCTCGTCAAGTCTAACAAAGCCGTCGAGGACCTCCTCGCCAAGTTTCCACTTCGAAAGAAGAGGCTTGAATTCGCGTCCGGGGGTGTTTACTTCAATCGCTGGACCGATGTACAGATGGAGGTCCCTTGCAGCGTGCCGAGAACAAAAACATACAATGATGGTTCTTTTACCGCCTCTCACTCTTGGAATGAAGTCCAGGCTTGCGATTTTGGTCCCAAAAAAGTCAACTTTGTCAAGCATGCCCTTCCTTATATTAAATACCGTTTTATTTAGTTATTTTCTCCTTTTCAGCAAAGATTCTTGCAGTAGGGAATCCTTCCAGGAAATTTTTGTTATACTTAGCTTCTAATCTTCGTTGAAGTTCGCCTCGTTTCCACGATTAATAAAACTTGTTTATGCAAATCATGATGTCCAGCTGTCATTTTGCCGAATTGTTGAAGCTGGCGTTTTACCGAATTATTTAAGCGGGCTGGGAAATGCTTTATCCAAGCCCTGTATCATGGCTGTTAGTGCATCCACCCAATTTCTTAGTAAACGTTATCTTGATAAGCGATAACGTTATGGGCCTTTGACGTCATTGTGGTGCCTTTGACGTCTTTGATCTCTCAGCAGAAGAGGCGGGCGGTTTCTACGAAGAATAGCATATAAGGACTTCAAACACCAGGTAATTGATCAATTGAATCAACATAGCTTAAGAAAATCGACACAATGGCATCAAAGAACGTTTTCATGTACGTAGTCTTCCCAATGGGGTCTCAATTGACTAACAGTTTAGCACTGGCACCACCGGTTTCATCGGCGGCGATGCATTCTATGCTCTAACCAAGGCTCAGCCAAGCTGGAAGTACACGATCCTCGTTAGAAGCGAAGAGAAGGGAAAGGATGTCCAGAAGCAATATCCCGACGTGAAGTTGGCAATTGGATCTTTGGATGATTCCGAGGTTATCAAGAAGGCTGCTTCAGAGGCTGATATTGTTATCCGTGAGTTCGTTGCCTCTTTATGGGAATGAAAATACTGACGTTGGTAGATACTGCTGAGAGCTCCGACCACCAAGGGGCTGCACGAGCCATCGGAGCCGGTCTCCAGTCTACCCACTCCGCCTCCAACCCCGGTTACTGGATCCATATTAGCGGCACAGGCATTCTCTGCTGGTATGACATGGACAACAAACGCTACGGTGAAGGACCCCTTCCTGAACAATCATACGATGACCTCGAGGGCGTTGACAAGGTCACTTCCCTTCCCGACACGGCCTTCCACCGTGACGTCGACAAGATCGTTCTCGAAGAAGCAGCCAAGGATCCCTCCGCTGTTAAGGTAGCCATTGTTTGTCCTCCTACCATCTACGGCACAGGTAGAGGACCTTCCAACCAACGTAGTCGTCAAATTCCAGGTCTCGCAGAAACCACCCTCGAAAAAGGCTTCGGACCCATTATCGGCGCAGGAAAGACAGAATGGGATAACGTCCACGTCCACGATCTCTCCAGTCTAATTGTCCTTCTCTCCCAACGCGCAGCATCCTCCACCACAGATAATGAAGACGAGATTTGGGGTCCTAAGGGCTATTTCTTCGCGGAGAACGGAACGCATAAGTGGAGTGAGATTTCTACTCTTATCGCCAAGGAGGCGAAGAACAAGGGTCTTATTGAGAGTGATGAGACTAAGGTGCTGGATGTTGATGAGGCACAGAAGAAGCTAGGCTTTCAGGCCCTTTCTTGGGGCTTGAACAGCCGTGGTGACGCGAAGAGGGCGAGAAAGTTTCTGGGATGGAAGCCAGAGTGTGAGAGCTTGGAGGAGTGGATTCCTGAGGCTGTTCAGGTTGAGGCGAAGAGACTCAAAAAGGCTTAGGTTATACTCGAGAATATAGGAGTAGGTTAAGAAAAGTTGTTGATTTTACTTTGACTGAGCATGGGTGTTCTGTTGTGCAATGCAAGTGGCATTGTTGTAAATTTGCCATTGCGTCCGTGCGTTGTTGATACTTCGTGTCTCGAAAAATCTGGAACTATATTTTGCCATCTGGGTCGACATTAATCACGATGAAGATAGAAAAAAAGAAGAAGAAAACGAAAACAATCAATCTTCAAGAGACTCTGGAATAGAAACAACCATAAGAAGATATCCTAGTATTAAGTCAATCGGACATGTTTGTCGCGTCGTAATTGAGACATGGTGTCGCGTCCAAAGCTACCCTATAAGGATCGAAGCAACGCTGTCCTAAGGAGTAGTAGTGCTGATCAGAACATAGGTTTGTGAGGCCATATGCTAAGTCAAAAGCAGCGTTTGCGTAGCTTCAAGGACACGGCGCGTGCACAGGCCAGATTTACTATACTTCGTCATATTACCGCTGCGACTGCGCACAGTAGGTAGGCTGGGTCGTAATTGACTTGTAGGTAGGCTGCATAAGTGAGGGGGTGGTGTAAATTAGGCGCCTCTCGCAGCGGCGTTGCCACAAGCTGAGCATTTTCACGCATGATTGGCGATAAGCGTCTATGCCAATACTATAGCTGCTATAATTAATTACTACTAAATCCTTCTATAAAATACATCTTACTAACTAATAAATAAATTGTAAACTCTCCTACCTGAACGGTTTCTAATCCTCACCCCGGCATTGGCCTTGAATTTGCGTCTTACATCTGTTTCAGGTTTCCAAACTTGATTCTTCCTCATCTCCGGTGTGTATAGTAGAAGGGCCTCCATCTTCATTCTCAGAGGTTCCTTCAGAGCTATTCCATGCTTTCAACATATCATCTAGGAGGTCTGAGCTAGTAAACTGGCCGGGTTCAGGTTCCAAGACGCCCTTGTCTGTATTATAAATTTTGCTCTGAGGGGACTCATTTTCCTCCACATTGTTGGACTGCCGCCAGCGTACTATTGCATCCCAAGTCCAGGATACACCAAAGGTGAGCAGAGTCACAGTACTGCTGGTCAAGAACAAGATCCAAACCTTTGAGAGAGCCTTGAAGTTGAGGCCCTCATCAAGCGACATAAAGGGAGTGGAAAAGAAAGCCTACAGAGAATGTTAGGCTCAAGTCAGCGTCGGAAAGAACAATGAACATACTGCAACAACCGTAGATGGCAGGAAGATCATTGTAAGCGTGGCTAAACGCTTCATATCGCGGGCATCTTGCGCTGTTTTGCGAGTCAAAACTTGCAATTTCTCAGCTTCCAGGGAATTCTGCTCATCTAGCCGTCTAATAGAGATGGTGTTAGTTCTTACGAATATCGAGTTATTAAGCTGAATAAGGTTGAGTGTCTTAAATATGTTAGCAAAGCCCGCTGTACAACAGCCCAGCCTCGACGACTCACGTTGATTCGTAGCGTTATAAGATTCTCAGACAAGTCAACCACAGACCTTAGAAAGGAGCAAAATCTCGTTTTATAAAAGCGCGTAGCGTCTAGCAAGCGCTGAAAACCAATGTTTTCTGGCGATCGCTGATCGACGACATTGCTAAGAACCTTGTTAATGCAGTGAATAGCATCAATAATATGTCGAATGTCCCTAGTTACGTCTGCGATTCGCGAGATCAGATGGTCAAGTACCACGAGACTGTCTGCCGAGATTAAAGAAGCTTGAGACTTCCTAAGGCTATATTGCTATACAGAATTAAAACATATATCGTAATTCTGTAATCCAATATACACTTACAACATTCCGCGAATCCATCAATGTTATAGCGAAAAAGATTCGCCAGCCATTATCGATCTCGGCAATGATAACTATAAGCAATTGCCAAAGGCGCATCTGAGGTTCGCCTACTGGCAGCAGGTGAGGACTTGAAACAGCGGTTTCTATTTTCTCGAAATATCGCCTTGGACAGAATATAAGGCAATTTGATTGACGTTCCACATAAGTTGATTGGACGACTTCCTTTACAAGGGGAAATACTATCGTCACATTATGGCTGAATGGCATGCGTGGCCCGAAACGGCAAGCTAAATCATGGGCCGGTTCAGGCTTCAGAGCAAGGCATATCCAAGGAGTGCCATCAGCACTGGTAATAATGGCACTCGGACATAGGGCCGCGGGAGGATTATCGCATACGAAACCGAAGACAGGCGGCGGGATCGCCCATATCCTAGATAGGGTGTCCATCTGCTGGTAGGTTGCGGCGTATTTCTTTTCATCTTGCGGAATAATCATGAAATGAGCGATCATTGTGCTTGGGCTGCCGTCACTCTGCCCACGGCGCCAATCAGAGATGCCTCGTGAGAGTCCAGTCCCAGGTTGGATAACTTTGGCTGATCCATCGTCTCTCCATTGATCATCTTTCTCCTTCAATATCTCTGATGGAGGGTTTGAATCGATCCAGAAGGCCATATCTTGTTAAGTGAGTCGTGGATTCGTAGACACAAAAGGAGCCGATGCATACGTATAAATACCTGGTTTCAGGTGAAGCTTGCCTACAAGTCTGCCTTGCCGCAGCACTCAGCTTGACCCCACTTGCACTCCTGAGTTCCGTTCCATGAGCCCAGCCAATCTGTTCCCATTAACTGGCTGCCATAGTGGCTGAGCCTCTCCGAGGCGTCCAATAATTGATTTGCCCTCGCTGCTAGTCAAATGTGGCTGAAAAAGGACCTTAACTCAAACTGCTCAGGCTGATTATGATGAGTATTTTGTCGCCATCGGCCTGTAATTTGTGGTTGGAAAACTACAACTAGAATACAGAATAAGTAGGGCGTAGATACTATTGCCCAGATTCTACTCAAGTATTAAATACAGAAACGGGCAACGTTCCAGGCATTTCCCAAGGCTGAACTTCAATTCATGACTTGTCCTAAAATCTCACGGCTGACCGACATCCTGATGTCGTATGACCAATGTTTGCCTGAACTTAGGCATACCTGGGCTTACCAATACAGCTCATTAATTGGTTAACGCTTACTAGCTACCTGCAGCTTTACTTTTTATCACTCCTTAGCCTCTTAATACTTTTTCAGCTATCATTCTGTTTATAGGTCATATTTAAAAACATAGAAGCATTAATTAAATGGAAGCTCCTAAGAGTAGTAATTATCTATGTAGTGATTTGCCACTAGGCTTAGAGTAGTTACTAAACCCACCAGAAGCTTCTAACTTCTCGCAAGAGACCTAGCCTGGAAAATCAAGGCAATTGAATTGTACTAAAGAATAAAGGTCCTGTTAAGGGCTTTGCTGTAACAGTAAACTAAATCTCCGTTACTATAACTAGAGTTGCGTAAGATTAAAGCGAAAGTTAAAAGGGAGGCATTTATGCTGTGCCTAAACCTCATGTATAGGCAGGGCAAAAAAAGGTCATGTGTGGGCAAAGGAGTCATAATGCCCCGTGCAAAGTGTAAATATCACTGAAAACCTTATCTGATCGCTACCCTACAAGAAGCCTGGAACACAACCTTGCAATTGAAGATGAACCTGGTATTACTACTACTCTTCAGATGACCAGATCAATAGTCCATGTGATTCTAACATGATCATAACCATCTCATACCAGTTTGATCTGATCTGACAACTATCGCCGGGCCCCGGACAAAGGCCTCCCGATCATTCCCCCGGTCCCCGTCCACAACCAAACCCAACGCCTGTCGGCTCCGATTGCCCCGAGACGCCACGGTCTTGTGCGGGGAATTCTCAACCGAGCCTAGTCACGTTCATATCCGGGGTAGATCTGGGGTAAACGCACATCGGGCATCGGGATAACCGACTAAACACGGCAATTCTGGGGGAAAATCTTGGCTTTTGTGCTTAATTCTGGTACGAGCGCTTCGGCAGGAACCGAGGCACTCCAGATATAAAGGCTGTGGAGACACTATCAATGTTACCGTCAATCCTTTTCGTTGCAGAGTCACGGTAGCTCTTCAATTGACCCACGAACACCATGACTTCGAAGCAGGGTACCGAAGAAGCGCACATCCAAGATGCCGAGTCAAACGACTTTCAAGGTCTTGTTCTCGCAGACGTGATTCCTAATGATCGTCCACCGTGGTACAAGGATTGGACGCTATGGAAGTTGAATTTGTTGCTTTTGAGTGGTTTGTTGACGCAGACTGCTACTGGTTTTGACGCAAGTAAGTATTCCCGACTTTCAAGAAGAAGGCTGGTTCCTAATGAAACAGGCATGCTCAACGGAGCCCAATCCCTTCCTCAATGGCAGTCTTACTTCGGTGAACCAAAAGGAACTCGTCTCGGAGCCATGACATTCGGCCCTAACGGAGGTGTCCTGATTTCCATCCTCATCTCCTCTCAACTGTGCGATTGGCTCGGTCGACGTATTCCCATCCTTGGGGGCAGCCTCACCATCATCGTCGGCGCCATCGTTCAAACATGTTCCTACAACTATGGCATGTTTGTAGCATCTCGCTTCATCATCGGCTTCGGTCTAGGAATTGTATCAACAGCCGCACCGCCTTTGCTCTCTGAAGTTACATATCCTACGCATCGTGGAAAGGTCGTCAGTTTCATGATGGTTTCCTGGCCATTGGGTGCTATCATCGCTGCTTGGGTTACGTACGGAAGCTTTCAGATGCAGAGTTCTTGGGCATGGAGATTACCTAGTCTTTTGCAGGCTAGCTTCTCTGTCATCCAGGCTTCACTCGTTATGTTCGCGCCTGAGTCACCACGATGGTTAATCTACAAGGGACGATACAAGGAAGCGCAGGATGTTCTCGTCAAATGGCACGGCTACGGCGATCCCAACTCGCGGCTGGCACGTTTCGAAATGGCTGAGATTACAGCGACTCTTGAGATTGAGAAGGTCCAGCAGAAGTCTCGGTGGGCAGAGTGGGTTTCTTCAAAGGGTAACTGGCACCGTTTCTTCCTCGCGCTGTACATCCCCGCTATGCTGCAATGGTCCGGCAACGCTTTGACTTCATACTACCTCGCCAAAGTCCTCAACTCGATCAACATCACCGACCACAAGACGCAGCTTCTTTTGAACTGCGGTCTTCAAATGTGGGGTTTCGCTTCAGCCGTTGTCTTCGCTACACTTGTCGATAGATTCGGTCGTCGATCTCTTTTCCTACTTGGTATGTCAGGCATGGGCATGTCTTATATCATCTGGACAATCTGCTCTGCGCGCAACCAGCAAGAAAACTTCGAACATATCGGCTTCGCAGGAGCAGTCCTAGCCATGATCTTCGTCTTCTCATTCTTCTACCACGCCATCTCCCCCATCGGCGCAACATACATCATGGAAGCAACACCCTACTCCCTCCGCGCGAAGGCATCTATGCTGTACCAATTGACCGGTAACTTGGCTGGAGTGTACAACGCTTTTGCGAATCCTGTTGCCATGGAAGCTATTTCCTGGAAGTACTACATTGTGTGGTGTGTTGCTATCGCGATCCATTTGACGTTGATTTTCTTCTTCTTTCCTGAGACCAAGGGTCATTCGCTGGAGGAGGTTGCGGAGATTTTCGATGGGCCGGATGCGCTTGTTGGAGCTAATGCTATTGGGCAGAAGAAGGTTGATGATATGGCGATGCATTAGGAATGTCTGAAAAGCACGTGATAGTGAGCACTAGTGTCTCTCTAGGGGGAGGTTGGGAAATAATGAAAATCACTTCAACTTTACATATATAATTGCACAGCATGGAGTCTCTTCTAGCAGCACCGGGACTTCGTATCTGGGGTATAATTTGTATCCACCTCTCCATCTTCTCGGCTACAGTCGTCTTCACCCGCCAAAATGCTATTCTGCTTCGACTCACCACGATTGCTAGCCTGTGCTACCTCAAATACGTCTTCCATCTTGCCATTCTCGATACATCGATGACTACCACTCAAAAATGCGCCGTCTGTAATATGAGCTGGGGATTCTGGGTCAGTGGTGCGGAACAGCTTCTTCTCTCTCGGTTTGACGCCGACGACCTCATCGATAAGTCCGAAGGCCGCCATGTTAGCACGCTCAGACTGCTTTGGCGCGGAGTGAAGCTATACTTCAACCTACGGCGAGTTGGCGTACGTGGCGAGATATCCATGAGAAGGCGACAGACGTCTAGTCGAACTCAATTGTTGGGATCCAAGGCCATCGAGCTTCTCTTTCTCTATCTTATCCTAGACATAGCGATGAGCGCACCACTCCCCGAGGACCATCTGGTGTCCAGAGAAAAAGAGACTCTCTTCAACCTGTCGAACTTATCATCCGAGGATTTGGGGTTTCGCTTCGTCGGCACCATGGGATACTGGCTACTGTCGTTCGTTTGCAATCGCTTCAATAACGCCTGCGCGGCTCTCCTTTCTCTCGCTCTTGGCTTGAGCCAACCCGATGAATGGCCATCTTTAAATGGAACTATCGGTGCTTGTTATACCATTCGAGGCTTCTGGGGGTAAGCATGACACCGTGAGCATTGTTCTATCCATACTAACATAACCCGTAGTACCTTTTGGCATCAGCTCTACCGCAGACAACTCACCGGCTGGGGAGACTTCATACCGGATAAAACTTTTGGGTTTCGTCGCGGAAGCTTACTGTCGAGATATACCCGCCTCACTCTAGCATTCCTTCTGTCTGGTCTGATGCACCACCCCATGGTGTCGGTCTTCTCGCTGGGTGCTGATGATACATGGTCATGCGAGAAGTTCTTTCTTTTACAGGCATTCGGAATCATGGTAGAAGATGCTGTACAGGCAATGGCTGGAGGACTTGCTATACCAGGACCCTTCCGCCGAGTGTTGGGGTATATGTGGGTTGCTGTCTTTCTGGTATGGTCGACACCAGTATGGATGTACCCACCTATACGTCAAGGTGATTCCGGGCAGATGGTACCTTTCAGTCTTGTTGGCCTTCTTAGGTAAGAGAGCATCGATATAGAGATAGCTCACGGCCTATGTATAGACATAATGCTAGATTTCAATAAGGTTTAGGTATGCCATGGCAGCCAACATGTCATTCCACAACCTCTCATCCAACCTTTCAACATTTTCCTATCCCCCCAACCTGCTCAACAAGAATCTACCACTCAAGTCCTTGGCCAATACCAAAACATAAGCGCTCCTGGCACATCACGCAAGGGATTGCCCTCTCCAGCCTTCGCGCTCCCAAACTGCTCCTTAAACCCACACTTGATATAAAATTCCTCCGTCCCATCAACAGCCGCCAACGAAGCACAAATCTTCTCTTCTTGCGCTTTCTCCATCCCCCACTGGACGAGTTTCCTTCCAACTCCCTTCCCATGAAAGTCTGGACGTACAGCCAACGCAGCCAGGTACCACGACTCAGCCCGCTTGCCGCTCCAGATACTGTCAAAGCACGGGTATGCGCGCTCTACGGCGTCTTCTTGAGCTGGGTCGGCGGCACGGTTGGGATAAAGACGCGCGTGGACGGTCATGGCGAGGGAGGAAAGAGGTTTGAGGAGGTTACCTGGAGGGTTAGCTAAGGTGATGAAGGTTGGGAGAGACTTACGAGGATCCAAGGTTGAGCATTCGAGTTTCTTTCCTCCATCGCCCAACCTTTCCCATTGGGCGATACCGACGATGGATTCTTTGCCACTCCCGTCTTTGGAAACGGCAACTATCAATCGCCATCGATAGTCCCAGAAGACAACCCGCGCACGACGAAGCCAGTAAAGATCAACATCTTCTGGGTATTGTTCGCGATGAGGATGGATCAAGTCACCGAAGAGCTCATCTTTCCAGAATGCTCTGGACATAACACGAGCAACCTCGGGAAGTTCTGAGTAGTGTGCATCACGTAGCGTAATTCTAGACATGATGAATAGTATGAAGAAGATGGACGGATGCTATGTTGGTAGTATGTGCAGATACAGGGTCTTTAAATGTTTTACTCTTATAGCCGGGGATCAATTGGTCCGGCTCTGACCCTCGTATGGCGTGTTGTCTGCAGACCAGGAAGTGTTTCACGCCCTGACTTTGCAGGATCACTCCACCCATTACACCCTTGATGAGTAGTCGACCAACAGTCATTTCATGACCAATGAAGACTCATGATGGGGCACTCACCGGAATGTTGGTGCAAGCCAAACCGTTAGTCGGCGATGCGAAATATAAGCATAAGCGGTGATTGTGACTCATAATATGTACTACGTACACCAATGGTGGCCGCTGATATTCTAAACTAACTATTTTCTGCAACGTATTCTGAACTAAATGACGTATCTCCGGCTACCCAGTGAGCCGAGGTTTACCATTGCCTTCCTACTGCTCCAGCTTGCGAACGTAGGCCACAGGTCCCTCATACCGGTGTCTTCCATACAGAAAGTAGTAAACCACAGTAAATATGATCAAGCCCGAGTACATGACAATACTCCAGTTCATCTCAGCAGCTGTGGGATCGGGATTACCAGGCATAAACGCCAGCACGAAAATGATAATGAGAAAGGCTTCGGAAGCGATGTTAATGGGCAATCCCCAGCGGCCGAGCTTGAGCTTGGATGGCAAAAGCTCGCGGTGTGTGCATCGTCGCCAGATCATGCAACCAATTGACACGATGCAGCTGGAGAGAAGTCCAGTGGTAGCCAAAGAAGTGATTGAGTTCAGGGCGACAGGAGATCCAATGTTGATGAGCGCCAATAGCCCGGATACGACAAAGGTTGTAAGGATGGCGTTGACAGGGACGTCCCATCCCGCTGGAACCTTGGAGAACCACGTATCAAAAGGAACCGCATGGTCTCTGGCAAAAGCATAAAGCTGGCGCGAGGCAGTAGCAACCATGGTCAAGTTCGAAAAGACAGTCATGGCAACAATCCAGAATGACACAGCGGTAGCGCTGGCAGTTGACTTTGTAGAGTTGAGAAACACCTGCATGAAAGGCTGTCCGGTGGGCGAAGAGATGACCTGTTCAAGGTCTCCGATACAGAAGCAGTATGTGATTACCATGATCCAGCCAAAAAGACCATTGAAGACAGTGGTCAGGATCATGACGCGGGGGATGGTGCGTCCGGCATCACGGACTTCCTCTGACATGTGAACAGCGGCATCTGCGCCGAGAAGAGGTAGGACACCAGCGAGAATACCCACAAGGGCGGATCCTCCGACATTACCCCAGCCTCCACCGTCGCTGAATTGCGTGAACACATCATGGGCATCGGCGCGAGGTGAAAGAACCCACAGCGTAACAAGAACACCGAAGAAAGCGAAGACGTGCACGACCAGAATACAAGCCTCAACCAAAGGTAACTTTCTGGCGAGGAAGGTATTGAACAGAACCGAAAGCCCAGCAATGGCGATGGTAAGAAGGGTGCCGTGCCATCCCTTGGGTTCGTAGCTGGGATTGTTCATAACAATAAGACCCTGGATTTGTGTGCCGCCGATGAAAGAGGATGAAGCGCATGCGCCTTGCCAGCCAAGAACACACATCCATCCCATGAGGTAGCTGATGGGTTTCTGGTATCCTGGTGGTGCGAATTCGGATACCCAGTGGTATTGACCTCCGATCGTAGGGGCCCTAGTGGAAGATTCGTTAGCTATGAAGAGAGGTAGGGTGATTGTGACTTACATTGAGGCCATCTCGGCCATTGAAGTATTGACGATGATGAAGCCGATCCAACAGATAAAGAACATCCAGATCAAACCGGCTGTGCCGCCGTTGACGAGACCGATCGTTGAGACACTGGATAATTAGCAATTGACCAATATTAGTACAGCGAGGACTTACCTAAGACAATATTCCCATGAGGCCATAAGAATCATGGAGAAGCCAAAGATGGACAAGAAGCGAAAGTTTCTCTGTCATTTCCGTTAGATCTGGTAAAGCAGTCGGATGATTGTACAAACTGTCAAATCCTGGGTCTTGCCCATACGGTACATGTCCAGCCTGTCGGCCGCAGTGCCCTTCTTCTCATCAACATTGTCGCTGTCACTAAGTTGAGGCGTATCATGTACGTCCACGGACTTTTTGTCGTCGTTGCTCGACATCTTGACGGTCGTCTCAACACAAACACAAGGCAGAATGAGAAGAAAAAGACCCTGAGATGAGAGAAAAAAGAAGAGAAGATAAAGGATTCAAGATCGGCAGGTAGGTAACGCAGGAGGGAGGCACAAGATAATTCTTCTCTCCTTCCGATTGCTCTGTTGGTTCAAGGCATGCATGTATTACCCTGTCTCATGTTGTACTGAACAGGGATATCAACCAACAGCCAGACCCCCTTGAGCCTAGACCAACGGGAACCAATCGTGCCGTCCCGGTACTCGGACAGTTTATCCTTATTGATCATCGTTTAGTGCCAACTTTGTCCATTGTCGCCAGTTAATATCAGATCATCTGAATTTTGACAATAAGACTCTTCCCTCCTGCCACTGATGATAGCTCCCTTGTTTCACTTCCACCAACAGAATGGGGTGATAATCGCTCCTCCGAATTCCTGCATGGTTTCATGCATCAATAGAACCAACAGTCCTAAACATCTTCCGCCACTGATAAAGTAGTGGCCAGATTTTATTGACACCCAAACCTGGTCTGTGGCGCCTTTTCCACCCCGCCCGCTAACGATCTATTGAGGTATACATTCGGCCATGTTTGCTGCACTTTTCTGAGACATCGACCGCCCAGAGATTCAGATTCAGATCTCAGGATTTCGGATCGTCCTTAGCATCCCTTCATGTGCCGCAGAACAATTACATCCTTGTAGATACTCGGGGCGAGAAGGTAGTGGGGCCGAAATTAGGGTGTGGTCAAGCACCCCCGCTGACGAGTCCAGCCCTTGTTGTTTCCGTACGACATTTATATCATATCACCAACAATAAACTCTTCATTAACCAACAAAAGATCAGGCAATTTGAGTTGCGCTGCAATTAGATTTCAATAAGCTCCTTGCTAGAATCTTAAGAAAAGCAATCCCTTCTTCAAACAATATCTTTTCTGATGTTCGTGACTTTTCCTCCAATGCTCTGCTATGAATGTCTCAAGCGGACTCTCCCCTGTTACACCGGATGACCATGCGGGAAAATTATGGATCGTTACTATTTTGTCGCTGATCTACGCTTTGCATGTGGCTGGGGCCAGAGCTTTCATTAAGCGACACATGTTTGGCTTGGATGATGCTCTGTATGCTGTGGCGACGGTAAGTGCCTCAACTCTACACCAAAGACAATGAATTGAGTGGCGATAGGTCTTGCACATTGCTCAATCAATAGCGATATTTGTCGGATTAAGTCATGGACTTGGCAAGAAGAATTCTATCACGACACCGCAGCAATGGGCGATAAGTTCACGGGTAAGGTTCATTGGGCTGTTCTTTGACGTGTCTAACCACGCGATCTGCAGTGTACCGTCGCAGCGACCATCTTGTTCATTTCAACTCTAACACTCGCCAAATGCTCAGTCCTCGCGCTTATCCGTCGCATCATCGCCTGCAAGCCCGGCAAAAGTGAAATATTCTGCACGGCCCTCTTGGTTTTCACAGTGCTTTGGGGCATCGGCTCTTGTATATCTTTCCTCGTTGACTGCGATGTCAATGGTTTGCTCGACGCGAGTAACCCATGCTCTCATCAGGTACAGCATCTGTTCTTAATCGCAAACCTCGAAGCTAATTAGGCTGTAGAAAGAACGCTGGATAGCCATCGCAGTCCTCGATATAACGTCCGAAATACTCACCCTCGCGTTAATCTTCCAACTTGTCGGATCCGTCAATCTTGCCTGTAATCGAAGATGGCAAGTCGTCGTCGCGTTCTCATTCCGTCTCCCGCTCATCGCCCTGTCGGCCGTGCACGTCCGAGCATTAGACTTTTTCTCAAACGACGAGCCGCAATTCGACATTACAAAAGCCCTGATAATCCAGCAAATTATGGTCGCTTGGTCTCTCATCTCTGCAACAATGCCGAACCTCAAAAACTTCATGAAATCGTTCCGCTTCAATATTGGCATGAACTTTGGAGTCGATACATCCGCCCCAAGTACGCCCGAATCAATAGCGCTGCAAACATTTGGAGGTTCTACGCCTAATTCTCCTTCGCCTGCTGGAACTGTTTCGAGTAATGGGCGACCGTATAGATGGAGACCGGATATAATATCGCACCTGACGACGGTGACGCGGGGGAGTGATAGGAGTAGCTTGGACAATATTACTGAGGAGGAAGAGGTTTCTCGTGGGGGAAGTCAGGAGATGATCATCAATAAAGAAGTGACGTGGAATGTCACCTATGAGGACACCAGAGGGTAAACTTTGCGAATTCTGTATTCTCGTTTGTACACTTATTTACCAGCAATGGTGCTTGGGGCGTTGGATATGACTATCAATTTTCTTTTGTACAATTACTCGACCTTGGGGCTAAATATTCGGCGCGATAGTTCTAGGAGTTATAGTTATTAAATTGGTAAAGTCAATACTCATTTGTTCCTCTTAACTAATGTTGTCCGATAACTGACTGGCTGATATTCTCCATGTCACTATTAGACAAAATTCTCACTACGTTACATCCATAATTCCAGGTAGGTAGTGAAATCCTATACCCCAAAGAGCGAAACACTTGACTTGTAATTCCCAGTCAAGCAAAACAGCTCTACTTGCGCGCTTTTCCACTCCCTGGGTCATGGGTCTTCATTACGAGGCCTAGACTGTTCTTCTGCGGATCTATCCGCAACATTGTGAGATCTCACCGATTCTAGTGACTCCTGCGCTCCTTTTACGGAGTAATATCAGTCTTGGCCGATCGCTTACTCATTTCCAGATGCTGCATGTTACCCAATCCGAATGAAATAGTAACCGGACATTACTGGATCTGAGGCCGGTGGGAATGAATACAGTCTCTTTAGCTTACTTACTAGTATCCTAGTCCTTTCTCTACTGTCAGGCAGTGTGTTAATGAATGTGGAAAGCAATACTGGAAGGTGTCGCGGCAGATACCACGGCTGGACCTGCAAGCCACCAAGACTGGTCAAATCGTAGTGATATTGTGAAAGCACTGAATAATGATTAAGCTAATGTTGGCATTGATATGCAGCCAAGAGGAGCAAATAGTCCGCCATGCTTGGAGGCAACTGCCATATCCAGACACTCGGCTCAAGATTGAGGGCTACCGGGGAAAGGTGTGGCACAGGTTATCATCAGATGCAGACAATCTGACGCCACAATACTGCACCTTCTTAAAGCAAGTTAGACCAGAAGTTGGCTTCGTAAACATATATAGAAACAAACCAACCTTGGCAATTTCCTTTTGTCAGATCAACCCAACGAGTTCAACAGTCTTCTCAAAATATCGGTGAACTATTGCAATGTCTTCTCCACCCATAAGTTCTACTCCACCTGCAGTTTTCTATTCAATCGACCCTAATACCAACCCATCTACATGGCCCGGTTCAACTGATACGTCTGGCACAGTTAGCGTCTGGAAAGTTGACGTAATCTTCATCAACATAGATGCAGCCTCAGACTTTCGACTTCTTCGCACCGGTACCAACGGGCACGTCCATGAAGCTGTCAATCAAGTCACCAAACATATTGCCCGTGGACTGTATAGGATTATCAGCATGAATGTTAGCGAGTATTGTTGTCATGTCGTTATGGCTACTGGAAAGCAGAGGGATGAACTTATGTGGAAGAATGGGTTTCCTTGGGATAGGGAGAATGATCCTCAGCCTCAAGTTGTTCTTGAGTAGGAGTTTGGCAAATAGTTCATTGGCCTGGAACGTAACTTCTATTCGATGGATACAGGCGCTTTTGTGTAGAGAAGAGAACTACACGAGCAACAATGTACCTTCTACTAGTCACAATTGGTTAAATTCTGCCTCAGGAAAACTTTCATTTCTCTGTTTCTCAAGTTTGTCTGTACAGGTGAGGATCGAGTTCCCGCTGACCCGAAACGGTGAGCCATTAGTAACGCAGCGGTTGACAAAATGCTACGCCGGCCCTGGCCGAAACTATCTAACAGCTATTAGAGCCGTATAATATCCTTTAACCTAAAATTTAACCCTTACTAATGGCTTTACCTACTATTGTGCATTGACTCTATACAAGTCCTTTTAAATCGAATTTATAGCTTAAAGAGAGAAGAAAGTTAGGGATCTAAGTGCAGGTAAGATAAGGTGTATCATTCTGTGTTACAGAACAATGCGTTCTGAAAGGCAAACAATCCAGCTCCGGGATCAACGCGTTGCTCGCCCAATGTCTATGAGAACGCCTGAACTCTCAGCGCTAAATGTATGCTCTTGATTCGCCAATGAACGGATGCCTACCACGAACACGCAGCCGTCCCCTCACCACTTAGCGCTGAATGGCGGGCTCCACAACTGTACCTAGCCAGCTATTGGTGTCTGGACAAGAGTACCAGCCATAAACCAGAGCCGCAAAATGCTCCCAATGTAAATTGCCAAGGTTACCGAAAATGCTAAAAAGCAGCAAGTTGCAATCTAAAGATATCGAATTAGCAGGGGGGGGAGTGGAGGCTGGGTGCATGTAGTTACCGCAGGACTATTACCAACAACATGCTTCGATTCAGCGCGTGTCAGGTCACCAATGAAGATCAGGAACCCAGCCATCCAAGTGTAAATACTCCACTCCAGCATACCAACGGCGGCCTGCCAGATAACGCCTTGTTCCAACCGAACAGGGCGTCGCCCGTTACTGCTTACACCGTGTGAGAGTAAGTGTCGACACACGTCGTTTGCATCCTGTAACACGTCGATCCGCATCAGGAAGATACTTTGGTGCATCGCAACGGCAGCGGCGCCGATCCCCAACACCAGGCTACAGAGCCAAGCCAGATGGATCAGCTGGCTCGCGGTAGGGGAAAGTTGGTCAAGCGCTGGCCACGTGAAAGACCCAACAATGAGAGCGCTGGTAATCGCGCCCTTTAAGATTGAGAATCAGACTGCATGTAAAAGAATGAAAGAGAGGGTGCCTACTACTATGCTAACATTTGCAAGCTGCGATAGCATTGCTGTTCGCCACTCTTTGAGCGCCTTCCCACGGAGAATGTCATTGGGCTCATTAACTGCGGTATCGATAGAAGATATTACTACGTGCCAGAACGCAGCATGAAAGGGGAAGACCTTTTGGAACGTTCTTTTGAGTTGAGACATGATGGAGGAGAATTGCGAAAGAAGTCTGTCGCAAGGAGATATGAGGACGGCTGATGCTTTACTTATATATATCTTAAGCGCCTAGATACTACTTGCACTGTGTATTAGGCATTATATGTCTATCGTAGATTCTCGTAAGATTGGAAAGGATACCCTGCCCTGGTCAGCAAGCCGAGCTTGGCCAAAACCCCGCAGTTTCACAGTACTAGGCGGCTGGTGTTCAGGAGCATGTGGGAAAGCCAGAATTCTGCATTCGACCTATTACTTTTCTTGTCCTGCACAACAGGGCACAACGTTCATCAAGAGCTCTTACCAGGATCCGGTACATTGCGGGAAGATATCGAAGCGTTGAAAAAGCTAGGCCTACTGGAGGCGGCTACGAGCGAAAATGTCACGGTCCGTTTTCCGGTCTGGGAAATCAGGATCTTTGGCATATCAGTGTGGGCAAAGTGCAACGAAAGCGGCCTTCGGAGGGCATCCAGAGATATTGACGATAGCGATTTGAAACTCCAAGCAGCTCGGAAGGCCATCCACCACATGTCTTCCCTTGCAACAAAGGAACGAGCAACAAGGAATGGTGTCTAAGAAACGGACAACAGATACGGGAAGTTTTACGCGAATGGCAGGAAGACCACAGCCAACACACAAAACAAACATTGGCGGTTAGTCAGTTTGTCGGCCAGAATTTGTTTGAATGCGGCGAGATTGAACAGGCTATCCGGTATTTGAGATTCACTGTGAAGTTCTGCGACTCTCGGGGAAAGTAGCCTGTACACAGGACGACTTCCCATTTTGCGCAACTCGAGTTATGCCGTGCACTTCGGCAAGGAGAAGATGAGTTTTTGGACTTGCATCTCAAAGAGACCAAGAAAATGTTTAAGAACAACGAATGCATCAACAAGTATTTGAACAGGAAGGGTCCCACCAAGACGGCATGTTCGGTAGGTTTGTATCGTGTTTATTGTGTATTGCAATTGTTGTACTATTATTGATCTTCGTGGGAGGGGGAGGAATAGGCTTGGAAAAGATAAAGAAAGAAGGGCGTTTTGTAGATAGGTACAGGGCCCTAATTACAGCAGTCATCTTTGGTGGTAGTTTTGTTCGAAAGAAGGTCTCAAATTGCAACTTGTTCAAAACACGATTCATTTTCTTTGGCGCTTCAAAGCCTTGACCAACTCTGCTACCGGGAGTTCGGCGATCTCAGCAGCGGGACGGGATATGTAAACCTCCGCGCACAAATACCCTTCATCCTCAAACCCAGCTGGATCTAGTCCACGAGCTTTTACCTGTGCGATAGCATCAGCCTTCTCCTTATCAGAAGCAAAGCGTCGCTGCCGAAGCACACCAGGAAGCTTCATCGTCTCCAACCCATGTGTCTTCAAAGTCATCGCTATTTCCTCGTAGGATACTGTCCGGATCACAGTGCTAGCCATCCAGATGTTGGTCGACCGTGGAATTCCAGACATTATTCGCCCGAAGGTGCGAGACCCGACATAACTAACACCGCCCGTGCAGATAATCAAGGTCACATCCTTCAATGCCTCGGATAGATCGGGTGAGGGATCACGGGTTTCTAGATCCTCTGCCCAACCATTGTCGATTAGGCCAGTGTCCAAGGCATAGCGAATGGCATTTGCAGCCTTGTCGAGTCCCAGCACCACAGGCTTTTCAGACCGTACGCGACTCGCGAAGAACTCTTTGTCAGACTGAATCTGCTCCTCTGCACTGAGGTCAGAACTCGCGTAGCGTTCTGTCCAAGCCTCCATGTCAATATCATGTCGAAGAAGACCTCCGTTGATCCCATATGAGCAGCAAACGTCGAGAATGGCCGAATTGGCATTGCCCTGCGATGCCAGTTGATGAAGGCGTTGGAACAAAGGCTGTAGCTGCTGCGGGATCGTATACTCCAAAGGCGCCAAGGTTTTAAGATAATCTCTTGGGTCTTTGTTGTTGTAGATGTCGGTAAAGCTCGCCTTTTGGATGGCTCCTGGTTGGCGCTGAATTACAGTCATGGCTTAGTCACTTTCGAGAGGTTTCGTAGTGATGTGGAAAGGAGTCTTTTCTGGGGGGCTATATACTGTATCGGGTCCTTAAATAGCTTCCATTTTTCTTGTTGTACAGATGATGATTACGAGGTCTTTAACGTCATTCTACAGACCTATATGCAGGATTGATTGGTGCTTACTTATCTGCCTTCCTGTTGCAGAGTTATTGGTGATACACGGTTACATATAGCGGGGTACCGGTGAGTATCAGATGCAGGTGGCATAATCGAGAACTGCTCATAGGCTGTAAACATTTCCTACTCGTCAATAAAGGTCTACCTCCACGGTACGGCCCGACCCAGACAGCTGTATATCATTAGATCTTCGACAACCAGTTCAAATCCCTCTCCTTCACAACTTCCGCCCTGATATCCTCCCTCGTCCTCCCAACATCCTTGCTGACCAACTCCGAATACAACTGCTGAATCCGTTCCGTAACAGCGCCCCTCTTCCCATCCCCAATAACCCTACCATCAATCTCGGTAACATGAATCTGCGACGGAAAAGTCCCCGTACAAAACGCCTCATCAGCCCCATAAGTCTCCGTAAGCGTAAAGTCTAATTCCCGGACCTTAATGCCATTCGCGCGACACACGTCGATGGTCTTTTGTCGCGTGATGCCTTGCATTTGGTTGTCTTTCGTGGGCGCCCAGACTTCGTCCTCGCGCACGATGAAGAAGTTTACTGAGTTGCATGTTTTTACAAAGCCGCGTAGATCGAGCATTAGCGCTTCGTCAACGTTCATTACGTTGGCATGAATGCAGGCCTGTACGTCTGTGGCTTTGGAGATGTGATTCCACTGTTCATCCTTCACATCTGGAGGTCCGCGACGGACCCATGTTGTCGCGAGTCTTAAGCCGCGAGATTTGGAGTCTGGATCCACGGCTTTAGACTCAGGAATGATAACGATTAAAGGAAGACCGATGTTGACTTTCGGGTTTTGATAAGGTGTTGCTTTGAGGCCGCGACTGACGACGAGACGAATATGGACGTGTTCATCTTGGCCCATGTCGTTTGCGTCGAGAGTTTGATGAACAAGATCGAGGAGGTCGCCTTTTGAGAGGCCGAGGTCCATGTACATTGCTTTTGCTGATTGGAAGAGACGGTTTATGTGTTCTTTTGCGAATTGGACGCGGCCTTTGTTAGCGCGAATTCCTTCCTTTAGGTTGTTAGTGATTGGAAAGGTCATTCGTGAGGGGCGGACTTACCCAGATGCCATCGCCGATGAGGAAATTTGAGTCAAATACTGATACTGATGCTTCGGCACGGGGGACAAGATTAAAGTCTCCCGTGACACCATCACGAATGCCAACCTGATAAGTGGTCAGTCAATTGCCTTATTCTGAGCCAGAGTAGTGGTGACTTACTCGAATGGAAGCATTCTTCGCATTAGGCACTGAACTGTGCGTTGAGCCGCCATGGCTATCTCTCTTGTCTGAGCCTGTCATCTTGTGTTGTGAATGATGTATGATAACGGAACTGTAAATTCGCAATCACGACAAAATATGGTTCAATTACTTTATATCATCCACTCGAAAGTCCTGAGGGAAATATTAATCCGAGTTGCGTTCATCTCACTCCCGTCCAACTGACTCGGTCCCCACCGACCAATTCGGCCCTGTCCGAGCAGGTCCTCATAAGAATAGCCGAACTCACATCTAGCGCAACAGATAGGCGTATCATCTGCCGTCTATCTCGCCAGACGCCTGCGCTAGATTGACGTGATAGCATGGTTCCCCAATCGTCATTCATAGTGGATTCGTTATCTGCCCAGAAATCGATAAGAAGGTGGGGTGATGCAACGCGAAAGACTTGAAAGAGCATAGTCTTGCTCGGTAGCGTCCGAGTAGTCACCTCGGTGGTAACCGAATGACTCGATGTACTCCGAACTACTGTGAACTCCCCGTTGGACCCGCTGAACCCGGGGGATTGGTAAACTTGACGTTGTACTATGAGAAGTCTTTAAAGGTGGCCTGCGCGACACTCTGAGATCGACATTCAACCCCAAGACTTCCTATTTATTCTTTCAGTGTCGACACTATGTCAGCGCAGGGAAAAGCCGACGCGGCACCAGCCAAAGACATGGCTCAGTCAATTGACTCTCACCAACATGACGGGGTTCTCGAGTTGACCAAAGCCCAATCGAAACGTCTCCTGCTCAAGACCGATTTGGTAGTCATGCCGCTCGCAGTTCTCAGCATGACACTCGCCTTCCTAGACAAGGTCCGTGTTTACCACCATACATCTTTAGACTCGCCACTGACTTCTCGCAGAACGCCCTTGGATACGCCGCCATCTTCGGCATAAAAGAAGATGCACACCTCAAACCCCAAGAATACAGCTGGCTCAGCAGCATCTTCTACTTCGGTTACCTCGCTATGGAATTCCCGAGCTTATGGCTAATGACCAAGATCCCTATCGGAAAATACGTGGGAACATGTCTCGTACTCTGGGGAGCTTCACTATGCTTCATGGCTCTATGCCACAATTTTGCTGGTCTTGCGACGATTAGGTTCCTGCTTGGTGTTTTTGAAGCTGCAGTTCTGCCTTGTATGATGATTATTAACTCGATGTGGTATTTGAGGAATGAGCAGCCGCTTAGGACGGCGTTTTGGTATAATACTTTTGCGGGTGTTTTTGGAGGCATTTTGTCTTATGCTATTGGACAGATCAATGGGTCACTTTCGACATGGAAGGTGAGTGCCAGAAACCCCACCGACATTTCTCACAATTGCTAACGTGAATTGCAGTATATCTTCTTGATCTACGGAGCATGCACTATCCTTGCCGGTGCACTTGTTTTCTTCGGTCTACCAGATACTCCCTCTAAAGCATGGTTCTTCACAGCTGAAGAAAAGAAACTTGCCATGATTCGTCTCGCACCGAATCAGACCGGAATCGAGTCCAAGAAGGTACATCTTACTTTCTACTCTATTCATTGCCAACGTTAACACGATCACCCACAGAAATTCCAAACCTCCCAAATCCTCGAATCCCTCCGCGATCCAAAATGCTACTGCATCTGGCTCGGCGTTTTCGGCTACGCAATCGCCAACGCAGGCGTAACAAACTTCAACCCTCTCATCATCGCCGGCTATGGCTTCAGCAAGACTAAGACCGTGCTCATGGCCACTCCTCAAGCTGCCGTCGCTATGATCAGCCAAGCCATTCTCACCACAATCTCATTCTTCGTACCAAACCTACGATGCGTATTCTGGATTTTCGGTGCGCTTATGGGTCTTGTTGGAGCTGTCATGGTTCATTCGCTTGATGTTGAGACGTCAAGGAATGCTTCGCTGGCGGGTGTTTATTTGATGGGTTTTTATAATGTTCCATGGGTTTTCTTGTTGAGTTTGAGTTCGTCGAATACGGCTGGGGCGACGAAAAAGAGTTTCATGGGTGTTTCTATCGCCATTGTCTACGGTAAGTCGCCTCATCGTCTTTGTACCTCATCTCACTAACATATATTCCCAGCTGTTGGCAATATTATCGGACCTCAATTCTTCCTCGACAGACAAGCACCTACCTACGTCCTCGGTATCGGCGCCATGCTGTGCGCGTTCGCCCTGATGGCAGCCACTGGACTCGCTTACTACTTTCTCTGTGCCATTGAGAATAAGAAGCGAGATGACCAATTTGGAAAGGCGCATGATGATACTGATGCTGGATTGGAGGCGGAGAGGAGTGACAAAACGGATTGGCAGAACCCTAACTTCCGATACACTTACTAGTCACCGATTAGTCGGACTTGGGTTAGAGATATAATCTATAGCATTTTCATGATAAGATATTGATCAATCTTGTTGACGCTTCGGGCCATACCGAGTTGAGTCTCGGTCCGGTGCTGCCATAATTCCGCTCCGCTATGGCGTCAATCGGGAATGTCTCCACTTTCTCGGACAGGTGCGAGATTTCTTGATTGCCCATTCTCAGTATACTCAATGAATACTCACAGCAAATAATTCCTTTTTCAAAATTCCACATGCTTTCGACTCTTCAACCCTCTGTATCAAAGGCCTGCAGTCGCTGTCGGGCTCGAAAAGTCAAGGTCCGTTTTCCTGCCATAAATGTGATGTTCTGATGACCCTCGGCTGACCCCGAGTGCTAGTGCGATCTCAAGGTCCCGCAATGTTCGGCATGTATAAGACAAAATGAAGCATGCAATATTACAGATTGTGTGTCTTATCCATATGCTGTGGTAAAGGCCTTGCAAGATCGGATCAATGATCTTGAGGCAAGACTGCAGATGGTCCCGACACCAAGTGGTGTAGTTGAAAGTGTCCCTGAGGTTTCTCATGATACGCACGAGACGGGGGACTTGCGGAAGGAAGCTGAGGAGGTTGGCTTTTTGGTGACTGGAGGGTCAGAATTATACTCGGGCAGCAAATATGGTATGTTCATCCAGCATCTCTACGATTATCTGCTCATTGTTTTTAGTTGGAAGTGCAGCTGGCTCAACATTCGCCAGAATCTTCTTTAAACAACTCAACATAATTCCCACCTGGGATAGCGACGCACAAACATCTGGTCTCGAGCAGTCGCTATGCGAAGCAACAGCCGCACTTCCACCTCAAGCAATAGCTCGATCTCTTCTCAACATCTACATCGCCCGAGTTCACGCGTGGTGGCCATTCCTCCAACTTCCACACCTACGACGAATCTTCCAACGTATATACGAAACTCCTCGCCAATGCACAGATCATGACAAGTTCACCGTCTTCGCTATTCTCGCACACGGAAGTAGTCAATTGACGTCAAAGGATAGCCAATCTCCAGCTGCGATGGATCTGAATGACTCGGCCGCTTATTTCCAGACTGCACTGCGCTTCTTCAATATTCTTCATGCTCACCCGCGTGACCTCTTTGGGATACAGGCGGTACTACTTTTGGCTATATGGATGATTGATTCGTCCCAGGGAAGTCATAATAATGACTTGTGGCAGTTCAGTCGGTATATTATGTCTGCTGCTATCGAAGCTGGATTGCATCGACATAATACGGACTGGGGGTTTACAGCTGATGAGCTGGAGACGAGGAATCGAACTTGGTGGTGCGCTTACAACTTGGAAAGGTGAATCGACAGGCCGACCTGAATCATGTAATCCAATAACTGACTACATGCACAGACAGGTTGCTACCCTGACAGGTCGAGTCCTCTCTATTCGCGATCACGCCGTCCACGCCATGCTACCCAGCCCATCATCCTTCGACAATCTTACACCACTTGAAAGTTCAATTGCACCAATCTTTCACAAACATAACGTCGAGATAGTTGGTCATATGATCTCGCTAAGAAGAATTGGCGGTCGCATCCTTGAGTCCATCTACATAGCCCGTGGACCCAATGGCACAGCCATGGACACTACTTTCCAGCAAATATGCGCCGCATCAGATGACATCCGGCGAGACCTCGATCTCTGGGACCAGGGACTCGAAGCTATGGCCCTAAAGCCATCGCGCGAGTATTCGGAAATGAAGATTGAGTACTGTCTTCTGCAGCTGCTCTTACACAGACCCTCGCCTACATTCATGGTTCCCTCTCGCCAAATGGCGTCATATTGTTCCAAGGCTGCTTCCACGGCTATTCATCATTGGTGTGCGCTGCTGGAGGAATATGGTATTGCGGCTGTGTGCAAATGTTTCAGACAGCTCCATGATGTCATTCTAGTCGGCTTAGCTGCTCTTTACTGCGACTGGTGAGTACAGACATCGGGGCTATTCCTCCGAAACTTGCTTCCATATTCTGCCTAGAGGATCAATGGGTTACAGAGACAAAAAGCATATTTTGGTACTGGGCCTATGGCGATGCAAAGCTAACATCATGTAGGCAAGCCATGGCTCTACCTCCGTCCGCCAACGGGTCACAAAACACACACCGCCATTTTAGTGAGACATCAACTTGTCTAGACATCGTCGATTGCGGCATATCACACATGAAAGCACATCATCTCACAAAATACAAAGAACTGTTTCAGGCTGTACGGAACAAGGTCTACTCAAAGACTACAACAGCAATAAACTCCCCAAATCTTATCTTCAATCCGAACGAAGATATAATGTACTCAATGGGCGATGGGGTAGAGGCTTATGTGAACCAAGTCAGTGAGTTTTTGGATGGTGGTGGGTTCAGTGTTGATGAGGCGCTTGATGCTTGGTACGATGCTTTGATGGGGGAGGTCCAGAATGGATATTCGGAAATGAGTTGATCGATTTTGTTTTTGTGAGTTTGACGTGTCTCTTTTCAAGGCACACTTTGGGAGTGTACGAAGTCGTTATTGGCCACTCGGTCAATATATGCAGCCAGGCTGACGGGCTTGTTATCCTAACAGGGGCTGTGCACCACCACCATCAATCTGCCTTGCAGCCTAACTTCCCAGGTTTTCAACGTGGTCACCTAACGCAATTCTAACATTCATTTATCTTTTCTTATCATCCCCAAACGCTTTGACAAGTTCACCCGCGAGACCTTTTTCGCTCATCATCATCATGGAGATCCTCGGCGCCGTAGCAAGCGGCGTCACCCTAGCAGCTCTATTCAAATACTCAATTGAAGCGCTCGAACTCATCCACCTCTACGAAACCCAAGACATCGACTTTGATCTCCTACAACTCCAGTTCAAGCTGGAGAAGGGTCGTCTGTATAACTGGGGCGACGTGATGGGCTTGACCGATGACTCGAAGAAGAATCGTCTGAGCGAATGGCATTTGAAGGATCTGGTTTCTGAAACCTTGCGACGTATTATCGACCTATTCTCCCATGCGCACGTCATTCGAAGGAAATACGGCTGTGACAACACGTTGGCACTTCCTGCGCCTTTGGATAAAAACGGCATCACCAACGCATTTGATCATTTCAAAATTCAGTCATCAAAGCTCAGCAGTGAACGAGTCTCGCCACTCAAGAAGGCAAAATGGGTCATACGGGACCGAAAGAAGTTTCTTACTCTGATATCAGATGTACGAAGTCTAATCGATAGCCTCGAAAAGATCACAAATGATCTGTCAAGCATCGCACACCTTGAGAACTTCCTTCGGATCCGAATTAATGGAATCACAGACGTCGATACACTTCTCGGGATCGCCTCAGTGTGGAAGGACTCCCATCCTCGTGTGGCGTCTGCAGCATCTACCAAGGCTGACTCCATCTCTATGATTTCGGGGAAACATGAGTTTATCTCCGGCTGGCAAACCATCGTTGACAGCGAGGCTTCTGGGGATACTCTCATCGCCGATATTGAAGACCTAACAATAACAGAGCTTAAGCACTCTGTTATATCATCCAACGAAAAGGTTGAAACACTGGAGAAATCACTGAACTCGACCTCAGAATCCATTACATCTTTGAAACAACAGATGGATACTCTCAGGGATCGAATAGAAGCACAAAAGTATACTGGAATTTTTATATTCGTCTTAGCTACTTTATCCCTACTTTACTTCTTTCAGGTACAGTCTCTATAGCCACGGGTTTCTTACTCCACCTGCTCATATACGCCACAGGACCTAGACATTCAACTTATAAAGTCACTTAGCTGGTCCAAGTTGACCTCTCAGTGTCTTTATTCATTGTTGTTAATCTATCCTTGGGTACTGCACTTTAATCTACTGTACAACCGCAAATCTTTCTTTCCCTTTAGAAGGTAAGCCTTTATACAATCCAAACAGTCCAAGCCTCTCTAACTGATAGTTAAAAGAGAACATAGTTTACATGCTGAAGACTGCCTTGCAATACTAGTAGTCTGGGTTATTACACTAGCTACATTATTTGCATGGCATTACTCAGGCGCTTCTACTTTTTTGTTAACTATTCTTCCAAGTTTTACATCGATTGCTACGATTGCTTTGAGTATCTTGACAATTTACAGGAGGCCGAAAATAGTTCAGTCTAAGTGATAAAGACTACTTGAATTACTTAGGGATTAACTATAATCTATGATAGTAAATTATTTAAGCGGTTAAAGATATCGATAATATTATTTTTGTGTACTCTAGTATCTTGACTAAAAGATAGAGTTGTCTCCACACGAGAAAACACCACCAATGCCATCTTTGTTATTCTCAAACAAATCCAACAACTCAGTAATAGCAGCCCACAAACCACCCGCATTCAGAAACAACGTCACACCAATCATAGTAACATTCAAAACTGTAAGCAGTGCCTTCTTCCAGTTAGAGAAGTAAAGCCCCTTGTTGAGATGCAGCCAGAAAATCGCCGCAAATCCATACGTAAACCAAGGAATCGTCGTCGCACTGGTGATCGACAGAATCGAATCAAAGATAGGAATGACGTTGGCAATGACAAAGATCAGAGCCCAGAAGCCGGTAACGGACAAAATCCAGGTTACCCAGGACTTGACGCTGTTGTCAGTGACTTGGTGGGTGGAGCGCATTTGGCGCATGGCGGTGACGTAGACGTATTTGCAGCCGGTGTGGCCGATGGATAGAGCGGTTGCTACGACGGCGGGGAGGACGATGCCGTAGGCTACCTTGGCGGGGATCGAGGATGCGGCGCTGAGGACGGGGGATGTTGTGAGGTCGCCGGCGAGACAGTATAGGGCTACAGCCATGGCGATATAGAAGAGGGTACTTCCGATTTCGAGAACAGCGAGGGCAAACTTGAAGTCCTTCTGGGGATCCTTCATCTCAGCCATATACGAACTGTCCAGAATTAGCACGATTCAATAAACCTCGGTGGTCATGGTTTGACTTACGGAAATGTGAAAGTTCCAGCGTAGGAAAACACCACGCGCAGACAAGCATTCAACCCATCACGAAACGTGGGGTTTCCAACAACCTTGAGCTCCTTATGCCACCCAGCAGGCGCAGTCGCAGGACCCGAAACAGCCAAACTGATCAAAACGATCAAACAAGCAGCAACAACACTAACAGCGTTGGGAACACCGGCCTTGGAAACGAACTTCATGGTTCGAGGGATGGACAAGATATAACAAGCCACGCAAGCGACCAAAATCCAGATAACTGTACACGTGGCGTGGCTGCTCAGCGTGTTCAGCGCGACGGAGAGTGTAACTGTAGCAGACGCGACGATGAAGACGACTTGGATCATCATGACGAAGCCAGCTAGCGACTCAAACCAAGCTCCGCCGACAATGCGGGTCATTTCGACGATGGAGACCACATTGGGATGTTTGCGATAGAATTGTAGCAGACAATACGCAGCATACCACGAAATTCCACCAATACCCAAAATGGCGATGATACCAGGCACGATGCCGAGGGTCCTGATCGTCGCGGGCAGAGACAAGATACCGAGACCCAGCTGATTTGTGAAGAGGATGAGGACTGTATCCCAGCGACCTAGGGTTCTGTATGTTTTGCCGCCTTGGTCGAAGATGTTGCCTTTTTCGACGGTGCCGGCGGGGACTTCTTGGAAATCTGTTGAGTCTGCTTTTGGTTGTTCTGTGTCGTTGTCTGAGGTATTCGTGTCGTTTGAGATTGGAGGATCAGCAGGTTTATCTGCTGATCTTTTGAACTTCATGATGCCCATGGTGAGTGTCTATATCGTTTGCATTGACCTCGAAACTTGACAATTTTGGTGATCCCAAGCATAAAAGAGATCACAGGTATAAGGGAAGGAGTGAATCAGGAAAAGTGAGAGAAGGGAGAATAGAAAACGAAAGGAACAGCGAGTGCGGAACCTTGACGTTATTAGTGGCCCGATTTGTTCTCCATATATTATCACCCTTTTTTTCTTGTTGTTTGACCCCAGGCTAAAACTGCTCCGATCGGAGGTTGTGGCGGGAGCTAGGACACCGGGATGGATTAAAAATAACGGGTGCCCCGTAGGAACTTCTTTACGATGATCCAATAGAAGGGGCAGTATTACGGTATTGCTCTCGTTGACTGTGACTACGGGCATTGTATTCTGTTCTGTTCCTCGTATAACCCCGTGGGGGTGGTCTTTATTGTTACGTGATAGCATCATCTCGTCAAATTACTCTCGTCAAACAATGGAAGTAAGGTCTCTAAATGGAAGGTCCCTTATGAAAATATTGAATTTGTTGATGCTCAGCTCATCTTTTGATCATTGTCTTAATGCCGATTGGTTCTCGGACCCCCCGGCAAATCCTTCGGAGCGGATCCAAGTAATAGTGGGTCGCTTGCCTCTTGACGTTTTCAGTGGCATTCTTGACTGAAAATCCCATTCTTCAGTGGAGAAGATTGCGTAGTTGAGGCTCCGTCTGTCAAAATTCTTGTTCGGATCCGACGTCAACAATTGCCACGCCTGGCTTTCTCTCTACTGCAGGGCCTTCCCCTTCCAAGTTCAAGGCTGGAAGAAGCTTAATTGAAGTCTCTTCAACTAATTATTTCTGACTGATGAAAAGTGGACCTCGGCCGTTTTGTCTTACTCGCGAAACCATTTCTTTTACGTGATGCCCAGCATTGAAGTTTTCTCGCCTTGACATTGTCAATCCACATCTTACTCTCCGATCGGAGGCTCAATTGTGGATTGTCGTGACATGAGGATTACTTAATTAAAATTCCTTCCACGCATGCTTCTACCGCTTTTTGGTCCCTGCATTGCCGAGATCGCAGAGTTGGCCGAAACTTTTTTTGCCCATCTTGAAGGTGATCCGGCCGGAGTCGGCCTATGTTTTGGTGAGAAGAGAGTAAGAAAGGGTAAAGGAGGCTTTGGTGATGGTGTTGTGAGGTGAGAGTGGTGCGACTTTGGCGGTTGCGGCTTGCGACGGAGGTTTTTCGCATAAGCTTCGACCTATTTTTCGCGTTTTAATCTCGGATATTCGCCTATAACGTCCTTAATTGAGTTGGTTCGGGTTCCTTAGCGGTGATTCATGCTTGTCATTTTTGGTGTTGCATTCGCTCGTTGTTTGATGATCTGCATGCTGCAGGGTAACTTCGGCGCGTCGTGACAAGCCGACTTGTTTTGTCGATTGAGTTTATGCATCTCTTCACGGAATGTCGCACTCGGTAAAATCAGTGTCAGGGAGTATTGAATCAATCATTGGCTTATCGTTATGGTCTCTGGCGTCGGAGGGCTGTTGGTATCGGCAAGTCGGCACGATCCGCGCCGATTCTCCGAGTTGACATCACTACGGAAAACGATCGCAACCACGGCCCTTCCTCGTTATCGCTTGTGAGCTGGGGGACACAAGCCGGATTCACAGAATGGAACACTCATTATTTTTCTCAATTTGGATAAACAAGAAGTCACGTTTATCTATGGCTGCGCACTAACTGTCATCCCATCCTCTCCGTCGCGATATACCTCTAACAGCCCGATTGACGCGTCTCAGGCCAAGTGAGCCGCGCATGTGAGATGGCGCAACAAAGGCTTTGCAATTGGGGGAAGAAACCAGTAGATGATGCAGATCAACGTTCATTAGCGGTGCCATATAGCCGACGCGCGTTATGAATTGATGTACCCCAATAAGCCGGATACACGAATGCGAATCCTACCAGAGTTCTCACATCAGCAAAGAATTCAAGCCAATAACGGTCCTGCGCAAGTAACATCGACCGACTCAAATTATCTGATGGGTGTCAGAATTTAATTCATTTATTGCTGAGTAGTATGTATATAATCCCAGCCATGCCATCATCTCACCTGAGTTCAATTGACTCTGTTCATTACCGTCAAAATGTCCGAATATCAAACCTACGAAACCCAAAAAGAATGGCGCGAAATTCAATCCTACCTTCCAAAGCGCCTACACTTCACCCCCACCCACTCTCCCACCGAAGAAGTATGGCATCACGACGGCCACGCCCTCCATCTCGACCGCTGGCCCAACCCCACCGCCAACGTCCGTCTCATCCTCCATCACGGAATGGGCACAAACGGCCGTATGATGTCCATGCTCCTCGGTGTACCTCTGCACTCCGCCGGTTTTGAACTCGTAGCTATCGACATGCCCGGCTACGGGTGCACTGTCCCTAAGAAAGACTACCTCTGGGATTTTAATGATTGGGTCAAGATTTCTAGTGCATTTGTGGACCATGAGTATGAACGTGATGATAGACCTATTGTGTTGTATGGACTTAGTGCTGGTGGGGGCTTGACGTTTTGTTCGGCGGGTTTGAATGGGAGAGTCAAAGGGATCATTGGTATGACGTTCATGGACATGCGTATCCCAGCTGTTTCCGACGTCGCATGTCGAAATCTGTTGATGAGCCGAATCGGCGCACCGAGTAGTCGTCTCATGAACACCCTCGGTCTAGGCTGGTTCTCCCTACCAATGTGGCTCACCGGCCGAATGTCAACACTCGTCAACGACCCGCAGGCTTTACAAGCATGTTACAAAGACAACAGATCAGCAAACGCGTGGATAACCATGAAATTCATGGCAGATTTCATTACGTATAAACCAGCGAAGGAACCGGCAGAGTTTGATGTTTGTCCTATTTTGTTGACGCAGCCAGCTGAGGATCGATGGACGCCTTTGTGGGTTTCGGATATGTATTTGAAGGATGTCACAAAGGTTAGTGTTAAGAAAGTCATGTTGGATGGGGCGGGACATTATCCGCTTGAGGATCCGGGGTTGCAGCAGATGAGTGAAGCGATTGTTGCTTTTCTGAAGGATATTGAGGAGAAGTCTGTCTAGTTGTCGGTCATTTCTAAAGTATCGTACATGCAGGTCCTGTATCTACCTCAGTCTCTATCTGTTCCGTATCAGTTAATAACAACCTCTTCCTTCTATTCTTCGCATCTATACTCTCAAATTGCCTCTTGATCATCAGCATATCAGAAAAATAATGCAATCCAGCAAAATCAGTCTGATACTCCAACAGCAATTCCTGCACCTCGACATATCTATAATCCTCCAAAACCGCCAGCGCTACCACAAGGGGAGTCGCAACAGCCGACGCAGCAAGCGGTCGATTCGAACTCGCATCCTGTCCCAAAACGATGATATCATCAACATACCCCTTCGCCTCCTCCACAAGAACAGGATCATCATCATAAGACCGTATAATTCTGTTCAGAATAGAAGCCATGGTGAGCATGGCAGCATTCGCAGTATGAAAACGAATACCCAGTCGTCTCTCTTGGGCAGTAGAACCCGATTCTCTAGCTTTCGCAACTGCTGCGCCGACTGCTTCGATAAGTCGCGGTTGTTCCGTTTGTATCAAGGCGTAAGTACAGCGTATTTGGTAGAGATATTTATCTGGATCGCGGATAAAGCAGGACATTTCGCCCATTGTTCCGATGTCTAGAGAGGCGAAGGATGTGCCGTCGCCAGATTTGAGAGGGCGACCTCCTTCGCTTAGAAGCGAAAAGGCCTGCCAGAACCAGGGGCCTAGCTGGACGTTTGGGTTTGTGAAGCTCTCAAGAACCTGCCACAATCATCAGTACGTTAGATACACAAGGGGTGGGAGAGTCTTACCACGACGGCGAAGATGGTGTGCATGAACGGACGAGCTGAAGGATCAAAACTAGGATTCTGAACAGCATTTTCTAACAAGTTTCCCAGAACTTGATAGTGTTTTGCATTATCATAACAATTCCCCAACCATTCCTGTATACCGAGTCAGAAACGTCGCCTATCAACAAACCGTCAAGACTCACCTGGCAAATAGCAACAAGATATATCGCACACATATTATCCAACGAATTGGCTTGCTTAGGATCACTTATAGCCTCCCTCAACGTCCCCAACGCATCAACATACCGATCCAACGCCTTCACCTTGGGCGCAGTCTTATTCCGCATTGTTCCGAAGCCCGCGACAAAGGCACTTATAGCTGCATCAAGAGCCTTGCTCGAGCCAACATGTCTCGGTAAATCCACGACAAAAGATCCATACGTAGAAATCTCATACGCTGGATCATTCAAGTCGAGAATACGAACCAAGCTTCCCGTTATCAATGTCTTTTCATTGCTTGGTGCAGCAGCTGGTGCTGGATTTGTTCTCGTAACGACTATTGCGTTTGTGTTCTTTCGAGCAGCTTGGGAATTTTCAGATTTAAAGACAAATCGCTTTACACCGACTCCCGTACATGGTATTCTGAGCCGTGTACAGCGTGAACATGCTGGTTTGGTCTGATCGCACTGATGTCATTGGTAAGCGGGGACTGTTAGTGGGTGGATGACGTTACCTTCTTTTTTTGCTTACGGCACGCGTCGCAGCCTTTTGCAGTTGGAACACCGGCCATATTGTTTTTACCGTATTGATTTGGCTAGTATGGAGCTGTAAAAGTCCAGTTTTATTACTCTTGAAATTCACGATGATGATGACGGATCCCCGCCTCTTCCAGGCTAGTCCAGTGGATGAGTTTGTGAGACGTGGCTTATTAATGCTGTGAGACACCAAGACTTTATCGCGATTTATCACAACAGTTTGTCATCCAGAATACAAAAAATGCTTACTTAGACATATCTTATATATCTACGGAATAATGGCTGTGTAACAGCAGCTTAATTGACAGCTCAGCCTCAGCGACGATTAAAATCATTTATTGCTGTCAACCTCGACCATGTGTTCCCCCAATACTATACTGGCTCTTCTCCCATCGTACGAACTCATGCTCTGATTGACGTCTACCCAACTTGTTCTGGTTATCGCTGTCATACATGTCCCTTAAACAAAAATCGGCACCACTGTATATCTTCCTGAATCGATGTGACCTTGCAACCTCGCTGCGAACCTTTTCGGATGACCATTACATTAACGTCATCCGAACACGTCACTCCTATCCCTTCCGTAGCAGTATACCGTCTGATTGCTTCAACACACAAGTATTGCAATGACAAAACAATATCGCCTCTCCATCCGATAGGGTATCTACACTTTGGCCCTCTCCCTCAATACTACACGACATATCACCCGACCACAGCCTTTAACGCACAGCATTCCAAGTTCAATCTTGTGGCGGAGTTACTGAGAAGAGCAAAAATACACCCTTTCGGGATATCAGGCAAAAAACATACAACAGCGGGGATTCGCTGGTCGTCACCGACCCAACTACTAATCCGCCCCTTACCAGCTTATCTATGGGAGAGCGGACGGGGAGTCTTCTATAGTCAAGCCAGGTCTTGGCAAAGGATTCTAGAGATTTGCCGATATTATCCCGGTTTGATGTATACATGTAATGATGCGATTCTGACAGCTCCGAGAACCGACCTTAACAGATTCCGCTTTCCACCGTTTTGACGTATTGACCTACAGCCTTGGACCGATTTTATCCACGAACAAAGGCTCACTTTTGGTATATTCAACGACACCTTTCCGATCGAGACCCGCGTTTTCGAGAACCAAGCTTTCTTGGCCGGCTTGGGTGATAGAGTCTCCCAGCGGCGGATAGCAGACGAGAAGACGCTCGAGTACTTCTTACATAACAGCGTAGAGGATCCGGTCAGGGTCATCATAAAGAAACTCGGAGAGGTTGAAGAGGTCATAGCAGCCTTCGAAATCGGAGATGGCATTGTGTTTGAGAATCATCCCCATGCCCTCAGCGACACTGCCGAAGAAGTGGTTGAAAGAGAAACCCCATCGACGCCGAGGACGCCAGACCATCGACGAGATCTCAACCAGTTGCGACCAGACCAAATTTGTGTCACTCGATCTAGCAATAAAATTTCTTCGCAACGTACAATGGTATACATCTCCGAGTACAAGTCGCCATGCAAGTTAACCGTTCAGCATCTTCGTGTCGGTTTCCGCCCTATGGATATTTATACGGAAGTTGTAAATCGAAAGACCATACCGACATCTGTGAACCCGGACGCGCTGTTTCGATACCATACAGAGAGGCTGACTGCGTCTGCTATTACGCAGACGTATCATTACATGATCGAGAGTGGCCTTGAATATAGTAATCTGACTATCGGCGAGGCTACCGTCTTTCTAAAGATTGACTGGAATGAGCCTGAAACTCTTCACTGCCATCTGGCGGAGCCCAGATACGAAGTGTCAGCTCACCCAAATAGCTTTCACATCTGCACGGCTGTCGGTCAATATCTAGCGTTCACGCTAATGGTACTTGGTTCACCCGGAGAGAAACGGGAACATGGACAGGAGGAACGTCGAAGAGCAATGGATAACTTGAAAACATGGGCTGAAGATTTCAAGACAACCTTGCGTTCGATTCCAGAAAACGAACGATCAACGTCATCGGACCACTCACCCGATTACCAACCAACCACCTACCACGATGTCGAGCGATCGCCGTATCTCCTGCGCAGAAGAAGACGCCGAACTGCTGAGCAGCGGATCGACGAAACATTATTTGAGAAGGGATGACAGGCGAGAGCCACCTGATGACGAATCGGCCAGGCCGCCGGATACTCCCACACCAGCGGGACGCAGTACAGGACAAGCGAGTCGGCGAAGCCAACGACTGGCACCTCGGCCTCATGGAAATAATCATGAACAAAGTCGCCAATATTGCACGCAAAAATGCCTTCTCGGACTGGTGAGGAGAGGTTTCCTCGACCCAAAATGCCCTAATGTGACTCTTCACTGTAAGGACCGTCTCACGTACGCGCGCCATCCCATCAATCATAGCGAATGGCTTGCGCTTCTGCGAAAACAGTTAGAGCGATCATTAGACGATGGGATTACGCGGTTAGAACAAAGCGGTGCCCATGGTGTTCTTTTTAAGATTACCCTACTAGCCTCCGGCTACACGTTCCTCGGGAAGGGCACGGTACGGGCGTTTATTAGGGATCTTATACATGAGGCTGCGGTATATGGCCGTCTGAACCGAATTCAAGGTCGCAATGTCCCTATATTTTTAGGCGCGGTAGACCTTCGATCGATGGGTAAGGTCTACTACTACTTCCACCGAGTCTACGTGGTGCATATAACATTCCTGTCCTGGGGCGGAGACAGTCTTGCTGACGTATTGAAGATTGGCGACGCGGGAAAGAATCTCCAGACCATGGCCATTACATCGTTGCGAGCTATGCATCAAGAGGGAGTGGTTCATAAGGATATTCGATTCGCAAACATGCTATTCAATCGAGAGGTCAATAGGGTTATGATGATAGATTTCGAAAGGGCATCACTTGTCGAGCCGCCCAGACTTCCGTTGGCTCAATTAGTGTCAAATAAACGCAAACGAATGACAGAGGAAAGAGAGAGCAAGAATGCGGTCATATCGTCCTGCAATGCACGCCGGGCTAGCAGGGGGTTCTCAGAGGATATTGCTAATGCGAGGATGGTGTTTCGAGATCTGGATACGCCGCGTGTTAGCGTAAAATAGCTAAATCTGAGAGCATATTAGCCTTATATCTATAAATACTCAGGAGGCTCCTCTACGTAAGGCGCTTGCCAATGCCTCACAAACGCTACTAGGCTGCCACTCCCTCCCATTATGAATGCTTTCCAGACATTGGGCTGTGGCTAGGGCGCTTCCCATCGACCTATTGATAAGGCTTTCAACCAACAATTTGGCCTAAGTAAGCCCCGTAAGCGCGCCCATGAGACATTCCCAGCAGCAGTCGGGCCGGGAGCCGAACTGCCGACGCCTTCTCCATCCACCTCGACCGAATCTCGAGACCTCTCACCTATGCAACAAATCACTGTCAAGGTTAAAAACTAAGATGACGCTCGATATACCTAGCAGGGAAGTAAGTCTTGGTGCTGTGAGGACAGGAAGATTTACCATCTGCGCCGTTAGTCGGAACTTAAGATGGCAAGGCAAAAAAGACGCCAGCTTGGGATATCACCAACAGGCGCAAGTGCGATAGGCACGCTGAGCCGAGTCGGTCCTGGGCTCATTTTTGGGATCGGATACTTCGGTAAAGTCTTAGATCTGGGACAACTTCCGAGTTCCAGGCCCCGGTTGATGTTGCCACATCAAAAAATCGATTTATTAGTCATAAACCTACACTACCTACGAGACTTCAACATTCAATACTACTGAAGCACATACTTTCTCAAGTATTGCCTCGTTTTAGTCAGACTTATAAATTTGATTGCTGTTAAGGCGTTCACTTCTACCTTGCCGTTATTTTGCTCTAGTTTCCCTACCCAACACTTAAACATTAATTTGCGACTAATAATGTCAAATAATGTCGATCGTGTACTTCCCACCTGGCCCAAGTTTAAGATACTCGTCCGTGCTTAATGTGTCAAGACGATCATTGAATGCATCCTCAAGCTCGGAACCGGAATAGTCGCTCTTGAATGGAATGAGGAATGTCCCGACCCGAACATATGTCCCACGCTCAGCTGTCCTCCGGAGGACAACCCCACGCTCCATAGTTCCGTCCACGCTCTGCTCCGAGGCAATGCGAAGCAAGAAGAACTCATCCGCTACTACTTTTCTAGACGTGTCCCAGGAAATTATTATGGCTCTTCCCTCCTGAAACTCGAACTCATGAAATTCCTTGAAGCTAGTGTGGTGCCCGAACTGTATCCAAGGTGCGCCGTCCCGGAAATTCCGACGAAATTTGCAAACTGGGCCACGAAGACGAAGCCGACAAGAGTCTGTGCCGTCAAAGAAGTTTGGCGATAGTCTTGCAATCTGGACACACAAGACCTCGGTAGTAACTACCAGGGATGAGAGCTCAACAGTCTGTATTGGTGCAATGATAGATGCCCAAGACCAAGAAGGCGCGTTTCTCATCTCACGCTTAATACTGGTCGGTTCAGGCCCACTCCTTCTGGGGAGCGAGTCCTGACTCCAAAGCATCGATTGCGGCAGGTCATCCTTCCACATACCGGCCAGATAGTCTGGCGGCCTCAAGCACATTGTCGAGCAAAACCGCTTAGCTACGGCCGATATGGCAAGCAGACGATCTTCGGGATAGCTGAGGGAGGTTTGAGAGTATTCCTCCACAAGTTCGTACCATCGCAATTTAACCTGCTGTATGTTTGACGACGTCGAAATTATGCCGACGCTCTTGTCGAAGTGTGTTGATGATTGATCTGGAACACCATGCGGCAAAACCTCTGATGCCTCAAGAGAATAGCATTCCCAAAATACCTGGTCCTTAGTGAAGTGCACGATACGTGGTGCAAGCGTCCGTTCTTGGAAGACCCAGCCACGCTTGTTCAATGGCCCCTCCGATGGATGAAGACGCCATTTATTGGGGAATACTTCGAGTCGTACATCCTCTTGAGTTTCCGAAATTCTGACCGTTGCTCTGCAAGGGTTTATGCAGAGAGCTTTTCGGTCGAAAACCAAGCCTTCGTGGACTCGTCCCTCCGTGGCCGAAATGTTGAGCATGGAGTTGAAGTAGATCTCGTCCATACGCATGATCTCGGCCGTCTTCTCTGATTCCTCATCTTGCATTATGCATAGAGCATCGATCCAGATATAGCGAAATCCTAAAGCTCTGGTAACGTGGACAGCATGTCGGAACACGGCTGCTTTATTGCAGTTCAAAAGATGAGGAGATATATCGTCAGTGAGAAGGAACGAAGCCTTTTTGGTAAGTAAGATACTTGGGGGAGTCCCCCACCTGTGGCTGAGGGTAAGGTAAGGAGTCTTTGGTGGCAGAGAGTACGTCGTCGGGACGATACGGACGTTGTGGAGATTTTCCAAGCTTAGCAGGTTAAACCTCTCCGGTCCTATCTCTTCTATTGGAGGAAATTGGTCTGATCCCGTTGACATGACGTCTACCAGCCTCAAGGGAAGTCTACTTGCTGCTTCTAACTTGGTGCACACGTCGTGAGATGAGGTGCAGTTTTTCAACCAGGATCGAATGCTGTTCAACGTTTCTAACGACCACGTCCTCGGAGAATCGAGGACTCGAACACGGCCGTGCGTAGCTGAAAGTGTTAACTAGTCCTTAGTTTCTAGGACCCCAAGCTTGCGGAATTTTGTCATGTTTTCTCACCATGTTGTATACGTAGTGAGCCAGGATAGTGCGCCTGGCTGTCTACTGCGTCCCTTTCGAATCCAATGAGCCCAACGGTTGCGCCATGGGGCTCATGCCGAGCTCTGGAGATTGCCAGAGCCAGTACTTCTCCAGAACTGAATGAATCCAAAAGTCGAGGAATTTGTGCGTATAGTAGAGTGCACATGTGACATTTTGAGGAGGACACGTTGGTTGCTAACCGAATTTGATGCTTAAAGTGAAACAGTGACACCGAGGAGGCTTCCACGGATTCAGACTGGAGGAGGGACGCCGCATCTTGCAAGATGTTAATACAGTCGTCGCATGTTATGTGGGTTTGCGGTTGCGCCATGCTGACACCTCCTAGTTGAGGAGGCTAGCCCCGGGCGGGATCAGAATATCCCCTAGAGCTTGAAGGCCGGTACCAGGCTGACACCTAAAGGAGGCGAGTTGGCGCGGCGGAGACCTGGTCAAAAACTGAGCCGAAGTTGAAGCGGTGTGTAAAGAGCCCAGAAAAGCGGCCACCCGTGCCACTCACGTGCAGCTTGACTCTCGTCTCACCGACACTACTAGGCTGCCACTCCCTCCCATATGAATGCTTTCCAGACATTGGGCTGTTGGCTAGGCTGCCTCCCATCGTCCATATATTCTGGCGTCATGTGAACAAAGCTTTCTGGTAGGGTCGGGAGGAGAAATAATTTAAGCCGGCATTGGTACGGAAAACGGTGGTGGGGCCTGAATACCGGCTCCGTCTCGTCTGAAACGGTACGGAGCATAATCGGCGCCGTGGAAAGCTGCCCCGGCTAAACCCCCTAGTGAAGTTATTTTTACTATAGCCTTCTCATATGATCAGTAACCTCTATCTATAATTGGTTAAACTAAAGCTCACAGGCTTCCGAAAACTGAGGACAGGGGTTGCTGAAAACAGAGGCTTCGACCTCAGAAACATAAGACCCTTCTACAGAATGAAAGAACTTGACGGGATCCCGAGTTCTCTGATAGGTATGGTCGTATGTGAAAGATTTGCTGTTGCTTTAGCATATGTTTGCAATGGGTTGGGCATGTTAAGACTCTTACGGAGAGTTCATCAGCGGGTGTTGGTGGAAAAGTCATTACCGTCGCCCTTCTATCTATCTATATATGCACGCCAACCGACAATACAATACTAATATCGCTTCTTAATCTTCTATTTCCATTTAGGGAGTTGCCTGCAAATACTTCTTTCCGTCTCTTTTGACCCGATGTTAATGTTGTGATACTTCCCTACCTAGGCAAATATCTTTCCTCAGTATACTTAATCACCACCAGCGACACATTCGTAACAACTCGCCAAGTCGAAGTAGTAAGGACCGAGATAAAAGTTGTCCACCTGCATATCTTGCTCATCCGCATCGTACAAATAACACGAATCGCCGTAGAAACTGAAAGACTTGCAATGACATTCATTGCTGCAAGCATAGGCACATTGTAAGTTATTCTGAGTCTGCACCGTTTTTACGAGGAACGAATCTGCCTGCCAGGGCGCGATCTGTCTTCCGCAAGAACTGGACCGGCCGCTCTTCACGATAACCTGTGAACAAGCTTGGCATGGTTCGCCGACCGGCGCTGTGGTTGCGACTTCTGCGGTCGTTCTTGTCTCAGTAGCTGAGATTTCGAATATGGTGGTAGTGGTTGCTTCTGTCGAGGAGTAGACCTCTGTGCTTGAGGATGTTTCAGGAGAAGATTGTGTCTCGGCAGTCGTTGATGGTTCGGTCGATAGCGCAGTGGTCGACCATGTTTCCAGATCAAAACTAGCTGAACTGAATGGGATGATGGAAGAAGGTTCTGGAGATGGTTTACAGGGACCGGCGTAGACACTGGACGTAGCCAGGATGGCAGCTAGCAAATGCTTGAAAGTTTGAGGGGTCATGTTGTAATATTGAACGGACTTGGCTAGATGGGACCGGAGAGAAGATGCGACAGAGGAGACATCTCTTTTTGTATCACTTTGCTGAAGGATTGCAATCTCCCATCGATCGGAAAAGGACTTGAAAAAGACTAGTGACAGAAGGCTAAAATCCAAATATAAGGGAACAGTCGGCGCTATGTTCAATAGTTTCTTCTAGCTCAGTTTGAGTTCCTTATCCCGCAGGTCGCACAACTCCACTACAGGGGTACATACGATAGAACAGTTAGGCGAAGGCCAAGAATTGTCACATTCAGCTTCCGGTGTAGAGGTCCTTGGCCGCGAAAGGATTAGCTGAAGACAAAAAACAAAACTCAGTAATATTTCCTGAAAACTTCTAGACCATATTATCTAACCTGACATTGCTACGGTTGGGGGCTGTGAGTGACAAGGGTCAGCCGTGGGCAAGTGCCAAAGGATGAGGAGGATCAGCTTTTAATTAAATCGAGATGTAGCGCTTAGGCCACTATCTTACCTATATTTACTAATAGTATTAAAGCAAGTGAGAGTCTAAAAAGTCTTTTCTTTTGATAGGTAATGGAAATGCTCGCAGTTTGAGTGGTTTCTGTGTTAAGGGCTATCAGAGACAGCCTTGGTCGGAGCTTAGCACGTCATCTCAGGGACATTGACGTTATCATTGACAGCGAGCCCGTAGGTAGCAAAGCCCATGTTATTTCCACAAGCCCAGCAGCCGATATCAGAGAAGTAGTCGCTGCCTCCCTGGTCGGCAATCTCGTCAGTGGTGGCTGCATATAGCTTGCAGTTTCTCTGTGACAGAAGCGAAGTGTAAGAGTACGACTGGCAATCTGGGTAGATGGCACACATGTCTCTGCACTGATCGCCGCCGCCGCAAGGCTGGACAGTAAGAGTGGCAAACTCCTGAGCACAAGACTTGAGAGTACCCTTGCGGCGCACGCAGCCACTATTGGGTGTGTCACCCATCTTGTTAATGCAGATACTGTCATCGGGGAAGCTGGGGCAGGGCTTGGGAATAATACAACTGCGGTCGTAAGAGGCGAACTGAGTACCTGTGTTGCCAACAGGAACATCACTCAAAGAGCTGGAGATAAGGCGACACTCGTTGGCACAGTTGTTTCCGTAGCTCCATTCGAAGGAAAGGCACTTCTCGTCAGCGAGGCAGAGAGCAGCGCAATCCTCTGGTTGGTAGTTGCTACTTGTGAAGCGACTGTACGCCCCAGCGCTGTTGTAAGGATGCATACCACACCCGCGACCAGGGATGTCGGAGTTGCCAATATTGGCACAGATGCGGCTTACAGGGCCATCGGGTTTGATTGTTGATGACTGGCGAGGAGAAGAATTGCTTTCCGATGTAGTGGCCGTAGCAATTGCGGGAACCGATTCAGTGCCTGTCTGGTGTTGCGCACTGGAAGCGGTCATCTCTGTTCCAGGGGTCTGAGAACCTTGCTGATAAGTAGTCTCCATGTCGCTTAGAGCAGGTGTTGGAGTACCAGTGGGAAAGCTCGTTGGGGTTCTGGTAACTGGTGTCTCGTTGCCAGTAGGCTGAGTGTTGGAACTGTCATTAATTGGAGTATAAGAACTGCCAGTTCTAGGAGTGGCGGGGCCATTGGAAGCTTCCGAGCTCTGGATATGAGTTGGGATAATTGGAGGCACCGATGAGGTCCTGGCTTGAGTAGTAGAGGTTGAAGTAGAAGTAGTGGTGAAAGAAGAGTCAGAACCACCACCAAGATCAAGGGGATGGTCATCGATCGTCTGAGGTGTGATCTCATTAGACATGAAAAGAGAGTCGACGTAGACCTGAGCGGATCCTCCTAGCAAACAGTTCATAGAGATGGACAAAGGTGCAGAGCGCTCAGCAGCAGTGACCTGCTCAAGAGCCATGCCCCACTGTACACTGGTTCCGAAACTGATGATCCAGGTCTGGAAGAAAGTCTGGCTACCGAGTGAAGCAGTCAACTGGCAAAAGTTCAGAGACGGGGCGGTGACGACCAAGTAGAAGAAGCGGACAGTGTAAGGTCTAGTCAAGCTGAGCTGCTCAATTGACTGAGCGACACCGGCAAAACTACCAATGTCTCGCTTCTTGACGCCATCTTGATTGCTCGCCTTTAGCGACAGGCATCCCGAGTCTTTACTGCCATCACCTTTGTAGCCTGGTCCGACGACGATCCCAGCATCACCCCGGACAGTGAAGCCCGGAACACCTCCGCCAGGAGGGGCGATGGAGAAGCCACCGCCCTCGATGACACTTTTGATGACAACGGTGCCTGTAGTTTCGGAGGCTGTCGCTGACGTTGCAGTGTTAGAAGGAGTGAGGTCAATAGTTGACGAGCTGAGGTGAGAAGGTCGCGGTTTACAGACACTCGCAGCAGTAATGTCCAGTGAGCCGCTTAGAGCCAAAGCGGCGAGCACTACGATGGACCGCATCGTTAATGAGCGACTGAGATAGGGAAACGAAAGAGTGGCTGTGAGGACTAACACTCACGAGAACAATTGAAATGCTGGAGGGGAAAAGTCCATCGTCTGGTATCTGGGTATTTGTTTTTACTTATGCCTGAGCATGATCGGTCAAATGGCAGACTGCTAGTGACCCTGACCCCTGACTTATGAGCGGGCAAAATGATCGATAGTTGAAGATAGCATGCAAATAGTTTAACCATGATGGATGTTAGGTTCATCTTTCAGCTCAGCTGTGGAACCCCGTTGCAGTATGGCTTAGACCTTGATCAAGTATAGCGTTAACGTTAGGCCCTGACATGCTGAATGAATTAGCCAGTGTACGTTACTCGCAAGAATCTAGAACTTCGCAGCGCCGCGCTTAATTAGATAGCGCCACTAATAAATCGCTCGTCCAGGGACCAAACTGAGTATGATGGATGATATGGGTACAGCCATGTAATTGTCAAAAGTGTATTCGGCGACTACTCTCGTCCTAAGCGGCTTCGTCTTCAATCTCGAGGTTTCCGACCTTGAACTTTTGTCCCTTCTTATTCGCATAATCTTTGTGATCATGGTAATCCTTGACCCTCTGTCGCACATACTGAAGGCCTGTCACGGGCTTTTCATCTTCAGAGTCATTGCCAATCAGACCCAGCCTTCGCAATAGTGGAGATGGCGCTGGCTTGATATCAACGCTGTCGCCTGGCCTGACGAAGTAAAACAAGCCCTGGCGGAAGAGATGTGCCTGATCCTCCGGTGGACGAATCACCCTGTGAGTGGTCGACTTGAGGTATCCAGCTGACCAGAAATCCAACGTGTCGCCTACATTGCAGACAATGCCATCGTCGATAGGGGCAACGTATTTCCATTCACCAGACGAAGTTTTGATCTGTAAACCTGCAACATCTTGACTCCATAGCAGTGTCAAGGATCCAAAGTCGGTGTGAGCGCGCGACCACGTGTTTTGGACGCGAATATCGTCGTTTAGCGGCCTTGGATGATATGTCATATACCTCAGGTGATCCTCGCTGGGGTCGGAATACTTGTGACGGCTAGAGAAGTAGTCCTCGGGCAATTCAAGAATGATAGAAAACAGGGTCAAGATCTTGGCTGCAAGATCGAGAGATTTCTGCCAGTAATCAGCAAAGAGATAGACGGATTAGCAAAATTGAGTTCCTTACCCGGGAAAAGGCCTCGATTTCTGCTTGGTAAGGCTTGAAGAATGGGTGGAAGGGCTCACTCTCATAATGAGGAATGAATTTGGGGATGTTTACCGACTCAACATTATCAAGAACATCCGTGCTCATGATTGTCTTCTCGTGGGGCTAATTGAGATGGTTATTAGTTGATAAGCCGTCTTTTTTTGGGAGTATGCTTGCTCACAGCCCTGTATCCGAAGTAGTTGCCCTTGCTGAAGTCACATGTCACCCTTGTTCTCTTTGGGGAGTCGAAAGTACTCTTGCCCGATGTCGTATTGTCGCTGGACCTCTTCAGCATTGAAGCCCGTGTTAATTACAGTGAAGAAGCCCGTGTCGTGGACCTGTCGTGGTTTGAGTAAATCGGATGGTCTCATGTGCGCTAGGTCGACTTCACTCACAGCTTGACGAAGATCCTCTGCCAATTTCTGCTTACCACCCGGAGTGTCAAAGTCTTTCAAGTCAATTACTTTTATGTCAGCCCATGGCAATTTGTAGCTCGTCTTTTCGGGGCGCTTCCATGTCTTGAGCGCTGGAGAAGGTTGCGTGTCCACTGTTGCTGAAGGCATATTGATTGACTGCCACGATACGAGAGTTAAGCCAGATAATCTTAATTCATCGAGACCATATCTTATGGTAGTTATAAATCAATATCTATAAAAACAACTCAATGCTTCTACTGGCCTGTGATTCGTTGAGTTGTGTTGCCTCCGCTCGCCGAGACGATCACGCCATTGTAGAAGAAATTGCGAGTACCTCATCATCAAACGCACGAGGTACGCGATAACGGTGTCTATCAGCTGTCAATTTTCATTAGGATTTCTGGTTCAATGGTTAAAGATTATTCCGCTTGGTAGGTTGCCGCTTTCAAGATTTTCACAGTTTTGAGATATGCAGTAGATGCATTTGTTCGATGCTCATTGTGTAAGGCGAGGTATGTTTCTAGGCATGAACTGACAGTTCCTTTGAGTCTTTTCTTTTCTCTTGTAATAAAACACCACCTTTCTTTACGCTAATATGGTTCAAACTGGTGCGAATTCCTGTAAAGCAGCCGATCTCGCTCCTTGGCTGCATAGCTAACGTTAGTTAGGCCGATCCTGTCAATCCCGTTGGTCTGATAAGAGGTTATCCTGGTTAAATAACGCTTCTACAAGACCCTCACATTAAGGCGTGCTTAGGATGCTAAGGATATCGAAAACAAGACCCTCGTTGCAACGTAAATTAAGTCATGTCCGTGTAGCGTCGTACTTTGCAGAGCTTCCTACAAACCCATACTTATAAGTCACAAACATACCCCGTTCATTCCCTGTAGACTCTGCTGTTTATACTGCCCCATCAAAACTATATTAACATCGACTCCAGGACTTGAACAATATGGGGGTTGAGCCTTCCACCCTCTCGCCTACTGAGGCAGACGCATCATCCACCGAAAATGGATTCAATCAAGAGAAAGATATCCTCAAAACTGCCCATAGAAAAGTGGATAAGCGTTTGCTTCTCTGGTATGCTTTCGTATACCTCATCATGCGCATCCATGTCAGCAATATCTCCAACACTGCCATCATGAACCTAGAACAAGGAACCGGTATAAAAAAACAGCTTGGGAATCTTTCTAGCAGCCAATGGGCTTGGGCACTAAGCATTTTCTACTATCCCTACATGTTCTTCGAGCCATTGGCTACACTGGCGCTGAAGAGGTTCTCGCCTTCAGTTTGGATGAGCAGAATCATGATCACTTGGGTGAGGAAACACTTAGCATCAAGTATAGAGTTTATGCTAAAACTTACTCCAGGGTATCATATCCATGTGCCAAGGCGCGACGCAGAACTATTCCGGTATTCTGGCTTGTCGCTTCTTTCTTGGATTGGCAGAGGCTGGGTTTTATCCTGGAGTGCTGTAAGTCCGAGGCTGGCGGAAGAACCTTTGTTGATTTTGTCTGACTGGTCTTTCAAGTTACCATTTAAGCTTTTGGTATCCTACTGAGAGGCTCCCACTACGAATTGTAAGTGCCGATTCCACACAGATCGTGAGCTTAGAAAAGGAATCTGCTGACCTTTTTGTTTTATAGGCATTCTTCTACGCCTGCGGCATGTTCTCGGGAACCATTAGTGGCCTCCTAGGTACTTAGTTACACTTTATCCCATCTGTTTCTTGGTTCAAACGTTGACTCTTTCAGCATATGCCATTTCGTTTATGAACGGCGTCGGCGGTCTCGCTGGGTGGAGATGGCTCTTTATCCTTGAAGGCATCCCGGCCATTCTCTGTGGCATTTACACCTTCTTCTTCCTCCCAAACTGTATGTACCGTGTAAGGTGATTCGATTTTATGTCTACTTACCACCAGCTATAGATCCCCAGACTGTTGAATTCCTTGACGAGCCAGAACGCGCAGCCATCCTGGCAGACTTACCCGATCAAGCCCCAACGATGCTCTCCGAGACTTTCAATATCGAGCAAGTCAAGTCTCTATTCCGCGACCCGACGTTTATTCCATTCCTTCTTATTTGGATCACTCATGGTATCGGCGGATGGGGCATCTCGTTTGTCCTCCCTACCGTCATCTACGATCTCGGCATCTCCAACACAGCTATCTCTCAGGTCATGACCATGCCGCCATTCACCCTCGTGTTCGTGATCCTTTTAGTCCTTGCTGCGTTTATACACAAGGGAAAACTGAGTCCTTGGGTTGCGGGACTTGGAGTTGAGATTACCCAGATTGTGTGCTATGTGCTACTGATCACCGTGCGCCATCCGGTTGCAAAATACATTTTTGTCACTATTGCAACTGCTGCTTCTCAGAGTTTTTTCCCCATCATCTGGCCAGGCAAGTCCAGCTATTATATATCATGATGAATGAGGCTAATCTATATGATTTAGAGCGTATACGTGCGGCTAAAGGCACTACATCGGCGGGCCTTGCTATAGGAATAACAAATGTAAGAGGAATGAATAGTAGCAATGTAGACAGCATCATTGGCTAACCCACAAATTTAGGCATCATGTCAGCTTATGGGGATTGTTGTAAGTCTAGTTTCTAGCATTGGAGTTATTTGTTGATAACTAACAAAAAATTCTGTAGGGACCTCAGATCTATCAATCCAAGTTTGGTCCTACGTACCGAGTTAGCTTTTCAACCTCGATTGGTCTTCTGGTCGGCACAGCCATGTCAGTGATTGCGACTTGGTTCCTTGTAAGAAGGGGTGATAAGAAGCAGACACTTGACGAGACCAGCACGCAGTCAGATGTTCGAGAAAAAGCTTCTGATAGCCTACCTAGGGTGGTTAGCAAGAATGGTAAAGATGAGGCATAGAATGATTGATTGATAATGGAATTTTTAATATTTAATTAAATAAGTTATTATCTTATTTTAGGAATTCTATACTTTATTTAATTATTCACAGCAATATTAAAGATCATACTAACTATTTAATGCATTAATAAAGAAGTTTATTACAGCATTCTAAACTAAATATTTTACGGGATCGGTCTTGAAAAATTAGATGATTTTATTTATTTTCGGCCGACAGAGTTCACAGAGGGTAGTTACTACGGTCTGGTTGTCTACGGAGCATACCATGAACGGGTTATAGGGATCGCCAATCCTTGGCCAGAGAGTGACGGTAGCGACCTTTTGGCAGAATACTTGACCGATTGGATTCACAAAGAATCCATCTCACACTTATTTGTCTATCACCCCTAAACAAAGCCCTGTCAAGCTATCAAGAAGACGAAATAAGGTTCGCCACCAACAAACGTGTCATCTTATTCTCCTTCCCCCCTGACGCTTGGTCTCGCCAAGACAATATTTCGTTCAGCGACAAATCAGATGACCCTTGTCGTTTAAGCACTGCCCCAGACTAAACCCTATTCAGTGACATGCAGGTGGAACATTAATTTTAATAAACATGGAGCTAAACGTAGATCTGGAGGGTGATGATGCTTTGAAGATGTGATTGATGGAGATTGACTCAAGATTTGAGAGTGTATTCTGGGGATATATTGTGTTGTTGATTGTCCGGCATCTTCGGTTGTGTACTGCATGTTGTCAATGCCACGACTCCATCGCCAGGGATCATCACGGGCTAATCCTACAAGCGGCCCCTGGCGACTCAAAAGGCGCAGCACCAAAAGAACCAATCGTCATCAAAAATCACCAATACAGGGACATATGTAACAAGCTGTTGGTCCAAAGTTCCTCAGATCATCAAGCATAGCCCCGACAATTTTACAAAACCTCTCCCCACAAACGAATGACGGTAAACCAAGGCTAGCTCGAATCCTTTAGAGGACCCCCAGCCCACGTGCCAAGCACAATAATGATACTCCTACATGCCAAGCTTGCTTGGCTCCGGGGTTTGATGACATGACAAAATGTGATTATCCCTCTTTGTTTTCTCCCCTTTTGCGCCCTTTTCTCAACGTGTTGTACTCCGTAAACATCATGACTTTAAGGTGATTTGAGGCTCTGCTCAGCTGTTTATGTTTCAGCTTCGGCCTACTACCCATGAAAAGAGTAGACCTTTTTGGTTAAGTCCCGATGACGCCTTTCAAGCATGTCGATCCACTGGTGGGATCTGCAGCTGGCGCTTTGTTCTTCACGACTCTTGCTCAATATTACCCGCCGAGACGATTAGAGCTGTGCTCTGAGATAATATGTTGGGCTGTCCTTCCATTTTTCTTTAAATATTTTCCATCGTCGAGTTCGCGTTCAGAGCCCTCTTTGGCATTGCTGAAGGAAGCCAAAAAGCCACATCAGTCCTTCATATCGCAATGGCTTGTCGCTGTTGGTATCACGGCAGCTGCGTTTTATAGGGCTGAGAGTAACGCGATTGGTTTCTATGTATGTCACTACCCCCAGCTGAGACTATCAGGCCATGACATGCTGACTTGAAATAGCCCGCCTTGACGCCTCTGCTACTCGTAGTACACACATACTTGGTCTCCAGTACATCATATTTCGACTCAAAATCACCATCCTCTTTCATTAACACAACCTCGGGAGCTGCCATAGTGGCGGTTCCTGCCGTGTTATCCCTGTCAAATGGCGATCTATTCGGGTCCCTTATATCTCTCGTCTTAGTCGTTTCTTTACTTGTCGTCTACAGTCTTCTAACCCCGGGCTTCAAACTACGGATATCATCTATCGACATCGAAGCATGTATCGAAGACATCTCTTTCCGAATCGCAGGACTACTTATGATGGCTATTTCCGCCCAGATCCTCATACTCGGGCCACCTACTAGTGATATCGCGACGGTGCTGATGTCGGCATCATTCAAGGCTGCCTCGTGGTTCTTCATCATACAAACGGTGAGCCCATATCAATGCTACGAGACTACACTGGCTAACCAGAATAGGCAAACCAAACGTCTTGGTCCATGGCTCCAACAATCGGAACATTTGCTCTTGCTTCCACCAGAAATCCATTCTCACAAACCTCTCAACTTCAGGCCATATCTCATATTTTAGTGTCCATCCTCACGTTCTTCCAAGCAACTCAACTACTTCCAAAACAAGCCAAAGGCAGAGCGGCACTTTGGCTCTTTCTATCAGCATCGATCCTTCCCTTTATATATAACGAGTACATGATCCATGAAGCTCAAAATGCAGCACTTGGGGCTTTCAATGAGGCTCAACCTCATCCCGTCGAAGTGCTTTCTCGCCAAGCAATCCAAAGTTTCGAGAGACTGTTGAGGAACCAATCCCATACATACGAAGCCGCCGTCGACGAATACAAGCGCCGATATGCTATCGATCCACCATCCGGCTTCGACGGCTGGTTCAGGTTTGCTCAACAGCACCAGTCGCCAATCATCGACGACTTTGACATAATCCACAACTCGATATCGCCATTCCTCAAACTCAGTGGTCAAGAAGTCATCGATAGAATGGCCAGGTTACATCAAACACCAGCCAGTGAGGTCTGGTCATGCCAATTTTACGGCAAAACTGCCAAGACAATATGTCGACACCCACACCGCTCCTACGACAGACACTACAGCCTTCTCTTTAACGAACTTCTAGGGAACCTTCTTGGAGAACTTCCAAATGTCAAATTTCTTATCAACCATTTTGACGAACCCCGAGTTGTGCCTCAACCACGTAATGCTGACGAGGAATTTGGTCTTACTGATATGTCGCGGCAGTCCACGTGGGATGTTTTGACAAGATCTTGTCCGGTGTCACAACCGGTTATTCGGGATCCCCAAAGCGAGATCAAAACGTTTGGGTTGCCTTTCGTTAAGAACCAGATATCGGAGTCAGATTTATGCCAACATCATGAGTACAAGGATTTGCAAGGCAACTTTGTCAGTCCTAAAACGTTCCGTCTAATTGAGGGCTTAGTACCGGTTCTGACAACCGGTGCATTTTCGACAATGGGTGATATTCTGTTCCCGAGCCCGGCCTACATCGAAGATGAGTTTCAGTATGATGAGACTCGCGACATGGCTTGGTCAGAGAAGAAGAACAATGTATACTGGCGAGGTTCAACGACTGGAGGATATGCACAAGACGGCCGGTGGAGAGATTACCAACGACAAAGATTCGTAAAATTGGCGCAGAATCTCGGAATGCAGCAACACACATATCTTCGAAGGGAAGACGATTCGATCAGCGCTGTAAAATCAAGCTTTCTGAACGGACGACTCTTCGACGTCGGCTTTACACGAATCTTCCAATGCGACAGGAAATTCTGCCGAGACCAAAGTACATACTTCGACGTCAAATCCTGGGCCGACAAAGACACAGCCCTCGGTTCAAAACTAGCATTCGACCTCGACGGAAATGGAATCAGCGGGCGATACTATAAGCTGTTGTCTTCAAATTCACTACCGCTGAAACAAACTATCCTTCGGGAGTGGCATGACGAAAGATTGGTGCCTTGGGTGCATTATATTCCCGTTAGTCAAAGCTTGGACGAACTTCCGGAGTTGGTCAAATTCTTGACATCTACTGAGAGAGGGCAAAGATTGGCGGAGGATATCTCTAATCGGGGGAGGGAGTGGATGGGGAAGGCTGTGAGGGAAGTCGATATGGCGGTTTATACTTATCGGTTGTTGTTGGAACTTGCTAGACTGCAGGATCCGGAGCGGAAAGCAACGTAGAGCGGATGACTTCTGTTCAAACGGTATAAGTACTGATAACTTTGTTATACCTTACTACATAAATATATAGAAACGAGCGACAAGATGCATAGTATAATCAAAACAAGAATCAATTCATTCAACGTTGAAATACTAACAATACTGCGATTATGATGAAATTTCCTTTTCTCGTTCGACTTCCTAGTAACATTCGCCCTGGGGGTAATGGTCGACTCCGCATCTGCATTCACCCTGATCGCTCGGGACAGTTTCTGGTTTCCAGCAGCAACGCTGGTAGAAACCACAACTTTCACATTCCGAATAGTCACAACACCTGTTTTCATGATGTCCCCTGCATACTTGCAAGTCGCCATCGCCAATCTCAACGGTCTCGTTGGCCAGGGTGGTGCTGGCCATGGTGAGAAGGGCGATAATCCAGAACTTCATTGTCTGGAGTGGATCAGTAAGGTACTATCAGGAATGTGGGAGTTTGAACGTACGAGGTAGAGCTTGGTGTTTTGATATGGGTTGGAGAGGGTTACTGGGTGGTGGATGATAGGATTTAGATGACGGGAAACTGAGAGCACTTTATATCCCGAAGTAACCTATCGACCTGAGATCAAATGAGGCCTCAAAATGGGCGAAGCCTTTGTGTCGTCATAGTATTGGACAGGACGCACTGACACCACCCACTGGGTGATCACAGTGATCTACATCGGCACGGGCCGATCTTCAACTGAAACAGGCAGTTTCAGCTCTTCAGCGCTTGCCATGTCAGCTAAAAGTGATAGCTGACAGCTGATTGACTTGATGCTTTGGCATTCTCCAATTCTGATAACTCACCTATGCGTAACATTACGTCTGTCAAAACGTCCGATTGGTTTGAAGATAGCTAGGACTCAAAGTGAGGTTGACATTTCAGCTCGCTGACTTGCGTCACAACGCAGACCAGAGTAGGGCTGGCCGACCCTGAAGATTCTTGAGAAGCATTAAAACCACATGAGAACCGAATCACTCAACATTGAAGAGGATAGCTAGTACTTTTCCAGTCTGTAGAGGAATAATAAAACTCTACTCTACTTCAGAGTGTAACCTCAATTGATTATAGCGGGGAATATCTACTATATCCTTTTTGCAACTTCGGAAAGATGACATTACAAGAGATAGGAAATAGCCGGCCCATTGTAGTAGTTGGCTTTAAGAAGATAGAACTTGGGTTATTGACAATATATACATTAAGGAATAGAACTATCGCTGCGAGCTACAAACAAACAAGCCCAACACCATGAAGATCTGACGACGGTGGATGATTAACAGCCGCTATCATCTTGAGACTAAGACTCAACCTTGACTGCAGCGTCAACACCGTCGAATTCGGAAGGCCCACCACTAACTGCACTAAAAGTAGCACAGGTGAGTGTTGCTGACTCCCAAAGTGCACCCTTGCAATCTGAGCTCAGTGAACACTGAACCAAGCACTGCTCGAAGCTGGCGGCATTCGGAAAGTCAAGGGGAGCGTAGCTTCCTGGGAACGTGTCGCAGGCAACGTTGTAAACAACGCCGTTGGGTGCAGTGTACGAACTGACAAGTTCCTGGCATGAGCGGTTTGTATTTTGGACTGGGGCTGGGGCTGCGCTGGTTGTGGCGAGGACAGTAGTGGTGGCAGCCTCAGTGGTGGTGGCATCCACGGCAATGGTGGTAGTCTCGGCAGAAGTCTCAGTGGTGGTGATACCTTCAGTAGTTGAGACGGCAACGGAGAGAGTCTCCGAGACTTGACCCTCACTGGTCAAGGTTGACGCGAGAGTGGCAGTCGACTCACTAACCTCAGTTGAGGTAGTAGCTGTCTCAAGACCTGAAGATATGAGAGAGGATGAAGGACGGCATAGGCCTGCGTTGACCCCAGAAATAGCGAGAAGGGCAACAGAGCCAGCGAGAAGTGAAAAGCGAGACATGGTAACGAGTGGCTAGAAAAGCTAGAGAGAAGGGCAGAGTCAGAAAACGCAACGGGAACTACCATAAGTATTTAAGCTTCTGTAACCCCTGATATGTAATTTCCTTTAGACCTTGAGTACAAGTCTTAGCATAGCTCATGTTAGTCTTTGATTGGCTAGCTGTACGTTAATCGTGCTAAAAGCAACGGGTTTTCAATAGTTTCGTTTCTCGATCTTAGACTAGACTAGTGCAAAAAGCAAGAACGCGATGCTACTATACTAAAAGATAAGATAGTGAGACTTGGATCTTGGAAAGGCAAGATTGCTTTTAACAATTATCTAGATTACTTCTACTAATGTTTGTAGGTGTGGTGTATTGATATAAGACAAGCTATTCCACATCGTGGAATATCGAATCATAGAAATCAAGCAGACGCCATCTAAGAATGTTATCTTGGCAGAGTCCAAACTTCAGCAGGCTCATCCAAAATCATCTTCAGCCAACATGTGTTGACTATTTTGATCATTAGCTAGTAAATGGTCAAACAAGTTGGAGGCGACTGACTTTGTGCAGTAAACTATTGCTCGATCTCAAAAAGCCCTCTACCGCTCGGCTTCTGTCTGTTCGGGAACAATCTTCTTGTCGGTTGCCTTAGAAGTACCCAAGAATCGATTCAAGGGTCCAATTTGGGTCTGTTTGGTTTCGTCCTTACTGTCCTCAGTCGGCGCAGCAGGAGGCAAGAAAGGGACGCTCGGAAGCAGGGAGACGACAGTATCGAGAAGCGTCATTTTGGCATAAATGTAGACGTGGTCGAAATGCAACTGGGAGTGTTTTTCTGTGAGCAGAGAAACATGTGTTTCTGAGTGAGCCAACACAACGTTAGGCAGAAGTGACTGTTGGTTGTTCACGTGCAGGCTCATTGACGTTAGCCGCTTCTGTTGGTCGGGACAGTCAAAGTGGACTTACGACCTGAACAGGACCGTTAAGCGAGTCTAGACTTGGCCATGCATACAGTTATCTACAGGATACAAAGAAACGCTTTCAATTATATATGGTATACCGATTCTGTCTATAGTATTCCCACTGAGGCCCTTTGTCTATGTATCTCATCTCAACCGCTCAAAACGCCGAACAAGTTCATCACAGTCCACCTGTGTCCCCAATCCCTTCCTTACCATCCAAGCCCCTTCCTTACGTCTCTCTTCCGCAACAACCTTCCGCGTCGACCCGTGCACAGCGTCTCTTAAGCTCTTACTTATCCCCGCACTAGGATACGCAAAAACTCCAAACATACCAGCGCCGCTCTTCGTAACCAAATTCATCGCTCCCTTACCAAACCCCTTGGCAGCTCCTAGCGCTCCCTCTTTCTTTGCACCTTTGTAAGGCTGTATCGCCAAGTCACCGATACCATCGATGAAACCCCATGCGAGACTCTTTCCTGCGACGATCATGCCGCTCTTGGCATCTGTTACCGGACCGTGATCGCGGACTTTGTCGCCGTAGAGTTGAGGGACGGATTTCAGGCCTTCTGTTATTGCGAGGGGAAAATCGACTAGCATGCCTTTCGTGGCGGTTGCACCAATTCTACCTGCGCTTTTGGCTGAGGCGCCGGCCATTCGTCCTGCTAGATTGCCCGAGTGTGCACTTTTTGGTCGTCCTGAGTCGTTCGAAAGGCGGTCTACACCAAGACCATCACTGTCCTCACCACGATGTGCCTGGGCTCTCTTGAGCTCACCAGCCTGCCGTTTGCGCTCGTCTCGGTACTCTTCGACTGGCTTGGTGAATATTCCCGTGATGTCACCGGCCATTCCAGTTGCTGTTGCCATGACTGCCGAAGAGCCTCCAGAGATTGGATCCCATCGGGTTGTTTCAGTCAAGATAGGGTTACTCTGGTACCTATATGAAGTCAGTTAATAGTCACCTCATGTGTGACAGCCAGATACTCACGGCTTTAAGTGTTTGGCATCAATGGTCTTGGTAGTTTGTAGGTGCTCAGCGGCGATTCGGGATAGTTTTATGGGACGTTTTGACTTGGTATATGACCACACGGCAGGTTCGCTCGGAATCATATCGCACGTCATCTTCTCGATAGGTAGCTGTCTGTGGAACGACTGTACTGCAGCACGGACGCCTGCTTCTGAACTCATTTTGGTGGCTATATCTCTGGCTGCATCCGACGCCTTTTGGGATAGGCAGTAACGAATAGCGTCGGAAAGATTGTCCACGGTAAGCTCCGCATGGGGTATGGGATTGGGACCGGCGCCTGCGTTGGCCACCATCTGACCCCAGAAAGGCTGGCTGAGAACCAAATGTCAGTAAACAAGGTGACAACCGTTGCAACACTGTTGACTTACTCTCCAAAGAAGGGAATAATTGTTGTTGGCTTTCCATTCAGTAGTCCACAAGCAGTTGTTCCTGCGCCTCCATGATGAATAACCGCTGCAACATGCTGGAAAAGCCACTCGTGAGGGCAGTCACCTATCCAGTAGATATTTTCATCATCCGAACCCGCTAATTCAGACCAGCCTTTGGAGATAATCGCTCGTACGCCTGTAGCGCGGATAGAATCAAGGATGATGCTGATTATCTTATCCGGATTATCGAGGACAATACTGCCGAATCCAAGGTAGATTGGAGGTGGCCCGCTTTGGAGGAATTGGACAAGGTCGTTTGGTGGAGAGTATTGAGGTGGGTCGCGAAAGAAGAAGCCGCAGACATCTATGATAGTGTTAGTGCCATGGGCTGAGGATCAATCAGATGTAACATACCTATGTGTGGCGCCCAGTCTTCGGGCTTTGGCACTAAAGCTGGCGACCAGCAGTAAGTAAATGGAATCTTCAGCGTTTGCGCGAGCATCGGTGCGTCAAACATAGCCACTTCCTCAAGATCAATGGATCTTCGCCATTTATTGATAATGTCACCAAGCCTAGCCAGTCAGCCAAATATCTTTCCAAAGTCAAGATTAACTTACCCTTGCCAGGTCATCCATTCCACCACAGTATAAGAGATATAATTCTCCAGTCTCGGATCGCTCCCAGCATTCTTCATGTTAGCAAGCGGATGGGGAAAAGCCCTGGTGCTACTCCACGGCATGGTAAACATGAGATGCACCGGCACACCGAGGGCTTGAGCGCAATGGATGTGCGCAAAACTAGGCGGGTTGGCGATGATAGCATCCGCTACAAACGGAGAGCCAGTGACATGGTCAGGCTTTATACAAGAGTCCCAAAACTCGTGCAACATGAATTGCATCATGTCGCGTTTTTTCTGAATTTCACCGGCAGCTAGAGTCTTCATACTAGGAATGAGACCTGGGTTCTTGACCATGTATGCCATAAGTTCCGCTGGATCGCCGCCGATGGGGTAAAATTCCAGGCCTGAGCCTCGAACGAAATTCTCAAAGACGTCGTGCGTGGCTAGACGCACGCGATGACCTTGGCGTTGAAGTTCGTTGCCGAGAGCGATGAAGGGTTGGACATCTCCTCTGCTGCCGACAACTTGGATGACGAGGTTGAGTTTTGTGACCCATGATTTACTTGTCGTTTCAAATTCTGTATATTCTGGCGCCGGGTCGTAATGGTGGGGGGTCGTTGGGTAGATACGGCTGAGGGTGCGAACGAGTTTGGAATTGCAATCGATCTCTATACGGGCGTCATCTGTGAAATTCGCTGTTAGAAAAGACAGTATGGAGGCTAAATCTGGATAATACCTTGAACCTTGACGTCGTGGCCAGTAAAGTTGGATAATGAGTAGGAGGGAAGTTCTGCAGGTGGTTCTGCATCATGCGCAAGATCTCCGGTACTACTAGCATTCCTCAAACTCTGATATGTTGGTGTTGGAGAGGCAGGGTGTAGATACGGGGACTCGTCTCCAGGGAGTTCGTATCGAATCGTGCTTCGTTTGTTGTCGGCCATTGCTGCTGGTCTATCGGGCAAGATTGAATTGATGAAAAGAAGAATTGACAGAGAATCCGCCATCGAGATCCAGCTACCATGTCAGAGTTTATAAGTAGCCAGATTTGATCTAACTTTCCACATGGAAAGGTAAGGCATGGCGCAGCTAACATTAGTCCAAACTTTCATGACCAGAGGCTGATCTGTGTTAGCTATCCACATCGTTAGTTTCCTCGTTTACGGGTAACGCCGAAGGTTAAACGAGGACTGAACGAGCTGAACGAAGAAGACGACCCAGTCGTGGCTCAGCCTCGAGCATTACGTAAGGCTCGCATTTCGTTTAGAGGCTCGTTTATCATCTCGCTTTCGTTTCTTGTGTGCTTTTGAAACATGCAAAAGTCTGATCCCGGACTTTTGCGATAGCAGGTCTGCGAAAACCCATTGAATGTCACATCACATTTGCAATTACTGATTTTAAGCCTCATACTAGTCCGTGCAACATCTACACTACATTCGCAGAAACTGAAATCCATTTCCTAGGACTTGCCCAATGTGATTCGTCAATTTACAGGTTACATGTTGATCTGAGATGACTTTTTTTTCCTCTATCCTATGTATCGCCATAAGGTAAATCACTTCCCATAGAGCCAGTGAGACTTTCATGGTTACGTCCGTAAGGAATCACACTCATCACGCATGTTCGCTGCGTTCGACAAAACTGCTTAGCGAGGTGTATATGAGACGATGTTTTGTTGAGTATTTTATTGTAAAGTTAACCTTGTACCTTCTTCTCTCTAAGTCCATAGAAAATCACAGAGAAAACTGACTATCTTTCGTTCAGAGTTACCATTTGATATTTCATGATATCTCTCGTACCTACACCAATTGTATGCCTCTCTTCGATGTCAAAGCTCCTTTTGCGTTTCGACTATCGTGCTTATTATCGTAAAGATCGACGACAACTGTCAGTACCTATGCAATGCCAACTGCTGAGCTGGCAAATGCACGAGCTGTAAAAACATTTGTTGGTTTACCTGTAAGGAAATAATTCTTCGTCTTTCTTTATCGCATTTTATTTTCCATTTCTTTCCCTACTACAGAATTCAAATTCTAATCCAACAAACCCACAATGGGCGATATTGTTGAGTCAGTTTCTCAATTTACGCATTGTTCGACCTGTCTACTTATCAGGATCCGCAACACATCGCAGGAGACTATCTTGAGACCATGGGGTGAATCGCCTCCCAGTGGTCCTGGCCCTGACGAGTCTGATCTCGTCCCTTACTCTAGACCGTTTGAACTAGACAAAGCGACGCATCCGACACTATCTTACCAAGCCGCTATGGAGTTCTTCCACGGCGATGCACCATGGAGCCTAGGCGGGGATGCTTCTGTCTGTAGTCTCTGTGATCACTGGGTAAACGGTCTCTTTTCCAGAGAATGGGAACACGAAGACCCCATCGCAAGAATAACATTGGGCACCTTTAAGGAAATTGAGGCTCGATTAAAATGCCGTGTCTGCTGCTTCTTAAGCCAGACCATATCGCAATCATCCTTTGAACTAGATGATACGCGAACCCTCGCCCTCGAATTGAGCGGATGGTCAGATTCAGATGTGGCGAGTTGTCGGTTCCGAGCTAAAGCAGTTATCTTATACAAGGACGTGGAAGAGTTCCCGCACATCACATATATCTGGGAGACGAAATGTCCTCGGTTCACCGTTCTTGACAACATTGAAATCAAGCCTGACTTCGCAAAGCCACAGGCCAATTGGGATTGCCTACGACTATGGTACCGCGGATCGCCCTCTGCAACAGATGGACCTTCTATCTCGGCAGATGGAAACAGTCCCATGGATACACCGTTGCCCGAAGGGTTCTGTCTGGTCAATGTCCCTGAAGCTCGCTTGGTCGAGACTGACGGTGTCCGAGTTCCGAAGTACGCAGCCTTGAGCTATGTTTGGGGCAAATCAGACGAGGAGATCATAACAACAAAAGAGAACTTTGACAGTCTAAAACTCCCGGGACGCTTTCGCGAGAGCGATGTGCCTGTTCTTTTCCGAGACGCCTTTCAGGTCTGCTCTCAGCTTGGAATCGATCACTTCTGGATTGACAGAATCTGTGTGGTTCAAGATGACGAAAGGAGAAAGTCAGCTCAGCTTGAAGCTATGGGACGGATATACTCCAAAGCAAGCTTCACCATTGTATCTTCCGAACCGAGCTTCATAAGTCAAGGCTTTCCTGGTGTCTCGCAACCCAGAGCGCCGCCGCTTTATCTCTATGTGGGCGATAAAGTGTTGGTACCTCGCCCCCTGGGTGGACCTCACAACTCAACGTGGGAAACACGTGGATGGACTTACCAAGAAGGACTACTCTCAGAGAATGTCATTATATTTGATCAAGACATGGCGTACATGTACAGCCGCGCCTCCAAGAACGTCCACCTCGAGGGATTCAGAGATTATGCATTTGAAAAGCCGAATTACATATCTGCTTCTCTTATTCCTGAGGACGAGCAATACTCTGACTAAGTCGGCGAATACTCACAAAGACTGCTGACATTCGGTTCGGATAAAGTAAATGGATTTCTCGGAGTTTTGAACACCTTTGGACACCATCAATGCGGATTGCCCAATCGAATAATCGACCAGGCGATGCTATGGCATTATACATACGAGCCAGCTCGTTCAGGACCAAAGTTTCCCGGACACGAGTTTCCCAGCTGGTCTTGGGCTTCAACCGTGGGACGTATTCAGTATCGTCATTTACCATCAAAGGAACGGCCACTCTTCTCTGTTGTAACATGGGCCACTGTAGAGTTAGATCCATCGTCTAACAAACTAGTGGTCAAGGTGCTGGATGACTTGCAGCCTGGACAGCAATCTGAGGCCCAGCAGCATTTGACAACAATTCGCGGTCCTATCCAACCGATTGAAGGACAGTCGGGATATGATCCAGTGGCTGTAGCTATGGCTGCTAAGCTTTGTGAGCGGTACAGGCTCATCCAAAGGGACTTGGGCGACAAGATATACAAATCTGCAACAACAGCTGGTGAGAGCAATCTTGCAGAATTTAGTCGATGGAAAATCTTCGTTTGGTACCTGAAAAATCGCTTCGGACGTTTAGGCTCTCGAGACAAAGATACATTTCAGTTACTCATGAGAGCAATGCCCTTCAAGAAAGCAGCATGGTTTCAAACCCTTGGTCAATCTATAACGCAGGTTCCTCAACAAGCACGCGTCGACACATTGTTGAGACTTGCCAAGCCATCTTTACCGAACTTACTAGGACAGTTGTCAGCAGCCGAACTGGAAGCAGCTTTGCAGCCAGGACATATCGTGGTTCATGGCCCAAAAATGGTCGTGCAACTCAAATACACGCAACTATGCTTCAAAGGGACCCATATCTGGATGATTGGCTATCGCGGAAAGTTGATAGGCATGGCAGAGCTAAGTGAGCCAAGGCATAGGGAGCTCCTAGCTTTGTTTTCCCAAGATCCAAGCCAGGACAAAGTGGAAGTTTATTGTATTGCCTTGTCCCTCATGGCGTGTCGTGTCGAATATAATAAAACAGGCCGTCAAGACCGCTCAGACACGGGAGACTCTCACTCTACAGTTTTCGCCATGATTGTTACTCCGCCATCAATGAATTGTTGCCATCGTCTGGGGTTGGGGTTTATCGATTATCCTACTTGGTCATCTTTAGGGGATGTTCCGATCGAGACGACAATGTTGAGTTAATTTAAGATTCCATGTACCTTATAGATATTGAAAGTATCAAATAATGTCTATCACCCGTTCTTCGTTGTCACAAGTCCAACCCACATATTCATCTCTTCCAATTCCTTCAATGCACTTCTTACAGCTGACATTCAGGTAGCTTTCACATTCTCGTGGCACCCATTCTGCGAAATATCCAACTCTCACAAACTCTCCAGGATTCTCGGTCACCTGAAGCATCAAGCCAAACCTTTTGGCCAAGTTCCAAGGCCCGCGATTCATCAGCTCAAGAAAGAATACCCCGTCCGTTTCGGGTTCGCGATCCCATGCGTACATCAGCCGACGCGGGCAGGATGTGATACATCGTGAGGTCTTCGTAATGCGCCCCTTAAGTCGGATTATACCGCTTACTGTTGCACCAAACATGGATTTTGGATCAGCGGGAACGACATCTGTGCTGACTATCGTGGCCGTTGTGCTGCAACCCCGAAAAGATGTCCAATTGACGGACGCGTAAATACTAGTCCAGGACCAAGATGGACCTTCCAATTTAATGGACCTATTGCTTTTGTATCGACGAGCATACCAAAGTAAGTCTTCAACAAGAGTTGGTTTCCAGAGACCTGCGGCATAATCTGAGACTACAAGGTTTTTACTGGCAGCCGCAAATCTCTCGGCTACAGCAGCAATAGCAATAGGCCTGTCCCGAATGTCACTGAGATCACGTCGGCTGTAATCCTCCACCAGAGTTTTCCAATCACAGTCAGAGATATGCTGGTATAAATCGTACTCGTACTCGTCTTCTTGAAAGATGAATCTGCTCGTATAGCGGCATTCTAAACGCATACCCAGCTTCACGAAGTTCAGGGTTCGACATGAAAGAGCTTTCTCCTGGAAAATCCACGCTCGACTGTCAGCAGGCTCTGCGTCATATTGAGACTGAAAGTAATCTGGAAGTTCAACGAGCTGGGCGATATCGTAGGTGTCGTTGACGCGAACTGGAAGGGCGATACCTGGTGGCCATGCCGCTCGATCTTGGAGAAACCCTTCTTTGGATGACGAGGCAGAGGAGGCAGAAATAGTAAGGACTGCACCACTGAATATACCTGCCATTTTGCGCAACTCTCGATCTTTGTCTGAATCTCCCACCTTTTCGCCGCTTTTGCTATCCGCTTGGATAATGCAGAGTGAATCTACCCACAGATATGGAATATGCATCTGGCGACAGATATGAATAGCGTCCCGAATAGTCAATGGAAGTTCTTCCGCGATAATCCCTTGGTATCGATCTTGGATATTGAGATGCGTTGTCTGTGCCTGCTGAGGTCCACCCCAACAGTACGATAATGCTGCCCAGGCTGGATCGTGCAAAGACTCGGTATTGACAAGACTTATCTTTTCTTGGCGAACATCTAGTAAGCGAGAAGGCGGTGTTCCAGTTTGCTTGCAATCTTCGTGCTCGCTTAAGCACTCTCTCAGCCGCCCCCTAGCACGCGCAAATGTCTTTTCGGAGTTTATGCAAGAATCTATGGGGGCTCCGTAATTGTCAAAGCTTGGAATTAACGACGTTATCTCTAGTGTTGCAATGTTAGCAAGAGCCCTGTGGGGGACATGACTTAACATGCCTCTCGGAAGCCTAAGATGTAAGCTATTCATGTCGAAAAAGACTCTTCAGACAATTGACTAATATATATAGGCCTCCTCTCAGCAAGTAGCTCGAAGAATGGACAAGAGGGTGTGGCTTCAGCTATAGTGTCGCGTGAGAAGACAAACCGTCGAATAAACGTGGTTTCGTAATATAACGAGATTGATCTTTCGTCGAAGGAGTCCTCTGTGTCGACGTCGTCACATTTCGCACCCAGAAGAGCAAGAGAGGTAAGATCAACAAGGGCGGCTTGACAATAAGAGCAAGAGTGGAACCCATAACTGAGGGCTTTCTGGGTAATGAAGTCAGAAGTTGATGAGTCCATTTATAATTGTAGATAGGATATTTTCTGGACGTCTTATTCTGTCCATGTGTAGTAGCCCATATAATATAAAATCAGGATGAGGCCTCCATCGAATTCAAGTCGGCGGTGAGCTTGGGCATCAATGCATCTGCAAGGCTCATCATATCATGAAGTATCCAATTTGATATGCACGTGACTCCTACCACCGGAATAAGGTTTTCTTTCTATGCCCCTTTGAATGAAAAAGTAGTTGACGAATCTCACTTCAGGGGAGAAATCACTCGAAAACTGGGCTGTATCTAAGTTCATGAATTCATCAGCGCTGAATCTTTGGCGTTACGGAGCCCCTGGTCTGGGGATATGACAGCGGATTACAACAAAGTCGGCATTGAAAGCAATTTAAGTGACTATTTCAACAGTTAGTTAGCTGGGGGAAATAGGAAGGCTGTTGGGAGGTTGTAAATGGTTCCAAAGATAACACCGGCCTTGTAGGATAACACATTTCACGTCCAAGGATAGAAACTACTCCAGTCAAGTTGGTTTTAAGGATACAGAAAGTGTAAGATGTAACAGTGAAACATGTATGACATGCTAAATAACATTAGGAACGCCAACTCATTCACATCTTTTTCTATCTAAACAAGCATCACGGATTCAGCTCACTGAGATTACCTCAGCTTTTGTCAGCTTCTCCCAAACGAACCTTCCCTTCAGCTTACGGAGGAAACCTACATGACAGATACGCATCTCCTTTCAAAGTCCAGAACCTCATCTTGGTAGTCCATTCCCCTGTCTAGCGACAAACGTGATAATCCTTTGACCCATCCCGCGCGGTACGCGCCGAGTCACGACCCTCTCTACCTGACCTCCAAGAGGCACCACCGCAGAACCGTCGTGGTATAAACGGGAGCTATCACAGCTCTAACGCGCATAAACTAGCCTCAAGGAGACTCCTTCCTGTCTTTAATAGGCATCATCTCAGCCTTGAGCAGCACCAGGGCCACGCTGGAAAGCACGAGCTCTGTTTGAATCGCCTGGCCTCCAATTAAAAGTCTGCCTAGACATGTAGCCAGCCAGAAAGAGTGAGAAATGTTTTAGTCAAAGCGTGGCCTGCGGGGACTGTTAACGGTAGCATTGGTGAGGGTATCACTTTAGTCTCCGCCGGAGGTGAGACTATCTAACTTGGCAATATTAGCAGTGCTGGATTGGTCATTAAATGTGATTTTCTGGTAAAGCTTAACCGAACATTATCTCTTTTAAATGGCATTTCTTGAGTACGCCTTTCTGGATCTGTAATCGCTAAAACGAGATGGCAAATGCCATGTCAAATGGATGAGTTGGTCTTTATGTTGCTCCAAAGTGGGTTCGTCCATTTTCTTGGTGTCGCGCTGTGGCCTGTGCCATGCTACAGCTACAGCGACCTCGTTAAATTCTACAGCCAACTCGTAAAAGCCATTCAATACCACGAATAATTCTAGAATAATTCTAATCTCAATAAATGTCACTTTCAATGACTCTGTCAGTTACACAACCAAATAAACCTCCCGAAACCTTTCGGCAGCGGTCCAGACCTTTGTGGCTTGCTGTTGTTTGCTGGCCCGTCGGGGATCCAATAGCGCGGGCGCGCCGATAAAGTTCTAGACTCATGCTGAATGGATCTGGAGGCAAAATTCACAGCCATAATCTATTGTGTGGGATTTCGGGGATTAGATTGAGATTGAAGTTGGGATTATTGAATGTGAGAAGTGATAGGGCTGAGCTGAATTAATTGATGATTGCCCGATGATGAAAGGGTACCTGGCAAATTGCGTCAATTGAACCTCCACTGAAGATTTAACGAATTTAGTGGGGATGGCCTCACTGGTAAGCTGAGAATGGTTGATCGTCGCGCGACATAAAAAAAGAAACCACCATGACAGGGCTTTGCGTGTGTAAGCACAGTACGCAATCAAGTAGCATGATCAATAATTACAGGGATTCATCGGGGATTATTCATGTACACAAGAACCATACAATCTGAGAGATGCGTGGTTGACTCTTCACTGCCATGCATCTCAGTTACGATAACCTCAATCAGAGCTCGAAGAGGTTGATTGTTGCCCGACAAGACAGTAGGAAACAACAATAGACAGAGCTTCAAGTTTGCAACTAAAACAACCAGTAAATTGACATACCCTACAAGTGAAAACAATTGAGAATTATGTACATGATCACGATACTGAACAGTCGACTCCTTCATAATGCAATGCACGTCAATTACCCTACAGCTTCAGGTTCAATCGCCACCACCAGGCTTCCACTCGAAGCACAAGACCAAGGGAACAAACTCGGCGTAATATTCCCTCCGTCAATCAATTTACCTACCTTAGCCCATCTCCTAAAATCGTGCGCACGCGGCACCCGAATTCCTGGAACCCTAACAATCCCCATACAGTGCCCGATTCTCCTTCCTCTTCTGCTAGCATCATTACACATCACGAGCATCATTGGTGTTTTGCTAGCTGAATCCTCCTGACTAGAATCCACTTGGTGTGATTACCATCTCTTCAAATAAATGCGATTATTCGCTGTTTTGTATTTATTCATTGCTCGTCGCATCATTTTGGTGTAATTATTGCCCGGTCTTTGTTTCAGAGATAGCATGTGGATCTGCAGTGATTCGACCCGAATTCTCGGTACTACCAACAAGATCCATCACGATTTCAGCTGCATTTTTTCATTCTCCGGTCCGACATGTTTAGCGGCCGACTTCAGACGGTAATTTGATCAACTACTATTCCCATCAATGACAGCTGCACCAATTTCCTGGAACCTCCGATCGGGGATGCAATCCCAATTTGATGTGGTTTCCCGCGCTGTACTAAAGAATTGTGGCTTGCGCGTCAGGGGCAGAGTCTCTTAGGTCGGACCCAATTCAGGTCAGTGTGTTCTGGGGAGAAACCAACGGCTTGAACGGAGGGTTATCCGCAGAGACCAGCAATCGGATCGAGCATTCATCCATCGTGGCGTCGCGTCAAAGCTCTGTCTGTGTGCTGTCCGTGTCTTTGACCACGGAAAGAATTGCTTTGACCTCGTCGGGAAGAAACCTCCTTGAATCTTCAGGGTCCATCTCACTCAATGTTGCAACCAATTCAATTGAGGACGAGGGCACCTCTACAACCAATTAATACAATGTTTGGCCGCTAATAGACTTAATTTGAACAGAGTTCACCTCAAATCCGAAAGAATGGATGGCTGCGCAAGCCACTCGCCAAGGTGTAGATTAGACGAAGCCTAAGCCCCTGGGCGTCGTGTTTGCTCTTCATTCAATCGGGAGCCGGCACACGTCACTGTATTGTTTGGTGGCTCAATTCCATGGTATCTCGATTTAGGCAAAAAAAGAAACAATACAGATCCGTCCCGTGTTGACCGGGTAGCATGCATAGGCGAGTTGAGATCCGCAGATCCGGGTAAAAAATGACAGTTCATATTTCGCCACGACGGTCAAACAAACGTCTTTTTTTCTCCCTTGCTTCCTTTGGTTCAACGTAGAAGCTTGATTTCTTCGCTTTTTGATTAAGGTATCGGCGTCATTCCAGACATTTCCTCACTGAGCGACAGTATCTTCAATTGGGATGCAAGTCTCGGGCGCCTGGAACATGAAATCGACTGAAGCAAGATTCGAGATTGATTGGCAAGACAAGTCTCAGTTATCGCATGCGCAACGGCTGCATAATGGCGTGATTCTACGTCATTTGAGGGTATCTTGAAGGGCTGGAGAGACTCCCTTGCATGTGTTATTTCCATGACAGTTAAGCAGGGAGACTCAAATCAAGTCATGGTCGCGAAGAAAAGATACATATCACATTGATTCAACTATCGCTTATACAGAGCCAAATGGAACAACCGAGAATTGGAATGAGAAGCGATATGTCAAAAGTTAAATACTACTTCTTCGCTAAACTCTGAGCTTCAACTGGAATGCGGCTTTCTGAGTAGATTCGCAAGTGCCGTTTGCGAAATTCCGGGGGAAGCGAGTCCGCAAATACTCGGATGGGACCCGGTTCTTTGGGTCTGACACTGACACTGGCATTTGATCTATCATTCAAGGGAGCTGTCTCGCCTGCATGATAAAAACGAGTGGCTAGAGTGGCCAAGAAATAAAAAGCAAAGAAAGACAGCTGGAGAGCACTAATGTACTCGCCCGTACAAACGGTATCCCGCTGCATGGATGCGTCACAGGCGCATTTCCACTGTCATTTATCAGGTATTAACGGGATCACGTCAAGAAACGAACTGTTGGTCCCCATCCCTCCATTCTCACAGGGAGACATGCCCCTTTCCTTTTTCCGCAGTGGAGATGAACTCGTTTCCGGATCGAGCATCGCGGGAGGAGGCAAGCTTCAACTTACCACGCTCTAGACTTTGCAAGCCCCTTGCATATGTATCCTCCACGTGGCAGATAAGTTTATACAGTGCTCATTACAGTACTTAATAATAAACTCAAGTTGAGGCCGTAGACTGGCATGTTCTTGTCCTCGAATTTCGCAAATTAGGCATTGATGATAAGGCTGCTACCGGGTTCTCGTTTTCCCAATTAATTCAAGGATCTCTTACTGGCGATCGCTGAAGTGGTATCCAGGTTCAGGGGTCCGAGACATCAGCGCACTGTTAAAGCAGGGAGTTGTACTGATACCCGCTGAAGGATTCAAGCAAGGGAAAAACATCACCAACAACACCAACCTCACCATCACATCTCGAATTTCTCTTTCTTTTCTTTTGATGAATTATTTTCTCAATACAGAGTAATAATTAATGACAATTTCTCACAAGCCTGTCCTGGTTTGGCGTCAGGAACGTCTACATCTTACCCTTCCCCTAGCGTAAAGTTACAACCCCCGGTTCAGCTCGCGAATAAACTTTCAGCTATCAACACCCTTGCAGTAACAAAATGTCTCACTTGCATCTGTAAATGGGTAGAATCTGCATTGAACCCTGTTGTTTCTTTCAGGTGATATCGCAGCCGTCAGTCAATCTTACTCTTGTCTGGTTTTACGTACAATACCGAGGTATGGTGATGGGATTTCCCGAGAACTAAGTCATTAGCATGTAACAAATAGTCTACTGCTTTGACACTGCTTTGACTCTAACGTTAATCAGCTACTTTATCCTGGCCAAGCTTTCCCGATCTGGACCCGCGTCGACACTAAGGGAAAAAACGCCTCGGTCGGCATAGTCTCGTAAAACGCCGTGATCCAGCTGTCCAACAGTGCTAGTACGTACTAATTGTGTGACTGCTGGTGGTCCGTGAGAAAAATCGTCAACTGAGCTGGGACCCCTCCTGTTGGCTGCTCCAAAACGTGGCTTTTTTTCGTACCCCAATATTCTGTCACTTACTCTGTCACTTATTGTTTCCGTGGACTGTTGCACTACTTTGTGATATGTTCTTTTCTTGTATCCCTCGCAGATACTATCTCACCTCGCTTGGAGAAAACCCGGGATATGAATAAGCTACTTGTCCAAGGGTGGTATATGCCCCGTTGATATGAGCAACTGGTATCGTCTTGTTGTCAGTGTAGAGACCAGGGGTGCAACCCACCCCATGTTTAGTCCCATGTCAAAGCGCCGATCTACCATACAGGCAGGGGTTTCCCTACCCTCCACTCTCCCTAGATGAGAATTGAGATCCAACAAAGTGATCGATGCAGAGGACAAGGAGTGGATACGATAACCTTGTCACTGCCACTGCCACTCCCACTGTACTGTACAACTTCAACTCCGCCGGTAGATCCGTACTGAGCCTAGAACCCTGCCTAGTCCCAACCTACACTTTGAACTTACAGTGCGGTACCTGACCTGGAATGCCATCCCGCCTCAACCTTTACATGCGAGGACTCGACCGCTCTCTTTTTTTCCCATCGAGCGCCATAAAACCTGTTGCTCCCGCTTTTTTCTGCCTTTATCCCCCCCTACTAAGAGCAGCCCATTTCCCTCTTTTTCTTTTTTTAACATGACCGCTCAAGTCGCTCCTCTGGGTAATCCTGCTACAGCTACTGACAAGGAGTACTCGTTCATAGAAGCCCTCGCTCTTGGTCCCAGGGAGTCTTTCTCACTTGTTTCAAACGAAGCTCTTGGTTTACCTAGCAGTCCTACTTCGGTGCGATCTCCTCAACCGCAGCGCTCTCTACCAAACCCGACTGGTGGTGCAGCCTCTCTACCAAATCCTACCGCCGCAAGACCAAAGACTCCTCCCCCGCAGAAGCGAGTCATTCCAGTCTCTGCACAGGCTTACGTCCCTGCTAGTCCAGCAAAGACCGTCACCAAGAAGCCCGCCTCAGTAACCACCAACTCCCCTCCCACCACCGCCGTGACAAAAACCTCCACCACATCCTCCTCAACCAAAACCTCTACACCTACAACCACCACAGCGCCTCGATCGCTTAACAGCAAAAAGAGCACCATCATGGCAAACGTCGCCAAAGCCCAGGCCTCATGCCTGGAGCTCTGCCACAAGACCACCAGCCTCGGCGACCGCATCTCAGTCCGCATGCTAGAATACCTCACAATGGTAACAAAGCAACCCCACGGCCTCGACGTTCTAGCGCATGACTTCCTCGACACGTGCGAGATTTTGTTCTCTATTGAGGCCGGCCTCGGAGAGTGCATTCGCAACCAGCAGACTTTCCCTGCTGATGTTATTTCAGAGCTCAGCAAGAAATTTCGCGTTACTCAGGCGGACTTTAACCTGCTCGATCAGATGCTGGGCAAGTTCCTCGAGAACGAGCGCAAGGGTGCCATGGGAAGGATGAGACGTGGTTGGGGTCGTATCTTTGGTGATAATGATATCGAGAAGATGATCAGTGCTCTTGGTCGCACGAGGGAGAGTCTGCGTATGAGTGCGCTCATGTTTCAGTGGAGTTTGGGTAATGAGAAGATTGAGAATGAGTTGGGTATTGGATACACCGGTCTCGCAGCAGCACTCGACCGCATGGATTCCCGCGCTGGTGTCGCACCCAGATCAAAGGTGTCTGACGCCGGTGGTTCACAGTACAGACCATCCTCCGCATCTGCGCATCGCGGTATGGAAGGTCACGTCATGTCCATCAACTCACAACCTCCTCTCCCTCCCCTCCCCTGGGCAGACCGCTCTGCATCTCTTCACACCGATCCTCTCGGCTCACATCACGATGCGAGATCATTCAGCAACCACCATCACAACACTGCCTCTTCAGTGCACTCCAACGAGCGATACCACTCTGGTACGACAGCGACATTTGATCGCATGAGCACTTTTGACGAACACCATGAAACCCGATCGCAACATACCCAAATATCCGACAGTGAAGCTTCTCTCGAGGAACTCGCTGGTCTTGATCTTAACGGTGGCACAAAGGTTGTTCGGCTCAAGGCTGATCCCTTTAGCATGCCACGCTGGAACCCACGCAACACCAACGGCGCTGACGCTGCGAATCTCAAGACTGCTCTCATCAGCGCTGTTCGCGGTAAGAACCACAAGCTCATTGAGCAATTGCTGGACCGTGGTGTTTCTGCCAACACTGGCCCAGATCATCTCGCTCTTAAGGAAGCAGTCTTGAACTGTGACGCGGAAGCTGTCCGTCTACTCCTCCTCTTCGGCGCTGACCCCAACGGTATCGACCGCGACGGCGTCACTCCTCTCTTCGCCGCTGTCGAGCGATCTTTCATCGCTGGTGCCGTTCAACTTCTCAAGTACGGCGCCGACCCACGCTTCCAGATCGGTCCCGACAACGAGACTGCTCTTGCAGCCGCTTGTATCGCCAATAAGGTCAACTTTGCTCATCTCCTCCTCATCTACGGCGGTGATCCCAACCAATTGACCGCTACCGGCGAAACACTCCTCAGCAGCGCCATCAACAAGAAGACACCCAAGAAGTTCATCGATCTCATCCTCGACTACGGCGCTGACCCCGATGGCAAGAGTCGTGAGGGTAAGACCGCTCTCTTCGAAGCCATCCAGAACTCGCGTGTCGACATTGTCACTTCTCTTCTCGACCACGGCGCCAACCCCAACTTGCCTGGTCCCAAGCACATGCTCTGGCCCGCTACCTACCAAGCAGCCTGTCTGCAAGTCCTCCTCCAGCACGGCGCTGATCCCAAGAAGGCACCCGGTATCATGGAGCTTGCCGTCAGTGTCAACAACATCGAGTCCGTCAAGATCTTGATCAACGCCAAGGTCGATCCCAACCTCAAGAAGGATGGTGTCTACACTCCCCTCTGCACATCCATCCGCGATAACCGACCAGATATCTTCAACCTCCTCCTCGCCAACAAGGCAGACCCCAACGTTCCCGCATCTGAGTACCCAGCCTTCAAGTGCATCACGCACAACCGTCTCCAATTCCTTCCCCCACTTGTGGAGGCTGGCGCAAACCTCTCTTCACCAAAGGGTATCGTCGAGACTGCCGTGAGCGTCAACAACATGGAAGCTCTGACGTGGCTTCTCGAGAAGGGCATGAACCCAAACGACAAGAACCCCAAGGGCCACTCACCCTTGACGACCGCCATCCGCGAGAACAGGATCGAGATGGTAGACTACCTTCTCAGCAACGGCGCGGACCCCAACGTTCGCGGTCAAGATTGGCCCGTTTGCATGGCCGTCCGCAACCCCCCCATCCTCAAGCGTATTTTGTCGGTTCTCGCAGAGCCCCGCGCTTTCAAGGGTGTAATGGAGATGGCCGTCGTAGCCAACCAACTCGAATCCGTGAAGCTCCTCATCAGCGCTGGAGTCTCAGTAGAGGACAAGAACGGCGGTGTCTTTTCACCATTGACATCTGCTATTCGCGAAGATCGCAAGGACATTGTATGGTACCTGATCAACGAAGGCGGCGCCGACATCAACGCGCCCGGCGAACATCTCCCCGTCGTCAAGGCTCTCCGACGATACCGCGGCGATGGTGAGATTCTCGAGTTTCTCCTCGAGCACGGCGCGGACCCCAACAAGGTGTACCGCGGATGGAACGGTGTCATGCAAGCTGTTGAGAACGGTGACGAGCAAATCCTTCGTCTGCTCGGTGAAAAGGCTGGTTTCGATCTTGATGTCAAGGATGAGCTTGATCGAAGTGTTACCGAAATTGCTGCTTCGCGAGGATGGGATGAGGCAGTTGCTATTCTGGAAGAGTACGCCATTGTCAAGACCTCATAATATGCTATTGCTATGTAAGATGATGAATGTTTTAGGATTGGGATTTTTTGGAGTCTGCGATTGTTTGCTTCATCAAGGGCTGTTTGCTTTTACACATTATATCCTCTTTGTTCTTGTTCTGGCTTATTCCCCGGCACGGTGTGCTGTTGTATTTGCTTGTCTGTAGACACATATTTTTCTTTGTCAATCTATTTATGATAATACATATGTTAAACAATCTTCACTTTCACAATGAGTGCCTGCATCTGTCTTTTTGAATTGTGTGACTTCTGAATGTCGTGGTGCAAATGTGAGAAGTCGCTGAGATCATGCGATGCGACAGGTGAGGTTCTGGTTCAGTGGACTTCTTCAGTGGACTGGCCACTGTAACCACCCGCCATCACCCATAATCCGAAATCCTCAATTGAATCAACACAACAATTCCAAACCTCAATCATTAACCAACAATCATTTATTTCATTAAACCTTTACTCTATAGTCTGTTACCCATGTTGACATGCACACTCTTAATCTGCGTATAAGCCTCCAATCCCGCCTCTCCAAGCTCCCTTCCAATACCACTCTGCTTAACACCACCAAACGGCACCCGAGGATCACAGTCCTGACTACTGTTAATCCAAACCATACCAGCCTCAATAGCAGCCGCAACACGATGTCCCCTCTCAAGGTTCGTCGTGAACGCAGCAGCGCCCAAGCCGTAGGTTGTATCGTTCGCTAACTCAATAGCTTCTTCCTCTGTTTTGAAGGTGGAGATAACGACCACTGGACCGAAGATCTCTTCGCGGAAGACGCGCATCGAGGGCTTCACGTCTGTGAAAACCGTGGGGGATATGTAGAAGCCCTTGTCTGAGTCGCCGACCTTCAAGGGTCCTCCACCAGCTGCAACCGTGGCACCTTCTTTCTTGCCAATATCGATATACTCAAGAATGCGCTCGTACTGCACCTTGGACACCTGGGGACCTTGATATGTGTCCTTATCCCACTGATTGCCAACCTTACTCACAGTATTAAGCGTGTCAATGAATTGCTTAATGAACTGCTCATAAATACTCTCCTGCACAAGAATCCTCGACGTGGCAGTGCAAATCTGTCCTTGGTTCGACATGATGCCGAAATGCGACCACTTAACAGCCTGATCAAGCTCCGCATCCTCAAACACAAGAAGCGGCGACTTTCCGCCCGTCTCGAGTGTGATGTTCTTGAGCGTCTTGGCCGCGACGCCCATGATGCTGGCAGCTGTCGCTGTAGACCCTGTGAAGGCGATCTTGTCGACGAGAGGATGTTGAACGAGCGCTGCACCGGTATCTTTGCCTAATCCATTGACGATGTTGACGACACCAGGTGGGAAACCGGCTTCTTTGATGAGTTCACCGAGAACTAAGAGACTGAGGGGTGTTTGTTCGGCTGCTTTGATGACAACCGCATTTCCACAAGCCAGCGCAGGACCAAGTTTCCACGTCGCCATAGAAAGAGGATAATTCCAGGGAATGATCTGCGCAACGACACCGATAGGCTGACGAATCGTGTACGCAAACTTCTGGGGTGTAGTGTTGATAGTCTGACCGAACGTCTTATCCGCCCAGCCAGAGTAATAACGAATAACACCCACAGCCTCAACAAGATCATTCTCAAGCGTTTCAAGATAAGTTTTTCCATTATCCCACGCATCAATAGTAGCAAAAAGCTCTTTCTTGGAATCAATGAGATCTGCTAGTTTGGCCATGAGTTGGCCTCTGTCTGAAGCGGGGAGATCGCGCCATGCGGGGGATTTCATGGCTGCTTTTGCGGCTTTGACGGCTTTGTCGACGTCTTGAGCGTCTGCAGCTTGGACTGTTGCGATTTCATTTTCGGTGCTGTAATGTGTTAGTGAGGGTAAATAGGAGGTGAGAGGGAGGGTGATTTACGCTGGATCGATTGAGGTGAGGGTTTGGTTGCTTGATGAGGAAACAAATTCGTTGTTGATGAAGAGGCCTGTGGGCTGAGACCACTTTACGCCGTTGGGGGCAGTCAACTCGATTGAAGGTGCCATCTTGGAGAATATTCAGTGATGAGATGAACAATGGAATTGAACAAAACGTTCAAGATAAGAGCGCTTCTTGTACTTCAAAGATTCTAGTACCCGACTTCAAGCTGTCGCTCATATGATAGGAATTGATGAGAATGGAGAGTGAGTCCGTCGCGGAGGCCTTCTCTTTTTATCTCCTGCGCTGACGGGTTAGGGAAGTGAAGCCTACGACCTCCGCTGTAAATTACCCCGCATCCCCCACAGAGGGGCTAATCTCCAGCTGGGCAAAGAAGTGCACTTTTTGACATGCAATCCCATCTCCATTCACCTGCCATTATCAGACAGAGAAGATAACAGAACATTCTTTATTTTCTTATCTCAATTAAGTAGGTATCTCAAAGGTTGGCCTTCTTCTTAGCCTCAGCCTCTTCAGCCACAGCTCTAGGAATCTCCTTATCCAATCCACTCTCACTCGGCTTCCAGCCCAGAACCTCCGTGGCGCGAACAGGCTTGCTTCTAGCATTACTGCCGAAAAAGACTGATCCAGCTGGCAAAGCAGTGTCGAGTTCAGGCTTCCATAGTTCTTCTACTTCTAGTGTATCAATATGTCCTTGATCTTTTGCTGCTTGCGCTACCTTGTCTGAGATTTCTGCCCATGTCTGTAATTGAGTGTCAGCAATTGAACCTTAGTAAGATGAGGGGACGTACCAGTTCGCCGACACCAGGGAGGTAAATGCCATTCTCTCCCCAGATCTTATCACTGTCATCACCTTTCTCAGCTTTCTCAGCAAGAAGAACAAACAATCTCGCAAGATCAGCGACATGAACATTCGTCCAAGCAGCCAGACCTCGTCCACCCCTCACCGCATGACCGCGCTCAAGGGCAACCTTTGACAAAGCGGGGATCTGAACACTACGCTGCTTAACAGGGCCTTCACCCTTGCCGTAAATAATGGGAGGGAAGACAATGGCTGTTTTGATAGAGGGTGTTTCTTGGGAGATTTTGAGGATGGCGTTATCTACAGCCCTAGACTCGTGGGAGCGGATGAGATCTAGGATCGAGGATACGTCGTTGAGATCGTCATACACGGTATCTGAGGGTTCGCCGGGTTTGAAGGAGGGTGATGAGAGATCTTTGACAGGGAGGAGACTTGCGCCAGAGATTTGAATGAGGTACGCTAGAATTGTCAATCAACCATTCAATCCATCAATTGAGTGTTACTCACCCTTGTCCTTGCTCTTCAATCCTTCTTGAATAGCCTTCAAAGACCCAACATGTTTATTCGACGCGACATCTACCAAGTCAGTACAACCACCTACTTCTCAATTGGTGATACATACTCAGAATAATATCAGCCTTCTCAGCTTCACTTTTTACAAGATCGCTGTCATCCAAGTCACCGACCACAGTGCGCACCTTGGGATACGCCTGGGATACAGTCTCGGCGGCGTGGCTGTCTCGTACGAGGGTGACGATGTTGTACTCTGGGTGAGACTGGGTCAGTTGGTGGAGGAGCTGACCTCCGACGTAACCCGAGGCACCGGTGCTATGAGTTGTCAGTGGGGTACGATTAATTGATGTTGTACTTCTTACAGAAAGATGGATGTCATTTTGGTGAATGTGTCAATTGGTGAGTGTCAATTGGGGTGAGGTGAATTAGGTGGTGGTGATACCACTGAAGCACTACACTGAAGAGGGGTATTTATGCCCCCAAATATTCACATTATTAAGCTGCACATTACAAATTACGACATTGCGGGGTGAAAAGAGAAGGGTCTTGGCCATTGTAGAATTGATTGGCATTTATTAAGCATGCATTTGATGATGTTTTATCACAAGGGATTGCGTATCGCGGAAGCTTACTCTTTTAGAGAGGATGTACTAAAGCATCGGCCACTCGTGGAGACTTGCCTGTTTTTGATGGATACACCAAATGAAGCTCACGCGGATTGAACAAGTTGGGGAGAGGTAGAAGCATATAATAGACACTCATTGACAATTAATTCATCATTTATTCCATACTTTATCATTCTACCTTTCATCGATTAAAAGTTCTATACATAAACAGTCAAAATGGCTCCTCAAGAACTCACAGGCATCCTCGTCGCCCTCATCACCCCCTTCAAGGCAGACGGCTCAGTAGACTATGAAGCCCTCGACGCCCACATCCAATCCCAGATCTCCGCTGGCGTCCACGGTCTCGTCCCCGGCGGCAGCACAGGCGAATTCACCGCCTTAACCGTCCAAGAGCGCAAAGACGTTCTCACTCAAGTCATCAAGTCCGCTGCCGGTCGTGTTCCCGTCGTCGCTGGCATCGGTGACTTGACTACCGTTGGAGTAGTCGACCTTGCTAAGCATGCTGCTGAGGCTGGTGCTGCTGCTACCATGATTGTTCCTCCCTTTTATGATGCGCCTAGCTTGAAGCAGCTTCGGGCTATGTTTGAGGAGATTTACAAGGCTTCTGGTCTGCCCATTATGTACTACAATATTCCTAGTGCAAGCGGTGTTAGTCTTTCTCCTGCCGAGATTGCAGGATTGTCAGAGGTCGGAGTAAAGTATCTCAAAGACACATCCGGCAACGCCCCTGCCCTCACAGATCTTCTCTTCCACCACCACAACGCCATCACAGCGCTCAACGGATGGGATACCCTCACTTTCTACGGTCTTTGCGCCGGCGCCAAGGGATCCGTATGGGGAACCACCAACATTCTTCCCGAGCTATCAGTCGAGCTCTGGAACGCCATCGCTGTTGATGGCGATATCAAGAAGGGACGGGAGCTGTGGAGCAAGATTTTCCCTGTCTGCAAGTTTCTGGAGGCGCATCATTATGGTGCTGGTATTAAGACAGGACTTGAGTTGAGGGGATTCAAGACGGGAGGTCTGAGGAAGCCTTTTGAGTTGTTGGAGGGTGCTGAGAAGGATGAGTTGGCGAAGCTTCTCAAGGATGCTGGTGTCAAGTTGGCTTAAATGATTGGATTATTTATTTACGACATTAAAATAGTAAAATAGACATGGTCACATTATATCAAGCTATGATCAAGTGAATGTTACCTCATGAATGACACCAGTAAGGAAGACTATGGAAGATACAGGGAAATTGTATATATATATTGAGCATCTAACTCATCCCTCCATTATCAAACTCTGCCAACTCATAGTCCAATCCCCCGTCTCCCTCCTCCGCTCCCAAATCAACGGCACAACAACCCCCGCCGGCCTCTCTGTAAAATAAACCCCCTTCTCATCTGTAACCTCCAAACACTTCAACGCCCGTTCCTGCAAATCCGGCGCAACAGCCTCACACCCCGCCACAAAGGCAGGCCACGCCAAACTCGTAGCAAAGTCCTGCTCATCTATCAATTCACTCAAATGCGGCTCCAGATAATCCAGTGTCTTGCGAACCATGTCTTGTAAAATCATGGCGTTCATGTCGTAGACTCTTCGGTAGAAGTAGATTACTAACGCTTGGTGGATTGCTAGTGTCATGGAGCGTACTTGAGGATGGGTGACGAGATTGTCGTCGGAGGGATTTTCCACAGGGAGGGTTGTTGGCCATGCCCAGATTCTGTTTTCAAGAGTCTTTGTATGCCTTGCCAAAGCTTCAGAAATAGCAGGATTGCACCTCGCCGCATTCTCCAATCTTGCTTTCTCATTAGCAAGTGACACAGTCTGACTCAGAAGCGTCATCAAGCTCTCAGGAATTCCATATATAACCGGATAGAGCGTTTGATTCCAGTGACCTTGGACTTCCAAGTGAATATCGTTGAAACCAATCTCATCGGACTTTTCAAGTGCTGGGTCAAGACCGATGTTGAGACCTTCTTCTGTGATGCGGAATGTGCGTCTGACTTCTATTTGGTTGTCTGGGGAAGGATCAGGGAGGGCGATGGACATGCTTTCTGATATTACGCGAAGATGTGTGTACATGTGGTGTAATAGACGGGTTTTGAAAGGGTTTTGGTTGGCGAGGCCTCGGAGACGGATGAGGCGTTCTGCATCGAGAAGAAAGACTCTGAACGCTCGAGTACCATTATGGAGCTACCACTGTTAGTATTAGTTTCCATGGTGGGAGGTAGGCGACTTACCGAAGTCATAGCCATAGCAAGTATAGCCATCAAAAGCTCCTTATAACTAGCCTGCTTCGGCCCAAACATCTCATGCTGAAGCGCCTGTCTGAGATGACTCTGCGCCCTCTCATGATTCTTCAATCCAACTTCTTTCCAATGGGACCCCGACTGCGACATATGAAGTTGTAAAGCGCTATGAGCGAGAAGAGTGTAGAATATGGATGAGCGAGTATGAGATGCTTCGTTCCAGAGGGACAATTCAGCGAATGTCTCGAGTGCGCAGGGAAGAAAGATGATTTCCCAGGGTGATTTGCGCTTGGCTTGCATTGTAGATCGACCGGCCATGTTTTGACGGTAGTGTCTGAGAAGTTGTTCTGTTTCTTCTGGAAGACCGCTACTGCAAGTTGGTATGTCTTTTGGCAGTGGGATAATCTCCATAGCTTGTGAGTCAAGGTCTTCTGCTTCGGGTTCAGGTGGACCCATGACCTGTGATATAAATCCCGGGCTGAAGAATGCAAGTCCTTCTGCACCTGATGGATCATCCATGAAGAAATTCGGCATGGAGTCATGATCTTGTTCTTCATTTAGACCAAAGTTGGGGTCTAGTGATGCGGTAAAGATATCCATGTCATCACCAGGTAGTTGATCAGGCCAATCCTCCCGGTGAATCTCTTCCACAAAACCATCTGTTTCCGGATACATACTAGTAAAAGTATTATCCGTATTAGTATCAGGTGACAATTCCACCGTAACAGCCGGAGACGACTCTTCCATGGACTGAAACACTCCAAAAGGCCCTTTCATCAGTGCTGAATCGATACTCCTCTCACAAGCAGCGTCAATGTCAGCGAGGAGTGAAACAGCAGTTCTTCGTCCCAGACTCTGGGAGAGTTCATCGCTCATCACCTTCCGTTGAGTCTCTACAACCAATTAGCTTCACCCCTGGACAGAAGGTAGTGTGGCCGGGGACATACCGGAGAAGAGTGGATACCGATACTCGGAGCCCCGATGACTCTGCTGCAACTCCGGCTTAACGCCATCATCCGTGATCCAGAATAGTTTCGCTCCGTAGCCTCCGCAGTTTAAGCCTAGACGTAGACACGTGCCGCATTCGGGTTGTGCTTCGTCGCATTTCGCGTGTCTGCTTCGACAGGTGCGACAGCCTGTAAAGGTCCTTGTGCGTTCTACCTTGGGCATCTCAACACACCAAACATCAATCAGATCAAATCGAATAAGTATCGGATTCAGAAGGTAATTATCAAGAAAGGCAAGTGGAGAAAAACTTCCAAGAAATTGAAAAAAGAATTGATCTGAAAAGAGAAGACGATGTGCTATTATGACCTTCTTGGAGTGAATGAGAGGCGAATTGAAAAGGGAATGTTTCCGCGAGTGAGGAAAGTGGGGCGCTGATTATCGGGGTGTCCGCTGGGAATGGATGTCACCAGAGTTCAAGCTAGTAGTGGCCAATGGATAAGAGAGGAGGACATCTCAATTGAAGCCATGTTTCCAAATTACCATACTGATTCCAACAAAAACAGCTTGGTACTGTGGTCTAGTTGGTCATGACATCTCGTTAACACCGAGAAGGTCCCCGGTTCGAGCCCGGGCAGAACCTCACTTTTTGGCTTTTTGCCCTACGGAGAACTAACTACCTATCTTGTCATCGAAGGCGGTTGCATGGATATTCGACTCAACTTTTGAGTGTAATTTCTAAAGACTATTTAACAGCATGTTTTCTGAAAAATCATCAAACCACAATTGTGGAAATGAATCGAGATCAAAGAACGGATTGATACTCGTCTCAACACAATCCGAGAAATCATAGTATGGAAAAGCAGGCATCTGGCCTTGTGCAGGTTGTGTTTCCTCAGCCAATCCCTCCTCATTCGACGTCGTAGTCTTGAGTCCATCATTTGAGTTAAGACCCCTCGTAAGAATATCAATACTCCGCTGTATCCCAGGACAACTCGTCCGAATAGCATTCAAAGCACGCATAAACGTCTCAAAACGTGTCTTAGTCCCCGGTCTCCCATCTTTCATATCCTGTACCACCACAGTAGCAGCAGTGTAGGTGCAATATGCCATTATATACGTAAAACGTAGGAAGCCAAAGGTTGTTTCGAGGAGTTGGAGGAGCTGTTCTACTGCTTCGGAAGCTTCTTGGCAGGTAGTTCTGCAGGTTTTGTTGTTGAGGAAAGGTCTGTGGAGGAGGATCATTGTCGTGTGATATAGCATGCTGGGATTGTTAGAGGAGCGATGGTGCTTGGGGTTTGACTTACTGTTGGGCTACCATGTGTGTTGGTGGACATGGTAGTTCTTTATAATCGACGTTCAAGACCATAGGCAGATTGGCTCGCCATGTCTGTAATCTCCCTCTTGTAGCCTGGATAAAATCCAGGACATCTCTCGTTCGTTTACTGCCATAGATATTCAGTAGAATATCATTGATGATAACACTGATCTTGCACGTATGCGCAAACGTCAATAGCAAATGCGCCGGCCGTGGAACATACTCCGCGTCACACTCATCCTCAGCAAACTGATAAGGCGGCCACATTCCCGTCTCAAGTGTCTCTGGGATCGCAGGATCCCACTTCGGCGGTTCAGGCAAAGACGGCGTTCGTCCAAGATATAAGCTCAAAGTCTTATCCCATGAATAACACGACCAAGCAAGATGTTTCCCCAATCTCGTCCTCGTCGAATCTTCACCCCCACTCACTTCAGAGAAAAGTCCAATATCAATAGCAACACGAAACGCCATCCCGCCATAAAGCCAAGCCTGCGACACCGATCCCCGTCCAATTTCTCTCGCACTGAATTGAAGAAGTGCTTGAACAAGTGGTATCGAGCCTTCGTTGTGTATCTCATGACTAAACAGTAACTTTGCTCTTGCAAGTAGATTCTCTGTCAAATGCCGTTCTCTGAATCGCGTGGAGTGTAGACAGAGGACTGTTAACAGGAAAGGGGAGAAATTTGGTCCGGCGATTGCTGCGTCGCGGAGAAAGATTGCGCGTGGGACAAACATGAAGTTTGCGTGGACCCATGTCCAGTGTGTTGTGAAGAGACGACGGATTACTTCTTGTGGGATGTTGAGGTAGATTGATGCGCTGGAGATTGCTTCGTTTTCCCAGAAGTCTAGATCGGGAGATTCGAGCATTTCAATGGGGAGAGCCTGAAGAGGACGGTTTGCTGGACTTTCCACAGTGTTTGGTTGCAAGGGAGTATCGCCGGGATCATGTACCGCTGATGTGGTATCGTAGTAAGTAACAGGCGTATCAAGAGATTTGTCTGCATTCTCAATGGGTGGCAACGGCTCAACGGGCGTCGGTCTGCTTTCTTCCGCACCAGCATTGTTCCTGAGCTTCTTAACAGTCTCCTCCAGTTCCGCAATCCTATCCGCCATAGCGCGAATCTGGGTCATGGGAGGTGGCCGGTCATAATCGCACGTCTCTCCATACGCGATGCAGATGCCACAGACTGGCTGGCCGCCATCGCAGCGGACTTTGCGAAGACGACAGCCTTTGCATGTTAGGCGCGCTGCCTTTTTGGGCTCTGAGTCTCTTTTACGTTTCGGCATTTGTGATCTGAATTGAGAGCAATGTTGTGGTAAATTGTGGTAATTGAATTGTGGAGGTTGGTGTTGAAAAGATCCATCTTGCTCAGGTCGGGAAGCTCGGGTGGATTACTGACAAAGGTCCCTGTAAGCTTTGGTAGCTCAGCGTACCCCGCCGCTAATTTCCTGGCGATCGCCGCTGAACCTCTGGTCATCTCGCTAGAATGAAGACGACAAACTACATGAATAATTCATTGATCTCGGGATTTTTAACGTCTCATACTCTGGTAGAAGTTCGACATCTTGCGAGAAAGTCTGTTTCAAGCTACTGTTCTTACATAAGTATGCAATGTACTCTATACAAATAGCATCACAGAAACCTCTATGGACATCAAGCTACTCTATTACCCTTATCCTCTCCCCTCAAAAGCCCCAAAACAACATCCACAACCGCCCTCCCACTCTGACTCTGATTCTCCATCGTACTCGCCCCAACATGCGGCGTAACGACCAAATTCTGTAAGCTCAATAACTCAGGATACGCCTCAACAGTAGGCGGTTCAGTAACCATAGCATCCAGCCCAGCACCAAACAACTTCCCACTCTTCAGCGCAACCAAAAGAGCTTCTTCATCAACGATACCACCACGGGAGCAGTTCAGTAAAATAGCTCCGTCTTTGATAATCTCGAATTCTGCTGTTGAGATTGAGTTTGTAGTTGTGCTGGTCAGTGGAATGTGTAGTGTTACAACATCTGATGTTTTGAGAAGATCATGCAGTGAGGAAACCTGAGTGAAACAGTCTCCGAAAGTGTTCCGCCAATGCTTTCCGTCTGAAAAGGGATCATAAGCAATGATGTTTCCTTCCATAGCACCAACCCACTTCTTCGCAACAGCGAATCCAATATTTCCCATACCGACAACGCCCAGAGTCTTTTTATACAAACTCTTTCCCAAAGTCTGACTGCGCACAATAGCCTCTCCACCTCTTGTTCGTCTATCAATCTCAGCTACCCGTCTCCCAAGAGTGAGAGCTAGAGCAAGAGTATGCTCAGCGACTGCTTCGCCATTCAGACCAGGTGTATTGTACACTTTGATTCCATGTTCGGCTGCAGCTTTGAGATCGATGTTGTCGACGCCGACGCCCTGCTTGACGATGAACTTGAGGTTCTTGCACTGCGATAGTTCGTTTGCGCCTAGGCACGTTTCGCTGCGGAGCATGATTGCGGTGGCATTTTCTGGGTATGTGTTTTTGGAAGGGTCTGTGGGGAGGATGGCGGTTATGTCGGTGGCTTGTTGGAGGGCTGTGATGGCATCGGGATGGTAGGGGTCTAGGACGTAGACTGAGGGCTTGGAGACGGTCATATTGGGCGAAGGCAGTGAAGATGATAGATAGCACAGAATATTTGAGGCTTCTCTTGGCTTTTGTATGACTTATGACTTCTCGATGGGAGGACGGCTTACACCGGAAACTGGCCCGGAAAACCTCCCGGAAAACGTCCGGGGCATCGTCCGAGCGGTTTTATCTCTCACTTCTCATGTCAATCTATTAAAGGATTATCATCTCAACATTGCTCTTTCCCAATTGACTCAAAAGTATATCGCCTTGTTCATTTTCGAAAATTTCTTCTCCAGACAATTAACATCATGGCCTCCTCAGTTCTGTCCAAGCTTCGCGCATACACAACGTACGATGCTCCCCACGCCCATCACCATCACCATAACCAACCACTAACATCAGCCAGATGCGATGTTTCCGACGCCATTCTAAAATTGGGCATCTCACACGGTGGCTTTCTCCCTAACATAAGCATGTGGTCACCTCAGCGTCAAGAAGGCGATGCAAAACTCATTGGGCCCGCATACACAGTCAAGTTTGTCCGGAACAACTACACCAGCGCCCCAAAGCCGAAGGAGCACTATGTAAGTTACCAACACCTGTTTACCGTTCAAAACTAATGATTTTAGATTGATACCGTTCCTAAAGATCATGTCATCTTTATCTCATCTCCACATGGTGTTTTTAATGCTGTTTATGGAGGGTTAATGAGTACTCGGGCGAAATACTCTGGTGCTGCCGGAACTGTCATCGACGGCACGTTTCGAGATTTACAAGAACATCGTGGTCTCGACTTTCCAGTACGTTGTTCAAACAAGTTCACCTCACCACAAAAGACTAACGATGGGACAGGTCTACGCTCGTAACGTTGGTACGCCGAGTCCCCACGAAGTTGCTCGTCCTAGCGAGGTAAGTCCATTCAACACAGCCATGATCTAAGACTAATCATCTACACAGGTCAATGTTCCAGTCAAACTCCAAGATCCTGCTCTTGACGTGACAATCAACCCAGGGGACATCATCTTTGGGGATTTAAACGGCGTGGTCTGCGTGCCGAAGGATGCTGTTGATAAGATCCTCGAGCTTATGCCCAAGCTGGTGGAAGCTGATGAGAAAATGGCGAAGGATATTGCGAATGGTATGACTTTTGCGGAGGCTAGAGATAAGTACCGTTGAGCAAAGCGTCAGTGTTGTGGTTTTTACATATAGAAGTTGTTTCATATGATAGAATGAACAGCGCCATTGAATATGGCAAGCCCAAGCCTTAGAATATAATCCTTCTGTCGCCCACCTGATATTTTCCAACGAATCAATTTCAATTCCTGCAGAACCCCATTGATCAACAAAGCCAGCCCAGCCCAGACTGTTCATTCTCCACCGAAGCTCCATCAAAGTACTTGTCTAGACCACCAAGTACCGGCGTGTCCTAGCGCACAACAAGCTTTTAGCTCCCGCTGATCCAGACGTCAGGATGGACATGATGACTTAACAGATGCGACTTTAGAATCTTGATTTTGAGGTGGTATCTTGTGTCCACTTTGTGGATCTCGATATTGTAGTCACGTTTTGATGTTTGCATCGGCGTTACGGATGTGGATATGGTGATCGAGAACTTTGTGGGTTGATGTGAGTGGCGTAACGGTCGGTCTGAATTGACTTTGACTGGTACGTCAGACTTTTCATCACAATAGAGTCGACGATCATGACAGCGATACTGACAGATTCACATTTACAATGACGGACAATATTTGAACTGGATAGTATCTATTCTTCAACCTCAATGACAAAGATTGTGTAACCTCTAGATAATTCTCTCTACTCTAATTCCAATGCATGCTAAAAACAAAAACAACGCTATGACTTATGTAGAATTAGAATTATCAGCACAAGAGAAAGCAGCAGAACCGCCCTCCTTCTTGTACGAATCGATAATTCCAACAATGGATCCGTAAGTACCACCGATCATCAAGAATGTTCCCGACACAATGACGAATACGCTGAAGGCTACCATGAGGTACCACTTCATGCTGGGAGAGCGCTTTCCCTTGGCCCAGTTGTCGTACAGCCACATACAGCCGTACAGCTGGAACGACATCAGCGTTCCGAGAAGGGCACCGACGAGAGACACAAGGCCGCCGAAGACGGGAATGCCGGATGCGATCAGGTAGGCGATGATGGTGGTGGTGAGTGTGCAGGCGATCCATGTTCCCCAGTGGATAGCGCTGTTGGAAGCAAGATGCTTTGTGCCGCGGAGCATACGGACAAAGACGTACTTTGCGGCAAAGTGAATGACCAGAACGGTAGTAGCCAGAAGACCGGGCAGGGAGATACCGTAGGCAACGCGCTTGATCAAGTGACCAGCGGATCCAAGAGCAGGAGACGCAACGTACGAGCCACAGTAGAGATACACGACGCAACCGATGACGACGTAGGTAATAGTAACACCGGCCTGGCACACCATCAAAGAGCGCGTGTAATGAGCAGGGTTCTTCATCTCAGCGGCAATGGAGAAGAAACCAGGTGTACCAGCGTAGGCAAAGATGAGCGAAGAGATGGACGAAATAGCCTCGGTGAAGGTTGGGTTACCGAAGGTGCGCCAGTCAGACTTCCACTCGCTGTCCTTGGGAGCATCGGCAGGGCGGTCTTGGATGCCTACTGCGATTGTCACAGTGAAGATGGCGGTCATGATGCAGATGAGGCCGACCCAGGCGAGCATGCTGATGCGACCGAGGGTTCGTACGCTAGCGAGGAGAAAGCCGCAGATTGCTGCGACGGCGACGAAGGCGGCTGTGCAGGTACCGTGGAGGGAGACGGCGTTGAGACCGATTGAGAGACCCAACATGCCAGATCCAGCGACGAAGATCCAGTCTGACTAGCATTAGTACATATCCATTGAAGAGTTTTGGGAAGGGAGGACATACAGAGACAGAAAGCAATGCCAAAGATCTCACGACCAATGCGTCCAAAGATGAGGTATCCCGCATCATCAATGCCGTACACTTGAGGATGATTCCTCTTGAATACACCAACCATGTAATCGGACCATGTAGTTATAGCGGCGATGATGATAAGGCAGATGATTCCGGGGACGATGCCGAGGACGTCGAAGACTGCGGGGATGGACAAGACTCCGAGACCGATTTGAGTCTTCATCATGAGAGCGACGGTGCCGATCCAACCGACCTGCACGTTATTAGTATGGGATATGCTTGGAGTGGGATTGGGGGAGACGTACGGCTCGGTAGTTGGGACCTTCATCAGTGATTTCACCAAAGACATCATCGTGGACTTGGTTTCCGTGGGCGACGGAGGGAGTGTTGGTGAGATGCTGGTCTGTTTCTAGATCGCGCTTGAGATCTTTCTCTGCGAGGTTGTTTTCGTAGTGCGACATGTTGACAAAAGCAAAGTCAAAAGACAGTGACAGGACTAGACAACTCAATGATTGAAGGGTTGAATAGTAGTCAAGTCAAAAGAGAGGAGAGGAGAGAGAGGTTGAAGAAGAAGTGAGCGTGCTGTGGAGGTGGATTAAAATCTGGGGATAGTGGACTCATCTTATACGGATGCAACAGCAAGAGACACAAGAGATAACGGGCCCGGACGTAACCCTGGAGTCCAACTTTTTGCCCCCCTGGTAGCTAGACAAAACCACGCTATGGAGTCGATCCCCGTGTTGTTTTTACCAAAGGGGGGTTAGTCCCACTCAGCTTTTGTAAAGCTTGCTGAGCATCAAATCTCGCCCCTTCGCGGTGTCCGTGATGGACAAGCTTCACTCCGCAGTATCCGTACTGTAGCTTTGTCTCGACTCTTGTCTAGATTCATGTGGAGATACTTCATCGACTTGGCAGTAAGGTCTCCCCACGGGGTAGAACTGGAGAAGAGGGTCAATCGCGCAATCCATCACTGAGCGCAAAAACATCACGTAAAAGAAACAAGAAGTTCTGGGGAAAAGGTCTGAGCTATGACGTTGTGTCTGCTCTAGCAGTGGAGATCTTGACTCGCTAAGAGTTTTCATTACCTACTAACTCAACCCCAGTCCAAACACAAAGAATCGGGTCTCCATCCGCTATCTCCAAAATATGGGGTCTACCCCAAACCAAGCTTCAAATGACGCTCCTGTCAGTATCCTCTTTTTTGTGGAATATCCCTGAATTATCCCGCATCTGCATCTGTATCAAGTGAGTCCCTGCTAACAAAGTCGATAGATAATAAACGATACTGTTCCAATGCCGTGGGTAAACTTTTGAGTTGGAGAATGATGACCGGCATTACCGATGCAAATTTGCTACTCCAAAAGGTAACTTTCTTAAATGGGGTAAACGCTTTCATTTGGTTGGCCGATACATACCGAAAGCAGGCAATCCATCCCTTGATAATTTGGGGTTTGTCCGTGCCTCCTCCACGCTTACTGTCGTATCGCTACTTTGAGATTAGGGCCCTCTTTTCATCGGGAAGTCCTCCGCGGTGGTTATCTACCAATGGTCCAGTGGGTATCAACGGTTTTCGAAACAGAGTTTACACTGACGACGAGGCATTTTCGGGGTACTGCGGACGCGTCAATTAGATAACGGCAATCGTCGGTTTGACATGAAACTATCCCATTCTGGTAGCGTGTCGTGCGTGTTCTCCAATTTTTCACTCAGCCGTTGTCACCCTGTCCAGAGGGCGCAGAGGCCCTGTCAGCTGTGAATTGACGCAGAGTGTTGGCTGATTCATGCACGCGGAACCGTTTCCGATCGGCAGCGCCGAGACAAAACGGGCGACCTTCCGTGTATAACGTTGGTGCTGATATGATTGATGGGATCATGCTGGAATGTCCGAATGTGGTTATACACGGGTCGTGTCCCGATTATCATGCAACAAGTCTCACCATAAATATGGTCTGCTTTCTTGGCTCATGCGTGGTTATCAGGAAGTTCGGCTGGACATTAACTTGTGCGTATGACAGTGTCATCAACTCGCTGTAATTGATCCTTTATTGGCCCTGACCCGGGCTATCAGATAAGGTGATATCGACTCTTCTAATAGACCTGTATCGGGTTCGTAACCGATGAGATATATAATCAGCAGTATCGCGATACTTGGCAAGAAAAGACTTGGGTTAGCTCAAGCGAGACCAAGGGGCTGTGCAAGCTGTAACTTCACGAGCTCCTGATCCTATGGGGAGCGTCAACAAAGGCCGTGCTCCTGCTTAGTCTCTCATGACCTTCCAGATATGTCCAGGTTGTGAGCTCAGCAGGGTGTGCATGCTGGCGGCTGTTGAGGAGGACCGCCGTGATAAAGGGGATGGGAAATTGGAATAGGACACCTATTTATCCTTCACGCATTTTCTCAGAATACTTCAGAGACCTCTCAGTCGGTTCGAGTCGGCCTTGTCAAAGTCATATGACCTTCAAAACTGTGAAAGGGGCAGGTGAACTGCATTCCCACGATGGAGTTGTCAGGAGGTTCATGTTGGTCTGATACGTGTCTGGATTGCGATCCACTTACTTTCAAGAAGGTTGACGAAAGAAGCAATTTACCGCGGGGAAACAGGGGTTTGAATAGCTTTAGTTTGTGTCTATAGCACGAGGCTACCACAGGTAGAGTAATCTAAGCGCTGGTCTAAGCTGGCATGAGGTGACCAAATTGTTTCGACTATTATACTTAGCGGCGAATTCCTCCAACACCCTGATGACGAGAAACAATAAAACATTTGTTTGACAACACACACTGAGGTTCAACGTGGTCAATGACCCTTGATTCCAACCCATGATGCCAAGCCTGGGCAAAGGCTTGTCACGACAACCACAGACCAACATGAGACGCCATCCCACAGCCAAGCCAGCGGCAGTCGTCGGCAAAGCTATGGTCAACACTGAACAGCAGTGATCCACCAAAAACAGAAGCCCAAGACATGAAAGATTCAACGTTCTATCTCCTTGAGCGCCCCGCTGTGCACATTCCGCATCTCCAATTGCCTAGCTACCTAATCAGAAGTCTAATACACGAAGAATTAGCCGCCGAGAGCATAACAGACGAAATAATCTGATCACCTTATGCGAGTTTAGGGAATCATTTAGACTACTTTATTTTAGCGCTTGATTGATCTTCTCATCCATGTCAATGTCCTATCAGTACTCTGTACAATTTCCGCTGTTATGAATCTTTCCTTTCCATGCCTGTCACCAGTGTCGCTTACTCAATGTCCATTGCAGCACCAGGCTGCGCTCGCGACTGTCCTCAAGGCTGCCCTCCAGCCTCGTCCTCCAGCCTGTCCTCCAAGCTGTCCTCCAAGCTGTCCTCCAGCCTGTCCCTCAGACTGCTGCCCCCCAGTGAGCCCCGAAACACGATTCCGATCTTGAATAAGGATCTCGACCAGCATCTCCTAGATCCAAAGGTCCATCTCCGCTAGGCTCAGCTGAGTGTGATCCTCCTCCATGAATTTTTTGAAACAGGTTCGTGCTGCCTGACGGAGAAGTGGGCCGCGTATCGATAAGTGGTGGTGGGGATCCCGAGTTTTTAGACAGGCAGCTATCCAAGCGGCACGCAACGGTTTGAAATGGGGATTGAGCTGTTTCAGTTGGTCTGTCGTAGGAGATTCACTCGGGACTCCTGGCCCTGCTAATCGTTCCATTCGAGAGACAACGTCGTCCGGTGAATTGAGGAAGGTGTCAACAACCATGACATTCTTGTGGAGGACTTGTAGAACAGCCAGGTCGGCCACAATCTGTTCTCTCTCCTCCATCAAAATGTCCAAAAACTCGAGTGGACTGAAGGTGGGGGAGCCATCTGCGAGGAATAACCGATTCAGGGCGCGTGTAAAGGCCACATGACGGAACGAGGGCTGAGTCGTTCCTTGCAGAATGGTTCGGAGTTGCTCCAAGTTTCTGAGACGGATCTTGTCTTGCTGTATCGCATCCTGGACCCATTGCTGGTTGGTAGGCGTTCCGAGTCTGTTCCAAATCTCATCGATTGGAAGGAAAAGGTCGATGAAGTCGTCGTGGTTTCCGTCCTCAATATCAGTACCGTTATCGAGGACATCAGGTACCATGTTCTCGGTCGTGGGCAGTCCGTTCATATCGATACGGAGCGCCGCCGCGATGTCGGGAGAAGTGTCGTTCATTCTGACCCACGCCAGTCTTCGGAAAAACATCATCCGCCAAATACCGAATGGCACGAACTTGGCTTCCCAGCGCTTTTCGGGAAAGTGCTTGAACGATATCTTGTGCATGGATTTGAGGTGTTTGCCGTTGGCATTCCGGAGGCGTAGCATGTTGGAATGAAGGACTCGACGCGTTGGTGCGTGGTCAAGGGTTGAGGGAGTGTGCCGGTCTCCTGACAGTTCAAGCCTGGCAATGAGCTCTCGCCAGTCGTATGCTTGAGGGCCAGTCATGATGAAGAGTAGTGTCAAGAAAGGGGGGATATTTGTGTCAAGAAAGAAGATACAGTTCCAAGAAGTTGTTGATGATTCTGTTGATGGGACTGTTGATGATGATGGAAGAATCAGGATGAGTCGGGTGGGAGGGGAAAGGTTTTATCATCAGGCAGAGAGAGAGTACCTGCCTCCTCTGTTGTGTCTGTGCCTGCCCAAGACTGAGGAAGGCAGCCAGGTGGGTAACAGAAGAAATGTCGTCTAAGGCTTAGGCTACCATAATAAAGTAGCCTAACTGCTAGTCTTAGCCGACACAAAGTGACCAAATTATTTCGTCTCTTATGCTCTTGGGGCCAATTCTTCTAATACCCTGAGGGCGGCCTACGAAACTGCACTCTGAGAAGGCACCACGATCAGTCAAATCTTCATTGAACATGGTGCTCTACCATTACCTTGAAACCATATTCTAATTTATTGATCAAATGCAAATGATATTGGGACTAATATCCCATGGAGTATCATGTCTACTGCGCCGATAGATGCATCAACCTCTAATCATTCCCTTCGTGTGCCGCTGTCCTTCCTTCCCTCTGCTCCAACGTGACGCGTCACTGATTTGGTTCCTTCTCTCCTACATCTCTATCGTGACGCGTCAACGACCTCCTTCCTTCCCTTCATGCCAAACTCTTCTTCCTTTCGTTTCCATTCCCTTCCATCAATCCCCCTCCTTCTTGTAAACAGCAAACTCATCAAACAGCGCAACTTCCTCAAACTTCTGCGCCACAGCCTGAACACCAGCCTCATCCGGATTCGTCATAGCCAAATCGAAATCCACAATGAAATTCGTCTGAATGCCTTCATGCGCCAGCTCATGATGTTTCCCGCCCGCCAAAACCTCCGCCATGAGAGCCTTGGCCTCTCTATTACTCATCAGTCCATTATTTATCGCCATGGTAAGAAACGCCTGAATAACGTGCGAAAAAATCGGGTAGCCAACGTATAAATGCTGCCAGTAACGAATGCAGAGTAGAAAGTAGAATTTGGAGGTTATGTCGTGTGGTCCTTCTTTGCAGATTGTGTTGGCGATGTGGATTAGGGATATGTTTATGTAGGGCATGTAGCTGTTGGGCATCTTTTGTGTGCGGTAGAGAAGGACTAGACGTTTCATTTGGTTGAGGGAGGCGGAGAAAATTGTTTTGGGGGTGCTGTCTTGGGAGTTGAAGGAGCGGAGTTTGTAGTCTTGTTGGGTTTGGACGAAGGGGCGGAAGATGTCGAGGACTGCGCAATGGAACCACATACTGGAGGGGTCAGTCAAAGGATCAGTTGATTGCGGTGGATAACTCACTGAAAGAGAAAGATGTGCTCATGGCTGTCCTTGTTCCACGCCATATCCTTACTAAGAGAATCCGCCCAATGCAACATCTTTTGATATTTCGCTTCTGCAAACGCTATCGGAACACGGTCGAAAATGGGTATTCTGTCATTGGCAGAGTATACAGCCGCGACCTCCTCAACTATTGAAAAGAAGTGACATAGTTTGGTGAATGACTTGCCCATGTACTTGGGAAGGGGATGGTCAGGCCAGGCGTGGTCCGAATAGTCGTTTCTATCGGCACCGGGTACTGGAAGCGAAGGAGTGTGCGAAATACTCTCATCGTAGAAGAACATGACATGTATCCTGACGCCATTAGTTCTTAGTCCCAGAAGGCTGGATGTACTCACGTCAACCAATTGTATGTACTCCATGACACATGCGCCGTCATCCGAAGCAAATCATCCGGCAATTTTCGAAAGGCCAACGAGGATGGACTATCATGAGTCACACCATATAAACCCAGTCTCCGTCCCATGTTACGACCAGCAGCCAGAAGTTCTTTGGCCAACGCATCATTGCCGCTGAAGAAGCATCCCAGACTCAGAGTGTTGATAGCAGCTAGCGTGAGGACATCATCAGACGATCCTTCAGCACGGAAGAGTCTCTCAGATTCTCTGAGAAACAGGTCCCCGAGGGGCATTGCGGTGAGATCTTTTGCGGTATAAGCATACTGCAATACGAGTGAGTTAAATGACACTAAAGACTAGACTCATGTGTGACTTACACATGCCACATATAGCATCGCTGTAACGAGAAACGAAGAGCAAAACTTTGGTCTTCTGTCCACAAGACTGTCCAAAAATAGGTCCGCATCGATAAATGCAACAATCGTCTGATCCGTCTCCAGATACAGCGATATCAAAGTCGCAGCCGACACATCGCTAATAGGAACTTTCGTCCAGTACGAAATATCAAGGTCTTCCAATCTAGAATCGCAATACGGTCTAGACCCAGCTTCTGCAAGAACGACAGGCGTATTCGAAGGCTTTCTCACAAGACTCCCCGAATTTGAAAGCGTTGAAGAAGGCGATGCAGGTTTCTCCAATGGCGAGATATTAAGCCTCGTGATATCGATAGGCAATAACGTCGGATACACAATCCCATGAAGCGCCGTGAGCTCAAACTCAATTCGAGAACTGGTAGTCGGTAGTAAAGCCTGAGATGTCTTGTGATTCGATAATCTGACTGTGCTCAGTGGGGAAAAGGCACCACCTGGTGACCTTAGCTGTTGCAGAAGCTTGAGAGCATCATGCTCGGGGAGCGTTTTAAGTTGATCCACGATATCTGCGTAGTGTTTGAAACTATTCTGGAGAGTATCAAGCTGTTTCTGAACCTTGATGGTTGAATCCACCGTTTTTGGTGGAACTCGGTAAATGCATGATAAGCTCCGCACTCGACACTGGTCACATTGAGGTTCTGCACCGTTGCACTTTGGCTTGTCAGCCAATGACTCAAGTCAAGTAAAGTAAAAATCATCAGTATTACGCGTGACTTACGGCGCGTTTCTTTTCGCGACAGGGATTACAAGCTACCCTGACATGCTGGCGCTTCCTCTTGGCGATACGATAAGAGCGGCCGAGGACGAGATGACCTCCTTCTTCTGATTCGGGAGAGTTGTCGTCTCGAGGCGCAGGCTGGATCTGCCTGAAAGTGGCTGCCATACTCGTCTCACTCTGGCCGGGTGCCGACTCATTGTCGTTTTGATAGGCTGAGGCTGGGCTGAGTTACCTAAATTGACGAGTCCGTGATATGAGCCTATGTGTGGGGTTGGTAGGGCGTGATGTGATTATGAGACCATGGATTAGAGTTCCGGGCGGAAGAACATTGATACGAGACAAAGTTCAGGGTAAGTTGAGTCAAAATGACAGAAGAATTAACCGCTGTAGGAATCAGAGAGGGAATATTTGATCATCATTTGCCAGCTTAGGGTAATAATTGGATTACTGTATTTTTACTGCCTTAGTTTTGGTGTTTTCACATCTTGTTGCCTGTCATGAAGCTACCTCCATCACAACTAAAAAGGAACTGTGGTGGGTTACACAAGATTGACCAACATGCCATTCCTCAAAATGGATGACCAATTACCGTGCTGTCAGAAATGCCGTCGGACTCTTGACTCGTGTGTGCCACGTTACCGTTCAAACCTGAATCTCGGTCGCTGACTAACCCATCTCAATTTTCCTCACCGAGGTCCCTTCACCTCCACAAAGAAGGCTGGAGCGGCTGGAAGAAACATTCAATGCATTGACGATCGGATAGCCACTCGGCGTTTATGCAACACCTCGCCCTCGCGCTTCGTGGACAACGCTAGAACTCTGTACGAAATTCCACGACGAACCAAAAGAAACGGAGTCACCGAGGTTCATTTTTCCTTCATCGGCGTTAATCCCCTTTAGGCAAAGTAGCCGAGCCGCCACGTTTATTCTATCCGCTCCCTGAACAAGGAATTAATTAATTTCTTACCACATTCATTCTAATCAAGATAGAGATCTGACAGCGTGTTACACTGAATTCTCACTGTGTTAAACTCAATTTTGGTGATGTTAGAAGAATTTTATCACTATGATCGAGGATCTGGATCAACGTGGAATGTCATCATTCATGAGGTCATTGCCGCTTCGGGAAGTATCACCGTTTACGCTGTGGATCGTAACGCTGTGACGTTTTAGCTGTTGAGAAAACTTCAATGCTTTGTTCTTACAAATCAAGCGGGTGCAATAGCCTCGGTACGTGGCCGCGCCACTTTGACGTCTCGATTGGGTTCCCAACAGGCGGAATTCCGCCAGTTAAGATGATGTGTTCTCTAGACCATTTCTAGATATATAAGGACCCTTAACTACAGTGACGTCGTTTATATTTCATTCATACTCATCTCATCTATACCCATTCATATATACTCATACATACCTCTCATCCTCTTACTCTTTAATCTTATACCCATATACATACACATAAACCGCAATCATGGTTCAGAACAAGACTCTCGTATACAAGAAGATCCCCACCGGCCTCCCCGTCGCCGGTGAGCATCTCGTCATTGAGGACCGTCCCATCGATATCGACCAGGCTCCTCAAGGTGGTGTCGTTCTCGAGCAGCAATATGCCTCTTTCGACCCTTACCTGCGCGGCAAGATGCGCGACACCTCAGTCAAGTCATACGCTCCAGCTTTTGAGATCAACGATCCCATCAACAACGGCACCTTGAACAAGGTCATCAAGAGCGACTCCCCCGACTTCGCCGAGGGTGATCTCGTCACCGGCTTCCTCCCCATTGCCGAGTATGTCCGCGTTGACAAGGAGACCATCCCCAAGGTCAACCTCCGCAAGATCCAGAACCCTCACAACCTCGACCTCGGTCTCTTCCTCGGTGCCCTTGGCATGCCTGGTCTCACCGCCTGGTCTGGTCTCCACGAGATCGGTCAGCCTAAGAAGGGCGAGACCATCTTCATCAGCTCCGCTGCCGGTGCTGTTGGACAGATTGTCGGTCAGATCGCCAAGCGCGAGGGTCTCACTGTTATCGGCTCCGTCGGTGACGATGAGAAGCTCGACTTCATCACCAAGGAGCTCGGCTTCGATGCTGGTTTCAACTACAAGAAGGAGGCTCCCAAGGATGCCCTTCCCCGTCTTGCCCCCAACGGTATCGATATCTACTTCGAGAACGTCGGTGGTGACCACCTCGAGGCTGCCCTCACCAACATGAACGTTGGTGGCCGTATCCCCGTCTGCGGTCTCATTTCCGAGTACAACACCCCCGCCGACAAGCGTGAGGGTATCAAGGGTCTTATCAACCTCATCGCCAAGCAGATCAAGATGGAGGGTTTCCTCGTCTCTCACCCCCAGTTCGGTCCCAAGTACTACAAGGACCACCAGGAGAACCTCCAGAAGTGGCTCGGTGACGGCAGCGTCAAGGCTAAGCTTTACGTCACTGAGGGTATTGATAACGCCGCTGAGGGCTTCATTGGTATGCTCCAGGGCAAGAACTTCGGCAAGGCTGTCCTCAAGCTCCGTTAAGTTAATGACATATATGAACGTTATGAAAAGAGAATAGAAGGGATATAGAAAAGTATTATACCAAATAAAAATTATCAAAATAATCAATACTAGATCAGTTCAAATGTGATATATGCAATGAAGTCAGCTTACTATGACATCCTGGGGAGTGTTAAAATCGCAGTGGAAGTCAGGATACAAGGATTAATTGTGTAAAACAGTCCAATCGTGAGGGAAATATTGAATGTGCACGATAAATAGCCAGGATGATGCCTGATAAGCACACCATCTATAATAATCCCGCGGAAAGACATATCAAAGAAATATAGAATTTCAACCCAAAGCATTCTCTTACGTTGACTTCATTCGAAACTCAGCCTCATATATGACAGTCTTTATCTGAGGCGACCTGAACTCGTCGTTGGTGATGGTCACAAGTTTGAACAAGAGCGCTCTGTGTGTTCTCGAGAAGGGTTTATCGTAGGGACTTCTTCCTACGAAAACCTTGATAGTACTCACGCTATGCTCTTCCTCAAGATGTTCGATAAATGCTCGCCATCTGCGGTAGCCTATCTGTCTTTCAGAAGTCATGCTCGCTTTATACAAACGCAGTTGAAGCCTTGAGACGGCGGCACCAGCTGAAGGTTGATATTCCACAGGCAATGTGTTGATACTCAAATTGTAAGACTATGCATTTCTATAAACAAGCAACCAGCCGCACAAGCCGGGACGATCCAATTTATCTATCAATTATACACATGTCCCAAATCTTATCCTCGTGACTTCATCTCTGTTTCAAAACCAGCCAGTACGCCCAGACAATCGTCAAAACGACGATGTCCCAATACATGCACAATGCTAATACTCTATTCAGCGCGAGCTCATGCCTCTTCGTCTTGCTCAGAGGAATTGTCATCTGATCCCTGCCAGTCATCACTCTCCAGGCCATCCCGACGGATGAAGAGAGACGAAGCCCAACCGAGAATGGCTAGACCGCCAAAGACACTCCAAGCTATGGCCTCACCCTTCGGTCGGATGTTGATGGATAGACTGAAGAGGCCGCCAGATACGAAGGGACCGAAGCTGCGACCGAGGGCGGAGAGGGTTTGTGCCATGCCGTTGAGACTGCCGAGGCTGGAATGCGACGGTGCAGAATTGGTGATCTGAAGTTATTAGTAAAGTTCAATAGGTACTCAAAATGGAGGGCTTACCAAAAGCATGACACTGGACAATCCGCCGACAGCGCACATGTTCTTGAGGATCAAGACAAGTCCAAGCTCAATGTACAGCCACATCTTGCCGCTTCCAACACCGAACAAAGGCTTGTCATCGGCGTAGCCAACCCAAGGCATAAATAGCATACTGATACCAAGTCCCAGAAGCGAGATCTGGTAGGTACCAAGGTTACCCAGCTTAGTCTTGAGCTGTTGAAACAGGAAAGCCTGGAAAATGCAGCTCGCCAACCCTGCGATACTCAAGCTGACGCCAATTCTACTGGGCAGCAAGTCGCGACCGGCAGGTGCAGGCGTCGCAGCAAAGATGGGGTACAGACTGTTGAACGAGATGTTGGACAGCTGGAACACGAGGTAGGTGAAGAGAACGAGGATGGTTGTTCGGCTGAGATCCTTCCAGGCGGACAGGGCGGGGTCGAGCTTGTCGCTTTCGCCAGAGTCGGATTCGTCGTCATCTTCGGAGTCGGAGGAGGGTGCTCGGCCGGAGGAGAGAAGCGGCTGCTGGGTATGCGATCGAGGCCAGCGCGCGCTCCATGAGGGACGTCGGGGAGGGGGAGGGCGCGAGGGGAACCAGGAGAGGATTTTCTCAACCCAGGCGGGCTTCTCAAATGCGACTTGTGTCTTGTCCAGAGTCTCCTCGAACCAGATGCTGACCACAATGACGCTGATAGCGAGGAGGCCAGCAGAGAGGATATTAGGTGCTAGATACGGGTATTTGCTACCCATTCGTCCCACGAGGATACCACCCAGAGCAGGTCCGGTGATGCTGCCCAGGGAGTAAATGACAGGCAAGTATGTGAACGCGCGGCTCTGGTTGGATCGGTCGGTAACCTCTCCCAAGACTGTCGGGACGCAAGCAGCGTTTCCGTTGAGCAATCCCATCATAACGTGAACGAGTACAATCTGCCAGTATTCCTTGCAGAAGCCAAACACGCAAAAGCAGCCCATGAGCGCAATTGTGCCCATGATCAGAACCGGCTTTCTGCCAATTACATCCGAGGCATATCCCCAGAGGAAGTTTGTCGACAGCTGCGCCAATGCGAAAGAACTCGCCAGTATTCCCACGTATAAACCGGCTTTGTCATCGGGAATGCCAGGCATGTTGAGCACCATCTCGGGGAGGTATGGGGATATCGAGTTCAGCGCGGTCTGTTCGGCAAGGGAGAGGAAGGCCAGCAACAACAGCTGTCGGACAGGCAATGGCGTCTCTTCGTTATCATCTTCATCGTCGGAGTCACTCGCATTGGAACCAGCGTAGGGTTGTTCGAGGGGAGTCTTTGGCGGCGTTGTAGGAAACGTCTGGTATCGATGGGATTGGCGTCGCATATTGCTCAACGTTGGGATCGGCGCGCCAGCGTGGAATGAACCTGAAGATGCTGTTCGCTCAACAAGCATGGCTCGCCGGGCGGCGCCGCTGGAAGAGTTATTTCGTGAAGGCGCCATGATTGAATGGCTGCAAGAGTAGCCTTTTCCTCAAAGCTTGTCGACGAAGATCAAGCTTCGGGGTCGAACGAATGGTGACGTAGTAAAGACGAGATTTGTTATGGCGGGGCTGACACGAGCCACGATGAGATCAAGGCTAGACGCGACAAGGGCATTTGCTAAGGATCGCTCGGGTAGAGATCGATCATCAATCGTCGTTGTTGAGAAGGTTTGATGAGACAATTAAGATTGACGGACGGATGGTTCCTGTGGCTGGAAATAATCTTCGACGAATATTCCGAAAATCGGCCGATCGCCCTTTTTTCTGGTTCAAGGCAGGTGCAGACTGCAGGTGATTGCACCTTCTAATTTTGATCGCGTGAGCGCAAGGTACCTGTACCATCACTGATGTAATAGCGGGTCTATCAGCGTCTTCTGGCCAATTGACTTTCGCCTTTAGTATTCCACCGGGCTAGTTTCTCCGGCCAAACTCAGTGGGAGAAGCTTATCCAGGTTTGTTTTGTTCTTTTCTTTGATGACTCTCTTGACCGGCTGTCGATCTCGATCTTGGCGGTGCAAACGAGAGGCGCATTTGCCAGCATATGTCACTGTGTCGTGTGGCTGAGGTACCAAGACAACTACCTGGAGTGTCATTGGCTAAGATTCTTGTAATATATTTGAAGTATTTCAACGACAAAGTTCAATTTTATTATTCATTCTAAGGGATTACTGCTCAGGCTGTGAATGCCTCCTCTCCGACTCGACGTATGACGGCAATGAACTGGAATATCTCTCACTTGTCTCTGGAAGCCCAATATCCCCAGCGTCGGGCTGCTCATCTCCTTTCTGTTCCTCCATTGTAAGCTGCACTGGCAGTACCAGCTTTAGAGTTGTCGATGCAACATTAATAGTTAGATGTAGTTGGTATGTCCTGGCAACCAGACAAGAATAAAAAGTAGGCAAAAACATTCTCTTATCGCTCGCAAAATTCGTAATGGGTATCTCAATATGGCTGGTGAATCCCTCGGTAGTCTCGGTGACAACATTGTCTGTTTGTTTCGGTGAATTCTTCTCCCAGCTCAATCCGACCTCAGTCTTCTCCAGCAGACTCTCGGAGCCATTGTAGCAGTCTATCGCGTTGACGATGTGAGGCAGTTGTTGCATGGGCTGATCCTGTGACCATGTTTCTGACTCAATCTTTGCAGACACACTGCATGTTTGCGGTAGGCTAGTCTTGCGATCACACAACTTCAATCTGAGAGATGTTACCACCGTCGCAGGATGAAAACGTTTGCCGCTGGAGTCAAGAACGATCGCAGTAGGTTGATCGGCGTATAATGTAATTTCACCCGATGAGCGACCAAAGATACTGGATTTGAGCTGTTTAGATGACTCGAACTTGAATTTCCGATTTGCTGTGGGTATCTTCAGATGCGGGTGTTCGACATGTCCTGGCAAGAACTGAATGGTCTCTTTCGCTTCCATCTTAGCATACTCTGGGCTGGCCGAGTCCCAAACCTGAGCAATAACACCATAGTCAACGCGCACGCCCCTTGGGATCATCGCATCACTCTCCCAGCCGGTGATACTGGGTGGAAGATGTGAGTGCATTTGGCGTGTTTCTTGCCATATGACGTTATGTGAGCAAGCCTCTGTACCGAGGCCATTGGGAAGGACAAAGTAAAACGGAACCGTGTAAGTCTCATTTGGCTGAAGAACCTTGCTCGCGGGTAATGTCGCCAGGTCAATTGGCATTTCCAGGTCAAGTAATCGATGCCATGTCTCAAATGATAGACTGGCGTTGGGGCGCTCAACGCTGGAGTCGCAAACAAACTTTATTGAGATCTTGATGAAAGGAGTCTGCTTCTTGGGCTTGATGTTGACAGTGCCCATAACTATGGAGCCAGGGCGATAGCGTTTTGATGCATAATGATCTTGAATATGAACGTTCAAGCTATTTTTCTTAGGAGATAAGATGGAATTAAGGCTCTGTAGGGCTGATGGATTGAATGGGCTAAGCACGGGGCGGGTCTGGAAAGGGACGCCGGTTCTTTGCGTATAAGGAGGCTCCATATTGACGATGTGATACTGATGTGAATTAATTTGAGATCTTGGCATTATTTGGCCTTACTGTTATACGATTTCAGCCTGAACAGGCATCTACATTTTCCTCTACGAGCTGTGTCGATTGACGAAAGCAAGTGACTCACGAATTCTGCGTAATACTGGTAATCGGCTTGATCTTACCCGACTGCAGGGCCTGGGAATAACATGCGCGTCCTTACAGACCGCGTAATTGAGTCACTGTGTGTCGCAAGCACAGTCATCACTAAGATTATTCATCTGCTAGCCAATTAAAACATCATTAGCGTCAATAGTGTTCACATTTTATGCACGATGTTAGTGCAGTACGGCACATATGATCCGAATTAAGGTAGTGCTCCGTCCAGGCTGATTAATACTCAACAACGACGCCAGAGATCGAAGCGATTTCATTGGAGGGAAAAGGTATCGCGACGAGACTCTTGGTGGATGACAGACATATCTACGACAGCGGAATTCATAAGTGCTCACGCAACTCTCTTACATTACCAAGTCAATGGTGATGGTTTAGATGAAAATGTTCAATATCGCTTACGAATCTCGAATTGTACTCATTGCACCACCGATATCGTCATTGTACAGACGACAGCCTACGCGCAATGAAATGCCAGATTAAATTGTAGGCACAATTGGTCTAGATTGACGGCTTTGTTAGGCTAGGAACACAATTGGTCTTTCTACAGTAGCCCGCGTCTTGATAGCTGCTACCTCTAGACCGGCGGAACGATGATCTAGCAGCCTGGAGATGATAAACGTCGTTCTACAGGACATCCCATGGGTCCCTTGACACAAAAGATAATTATACAGACGTCACGACAATGGCAATGATATGGCGATGCCCGTGCTGATTCGAGTCAGGGCATCGAAAACAATACAGCTATTAAAACCTGGAAGACTTGTGGTATAGCTTACAATCAGACGGTAATCTGATACATACGACCACAGGTAGTGGAAAATACGGGATCCCGTCCGCTCTCCCATAGTCAAGCCACTAACCGGTAGATTAGTAGTTGGGTCGGTGACGACCAGCGAATCCCCGCTGTTGTATGTTTTTTTGCCAATCTGATATCCTGGAGAAGGAGATCTCGGTGCACAAAGCACCAAACGATATCTCGAGAAGGTCAAGTTCGAAGCACAGCGTGATGATGTGAAGTATGTCATTTCAAGACTGGATTGGTATTTAGACCTTGGTGAAAGTGCTGTTACTGGGGAAAAGGAACCTTTCGGACTGCAAGAATCTCTCCACAAGCACCTCGCAACACAATACAAAAAAGTTCCGAGCTTCTTGCTGAAGAGCATATGTTTATATCATCAATCAAGACTTCTTGTCACAATGACGGTCATGTTCATGTATGGCTATTGGGAGAGCTAAGTTAAGTCTATCAAAGATAATGAGGATACGGTTGAGCGAGACCCCGACCAATACAACGCAGCTGAATTTGGAAAAGGGCTCGAAGCTGTTTCTATGACTGTAATCAGGATTTAGGAAGAACTTAAAAGAATTAGAGAGACAAAACGAAGGATGATAAATTTCACAGGGAAGCTGCCATGAAAATATATACATATATACAAGAGAAGACAACAGGGACTAGACCTTTGCCCAATAATCAGTCAGTCTGGTTTGGGAGCCCCTCTGAAGTGGTTCGCGTAAGTAATCCAGGACCGCTTTGTGCCCTTCTTTCTCCGCTATGTCAATTGGTGTTCTGCCCTTGTTATCCTTACTGTAAGGATCTAGTTGGCGGTTTACTAGAAACTTCACGAGTTCTATTCCCGTCCCATAGTCCTTTTCACAAGGGAAATCTTTGCGTCCTTTTTCTCGAGAAAGTGTTACTTCCTTCGGCTGCAAGCCAGCAGCTTCGTGCAACGCCGTTTTCCCATCGTTTGCTGCAATGTTGCAGTCGGCTCCCGCCTCTGCGAGTCTTTTCAAGGCGTCTAGATTCCCCCTCTCGCATGCCAAATAGATTGCTGTTCTACCAGCTTCATCCTTCTTGTCCGTATCGGCCCTCAATTCGAGTAGCTTGTCCATGACTTTCAGTTGGTTGTGTACAACAGCTAGATGAATTGGTGTCCATCCAAATTTGTCCACGGCGTCCAGCTGGCGAACAAGAGATGGGAGGCTCTTCGCTTGCCCTCCCATTACGGCCCAATGTATTGGTAGACGCCCGTTATAATCCACTGTTGAATTTAACTTTTTGACGAGTTTGCCGTGCACTGCTACAATCCACATTTTATCGAACAACATGGGATCTGTATGACGAGCAGCCAAGTGTATGGGGGCAACACCGTTCCAACCTTGTGCTTCGACACTCGCTCCCTGATACATGAGCCTTAACGCAACTTGTACGTTATCTTGCTCACAGGCACAATGAAGCATTGTGTAGCCACGAAAGTCTCTCACGTTCAATATAACGTTCGTATCATCACGGTACTTGCTCAAAAGTGCTTCAATAAAGTTCCAATCCCCTTCTGCCGAAGCATAATGAAGGGCAGTCCAGTTACAAATATCCTGCTTGATGACATACTCAAGACGCAGATACGGCATATCATTAAGATCCAAATGCTCCATGTCGCCTTTACACATCGTTCTGTGGTGTAGCTTTGTCAAATGAAGGGAGGTTGGAAATCGCAGTGGCTTTCCCGGAGTCAGGAGCTCCAATGGCTCCCATTCCAGCATTTGACGAGACTGCGTCTTGTAGAGATAGGAAAGATAATTCAGAAGATTGCGGCCCTTCAGGTTTGAGACACGGTATCCGAGGTATTCAAAAATATTCTGAAGTCCGGACGATATCGGCATCGACTTTTCCATTTGGATCAGATCAATTCTCGTACGCGTCTCCTTGAGAAGCTCTACTTCCAGCGCCAGATACCGCTCCCAGATACCTGTATCACTGTTCTCATGTTTCAAAGCCACGTGTTTTAGCTGCCATAACCTACCATAAAAATCATCATATGGGTCGGTTGGGTCGATTGAGTCGATTGATTTTATGGTTTCCGAAGATACCTTATCGAAAAGTGCTTGTGGAAATGGTAATTTTTGGGCCATACTGAGAGATGAAACGATGCTAATCGATGCTTCCTGTTGATTTCCGAAGCCTAACTCACAGAAAGCTTCTGCAAGTTCAGACAAGTTTCGGTTCCACAGATAGTAGTTTGTAATTGGAACAAGCTTAGCCCCAACTGGCCGAACTTCTGTCTTGCCTAGTATGGGCTCCTCCGATGTGTTTGCCGCTGAGCACATGAAGGAAAAAAGCAAGTCCTTAGCATACAGTTCTATTAATGAGTCGCGAGTTTTGAGTGCAAAGGAACCAGGAATATAATCGTCTTGTTTGGAAAATTGAAAGGGGACTGCGACCACGGTATGCAATCCACTGATTTCGCTTCTTGCTGGCTCAACAATGGTACTGTAACCGACGATTCTACTGGAGTCCACTTTTGTAGACATCGGCATTTGAGAAGATTTCCTGGTGGTTTCTGGCTCGTACTCTGTGACGTCGGAAACCTCAATAATCGTGCCAGTACCTTGTGATGCCCACCATTGAAGGTCCAGAGACAGCAACTTGCTCCTCGAACCAATCAATCTCAAACACGTTTCAGGATGTCTTTTTCGAAGCCAAACATCATCCTCCCTACCCTCATGGTGGTGCATTCGGTCTTCGTCGCGAGACAGCGGCTTCCTTTGTTGAACAGTATAGCTCCACAGTGACAAACATGCGTCAAAGTTGTCCGCCAACACTTTCCAAGAGTCACCATTATGGCATATGTCGAACCATACTTGTTGCTTAGACTGGTTTGGTTGACAAGCGCGACTGTGATTAACATCCAGGTACCATCTGTAGCTCTTTGGTTCCTTTTCAAGAGGAAATAAAATATTCATGGCCTTTTCGATTGCCAATGCGAGATTGAGGGCTATGGAAGCTGTTTCGCTGTGGAATCCGGCCAGTCGGCAGAGCCCCCGACGCATCGTCATGATGTCATGTGCTTCTGAGGTTTGGGATGCTGTTGTGGGAATTTCCACGAAAGGATGGTACTGCACTGAACCACCTGTGCGAACTATCCAGGAGCCAGGGAATATGTGTTGCTTTCTTGGATCACTGGCCTCCATGGACGTTACAGCAGTTGAAGCGGTCGTCGTATCGGGATTCGAATCGTTCGATGGTCCTTCTTCACCACGGGCCTTCTTGACTATCTCCCAGGCTAACCAGTCCAGTTCGAAACCAGGAAGAAGTTTCGCTTTCTCAAAAGACTTCGTAAATCCTGGCCGAACTATGGCTCGTAGAAAGGTCATTATTGCAATTGCGATAAGTTGAGCCAATGTTGCCCATGAATTCATTGCTCTCAAGCCAATAAATTGCACGACGAATCCAATAAGTCCAATGATAACCCCTACTGTAGTCTTGATCCGTATGATACTAAATCCCAGTAATTTTGCGTGTCCTTGCTTTCTTCGAGACATAGTGATAACTGAGCGTGGGGTAGACGGGCTTGTAGCAAATGAATTGAAAACCCGATCGGCAACAGTTTGTTCTTGTTGGACCCAATACATCCACGTTTCGAACTTTTCGGTCGTTCGGTAACTGGTCTCTACAGTACTGGCTTCGATGACATGCCCACAGATGATCATACCAAGTACGAGAAAGCCGGTCCCAGCTATTGCCATTGGCGCAGCATGAGTAGCCACCGGTTTCTCGTCCCGTTGAAAACGCGACTGGAACCTGGGATGTGTCATAAGTCCAAAAAAGATCATCACAGCTGACTGTAAGATAATCCCTATTGTTGCAACGAGTCGTATCCAGGTTCGATTGTGAGTGTCTTGCATATTGAGAGAAATGTTGGGTGCGTCGAAACTCGTGTCATGAATGACTGTCAGAATAGGTTTTGTTTCAGTTCTCATTTCTGCCTGTATGGAATCTTCTAGGGCCCCTGAGTCGTTCTGAAGATGGAGATTATCTGACGGTCCATGCGATGTGCCTTGCTCTGTGTCCATATTTTCTTCTGCTTTTGAACCTGCGACCAAGCCCGAAGGTCAGCGCTTACTGATTTGTGAAGATAATACTGTCAGAATATTTGGGGCAGCTTACCGACACCTCTGAAGGATAGAAACCTGTTTCGAAGATTTTTCTTTCGGCTCAAAGACGTAGTTGTTGCTTGTGAATCACTGCTTGGGCCTTGAGACTTGGGGCTGACCTTTTCCCTCTGTGAAGAAGTCTTCTTCTGAGGACCTGGATAGCTGTTAGTCTCTTTCATCCATGCATCTGTACCCAGGATTTCACTCACTGGTTATTTTCTCCAACAAACCGTCCTTGACGGCCTGGTTCAAAGTCATGAACCGTACCTGGGACTCTTCAACTGGAGGGGAGCCCGCAGAACTTTTTGGAAAGAGGCAGATGTATTCCCAAACTGGAGCAGTTCCTTGGCTCCGCACAATGCTAGCACCATTGTATAGGTCACAGACCTCGCGAGATGTAGATGACATCAGTTCTATCTCAATGTCGGATACGTTTTCTTTCGCTCTCCCCACCATAGCTTTAAGCCATAATGGCCCTCCAACGCGGATAGCGCTGACAAGGATAGTAATAATACCCAATGGAGCCATTGCCAAGGCTATGCAGTCGGCCCAGCCGAGTGTTTGACTCAAGAATTGAGTTGTGACGCGTTCGCCGAACAACGCGATAATGCTATATATAATCAGCACCTATAGTAGAAAATACATCAATAACGGTGTAATTACGGAGCCAAGTCTGTGAACAGGTTGTTGGTGAAGTCATCGAAGTCGTCCGCTTGACTAGGGCATATCAGGAACAGTACAATAATTCCCGCCCATCTCTGATGATGAACCATTTTCTTTTCAGGAAGGTAAGAGAAAAGTCGGTAATTTACCCGACGAAGGACAGGTCAAGACGCGAAAGTAATGAGGAATTACTGCCGTAGACAGTAGGCTCTGAAGGTAAAAGACTTTTAATCAGTTGATAGCAATGCTAAATCTAAGTCGGCTTATGAAAGGAGGGGAAATGGGCGTAAGGTGTATTTAAAGATCAGTAAGACGAAAGAATCAGGCGGCGGAGTTCTCGCTGAGAATTGAGCCTGTCGGAATTTGCTCAAGCAAGGTCTGCAGCAAAGTGCTTGGCAGCACCAATACCTGAGGCAATTTCAACGCCACAGCGGCTGAGATGCATGTCCACTGGAAATCATCACTTCGCGAGCAAATCAAATATGCTTATGTGCTGTAACAAATGTGATATCGTTTTCCAATTGGAGCATTTAGAATTCGTTGAAGGGGGAGGGGGCTCTCAAATAGACTCGTCACATTTGACTGTCAAGTCATGATTAACAACTTGTTCAATCATGTACAGAAAGACGAGTCAGTGATAGGTATTCCATAGCTAGTTATCAGGCTCTCGGAACGTCGAACCTATTGCTATTTAGTCCCTTCAACTATTACAGGATCCCGTTGTAGACAACATATACTTGGTGTTCCCTGTGAACCATGGTGGAGATAGAGTCAACAGCGCAATCTGTAGCATGGGATCCGCGCTACTTAGACTTATATAAGTCTAATTGGTAATAAGTGCAGCACAACTCTTAATGCTTCTGGCGATACTTCTATTCGCAATATTGATTCATGCCGAGGCCCTCTTCAACAACTGAAGTACAAACCAGCCCCTTGAGACTCTAGACGATGGTGAAAGTGCATTAAATATAACTTCCTCAGAGTCAGCTTGATCCCATCAAACAACATCCAACGGCTGCAACAGCTCGAGCGCTTCGCCTCTCTCACTGTTACGAGGTTCCGGGACCCCGGTCAAGACATCTGAGGTCTGAAAAGGTCTAGACCACGAACAACGACAACAAAGTGGGTTGTTCTAATTGCCGAGTGGTTATAATAGGCTACCTGGTTATGGCACAACCAACGACCAGCAATCAACAGCCAATAGCGAGGACCTAACACCTTAGGCAACCAACGATCCGACCTAGCGAGTGGAGCAAGAAAGTAGAATATCGCGTTGTTTATATTCGCCCTATCTTCAACAACTCTTCGTCTTTTTCACCGTTGACCTCACTCTCTCATTTGCCTCATCTGTTGCCGACGGTCCTGAGTCTTGCGTGCTACTGTCAGAACAAATAACCTCATCGAATTTCATTGATAACAATATGTATATCTCTAAAGCTGGCATCTTGAGCTTTTCTCTCTCCCTGGCCTCTGCTACAACAGGTTCGTTTTTCAATTCGTGACAAGCCATATCAGTTGCTTACACTCAAATCATAGTGACATTCAATGGGTATTATAACGATGACTCAGTACCTGTCAGCGAGCTCGCCTGCTACAAAAATGGGGAAATCATGAAAGACCAGGACTGGGCGAAACTGGGGGATGTTACTCCCGATTTTGCTGGATTTGATAGAGTCGATGGCCCCAACTCTGAACTATGTGGTACCTGCTGGTCTCTCAGTTATGGATACACAAGTCGATCAGTACTCGTTGTCGATGGTCCAAGAGGGGGCTCTGGCTTTACAACCTCATTTACGCTGATGAACTCTCTTACGGGTGGCAAAGCTGAAGAGCTAGGTCGGGTCAACGTAACTGCTTTTCAGGTGGAACTTATGGATTGTGGTCTTGCTCCTGAACCAACAAAGCAGGAGCTCAAGAGGGTAGTTGGCGGTAACTCGAATTGGCTTTTCGACAGACTCACTTAGATTGCTTCTCACTAGGCAACTAAATTCACTGCGTCGGAAGTATTCCACTTCCAAAAATGACGGCCTCATAGAAGATATTCACCAAAGCGCATTGAACTAAACAGCATATTTAAGATCATCAGCGGAGATTTTAAAGCTGATGCTAATTGGCTAGGTGGCACCCCAGTAATAAAGGAGTTTGCCCAGATGAGTTCTTGTGGGAGAAGAAAGTACTAGTAGGCTCTTATCTCGGATGCTTGGACCGGTGTAAGTGGAAGCCGAGTGGGGATCTCGGCTTCTCCTCGCGTTCCGTAGCGCCCGAGGCTGCATTATCTGAACCACACCTTGCATTTGTGATATCGATAGGTTGTATTCGGTAGTTGGAGAAATCTTAGCGTTCAAAACAGTTGTGCTGGAACAAGAAGGCTGAAAGTACGATGCCAATCTAGCTGAAGTCTTGCAGACAGAGGCTCACGAAGTCTTTTCGTCAGTGCTCTGAATTGAGTCGAAAAGGAACATTCGCACAGAACCCCAGACACGTATCAGTGCAAAAGCCGCCGTGTTCATACCTCATAGCTCAGTCCAACAGACAGCGAATCATTCACTCTCTGACTAATGTTCTGAATGCAGTCGGACGAGAACTGGCTGCGCTCAACAGAAACCATTCACGAGTGAACAAGCACCTGTAACTACCACTCGTAGCTGTAGAGAATGGCTGTGATGCAGAACATCTGCAGAGGAACTCGAACGGAGTCAACTACTATAGAAGGAGGTAACTATTCGTGCATTGTCGAAACAGAACAACAAGAATCACCGAAAACTACATCTGGACATAAACCACTTGCAAGAAAACCACATCACTAACCAGGAGATATGGAACTCACCACAAATCCCGATCTCCCTTCAGAGCACAAGCGGTGGAAATGCTATCATTGCCCGGCTAAGACGTGGATGGAGGAGAAGGAGTGCTCAAATCGAGCATGCAAACGACGTCGTTCATGGGGTGCCCTTGCCCTGACAGAGGATGATAAATGCTACATCGGATTTCTTGAATGCGTTTTCAGTGACGGCAAGGAAAGATGGGTTTATAATTGGTACATAGTAGAGCTCCTCAGGCGCTCCATCAGTAACGGAGATCCATGTTAACTATGATCTAGGTTGGACAAGATACAATTCAAGGTTGTGTGGACAAGAAATAAAGAATAGAGAGATGATGAGTTTAAACAAAGGATACGATCGTTGCTTCATGCTTGCTGTAAATGGAACAACTGAACTGTAACATGAACATAGTCAATGCCGATTAATATAAAATGCAGCAGCTAATCCTTCAAAATCGAAACAGAAACATCATCAATCACTGATTACCGCATTATCAACAGGAAACAACCACAACATCAATCATCCACAACAAAACACCTACAAAGTACGCAAACCGAAATCATGGCACCTATTACAGGCTCTAACCGTGTCCCAGAACACAAGCGCTGGCGATGCCAGAATTGCAGGTTTACCAACCCAATGGAACAAGTGAGCTGCTCACAGCCACGGTGCTGCGTGCGTCGTGACAAGGGCGCGCATGCACTCACAATCAACGACCTCAGAATTGGAGAACTTGTGTGCGTTTTTGCTGATGGCAGTGAGCACTGGTTTTATGATGAAGACACACTGACGGCTATCAGAATGCTTGCAGCTGCAGGTTAGAGGGCCAGAGGTAAGGTTGGGCGTTGACTACCTATTGTAGGTCTTGAAGGAGATAGGAGATTCAGAGAACGTACTCGAGAGATTATCACCTTTGATCAGGTAAGTATTGATTGAACCTTTGCTAAGCAAGGGTCATGATCAAAGGTAAGTTGAGTGTAGACATAGATAGAGATGGTAGATCTCAGGTAGCAATTTAGAACCCTAACCACAAACTATTCGCACCTTGCATCTCAAGGTCTGTCATAGACCAGTGACCAATACCTAACTTGACTGTGAACAAATGAACAAAATTACTATAAATCGACTTCCTCGAGTAGAACGATTGCGTTAAACATGCGTATATGTGCATATCTCTTTACAATGCAGATCCCTATACATCCAAGCTAGTTGTATCAAAGCCATTTGTATCTATAGACACATTCAAGTTACTAACTCAACACCATGGCACCTAGAACAGACAACCGTCAGCCAGAACACACCCACTGGAAATGTCAATTCTGCGACACGATCAATAAAATGGAAGAGAAATACTGCTCAGTCTGCCAAACTCGCCGCGACGCAGGAGCGATTGCAGTAACGGACAGCAGTACTGACAACACGGTAATCGGGAAGCTTGAATGCGTTTATGTGAATGCTGATGAGCATTGGGTTTACAATGAAACTGCATTGAAGAGGGCTAGAGGTGGTTAAATAAAAGATAACACAATAAAGATACCACGATCCTGATATGCAAAGTGGTGGTTGAGTTGAAGTTGCACAATATCCAATCGGCACGGGATCGTTACCGATCCCTGCCGGCAATTGATACACCGAGAAACAAAATTGGCCGATCACGCTTTTCCCCAACTTACCGTGTACGTGGCGTATGTGAGGTTTGCAAAAACATACCCACAATAGTGAAAGCTCCAAAAGATTAACCCCGCGCTATCTTGGTCATGCAAGAATAAAAGCTGCGTAATTGGTATCTCATTTTCTTTCACTGGTCTTTGTTACCTAACCCAAATGCGGGGAATAGTGTGTGTCCTGTAACGTAGAGGTTGGGGGGATGGGAATTTTCTTATCTGCCCTGTGACCAACTGGAGAGTTGGGTCCGTTCGTATCTTGACGAGATAGATAACTCCGATATCGAAATGGATATCTGCAGTAGCTTGACAAGCTTCGTCATCAAACATGATAGATAACATTCTCACAAATGCATGATACTAAACTCTCCTGCAATCCCAGCGTTGTCTTTCTTCTAGAACATCCATCAAAGCTCAACTGACCTCATCCCCAGCCAGGTTCCCCGGTAACGGACAGCCCGCTATTTCCGTGCAGGGGGATCATACAGCGCTAAAGCTGGTGGCACATTACAGGGCGATGCTACGCTGCAGCCAAAAAGCCGTTTTTATTCTTCTTTTTCTTCTATGACCATTCTTATTGATCAATCAACTTGATCATTGCGCACTTGGGCGTCAGTGCCTGAATGTCAGACGTGTCTTAAAACTCTGCAGAGATACTACAGCTGAGACAAAGAAAGCCAAGCCATGGCGTCAGAGAGTGAACCTCGCAAAACAAGAAGAACAGCAAATGCGTACGTTACGTCCCCTCTCCATCTCACAGAGATAAGATACTAACTTCTCAGCTGCGTCGCGTGTCGACAAAGCAAGATTAAATGCTCAGGAGATGATCCATGTCAGAATTGTCAACGACGCCAGGTACAATGTCGTTTCACAGAAGGAGGGACCAAAGTAATGGTCTCAGAGAAGTACGTCCAGCCACAACCACCTTCTTTCACCGACTAACCATGGCTAGATATCTTCAAGATCTTCAAAAACAGGTTGAGCTACATCAGCGCTCATCCTCAGTCAACACGAATACTGAGACGCCGTTTCCATCTGCGCCTCCGCCTTACCGATCAACGTCTTACTGCTCCCCGTCTGGCTCCTTCTCGTCAGGCATCAAGAGGACTAGCGATTCAGCTTTCGGAGTCGGTAGCACTCTTTCCTCCCCTGCGCTCACGGTAGAGCAGCAGCAGTCTGACTCTGGCAGTAGAGGTTTGTATCAGCAGCAGAGCCAGTCGCCGTTGAGCATTTGGCCCAGCGCTTTTACTATTCCGTCCAAGATTATTAAGAATACTCGCAAGAACAGACGGACATGGAGTGAGCACCCTTACACTTTGACGATATATGTGCTGACTGGATAGTTTGGTTGGCGCCGTGGTCGACTTGGTCGTTCACGCTACGACTCATGCTCATGCTAGGCGATAGCCTCCAACCAGGAGGCGACATGATTCCACCGCAATTAATAGAAAGCGACGTCTACACTCTATCATGGAACATCCGCCCACCCCACGAAAAGCCCGACGTGTCAGGTCTACCATCTCTCGACTACGCAATCTATCTCTTCCACACCTTCAAGTTCCATCTCGGTCAAACATACCGGCTCTTCGACGAGGTAGAGTTCGTCAACCAGATCCGCGATTTCTACTCTGATGCGCAGAGCAAGGCTGAGGAGAATCGACTGTGGTATGTCAAGTTTCTCCTCATCTTGGCTTTCGGCACGGCGTTCAACGCGTCGCAGAGAGTGGTCTCGACGGAACCGCCTGGATCCAAGTTCTTTGTGAGGGCTATGGGTCTTATGCCGGATCATACGGCGCTTTGGAAGGATAGTTTGCTTGCGATTGAGGTTTTGGCTATGGGTGGGTTGTATCTTTATTCTATCGACGAAAGAGAATCTGCTCACGTATACGTAAGTCTACTCATCTTCGGTTGTTGAAAGTGGAAATCTGACGTTTGATAGCTTGGTCAAGCGATACGGATTGCCCAGCTGGAGGGTCTACACACACAATTACCAGATAACGAACTCGGTAGCGAAACAGTCACCCGCTGTCGTGATCTATGGTGGACACTATACATCATGGATCGACACTTTTCATCTTCACTCGGACTACCGATGTCCGTACAAGATAGCGATATCTCGACGCCCGTTAACCCACCGAATGTCGGATCACAAGACGACAGCGCGCGAAGCTTACAAGTCAACCTATCTCATCTGTTATCAGTCATTTTAACGAGCAAGTAAAACTTCCCACTGGGTTCGGGCTGGACTAATAAGATATAGCGCTTTACAAACCCGAGAAAACACCGCTAGACCAATTCCTCGAACAGACAAGAGCTATTCTTCACACCTTGGCACATCATGCGCAGGAGATTGAAAAGATTATCTCGATGAAATTTAAGAATTCGGTGGATACGATGCCAAGAGGGACAAAGTATATAACGCTGTTGTATCATCAAGTAAGTACCCTGACATATCGAGGTAGTGATAGGCGCTAACAGTTTCAGTGTGTAATAGTAGCGACGCGTCCTCTTCTCCTCTCCGTCCTTAAAGAACGTCTTGACATTCTCGGCCAACCAGGCGATGAAAACTCAGAAGCTTTTCTCGTTCAAACAGCTGCTGTGATATCAACGGGTATCAAATCGGCTGTCAAGACTCTTCAGATTCTTACAAGTGAATATAGCCTGCTCGGTAAGTCTCTGACCCATTCTCTACTAAAACCCAAGCTTACATCTCCGCAGAGGTCTTCCTCCCGTACGATCTCGAATTCACCTTCGGCGCGGCCCTCCACCTAAACATGGCAACAGCCCTCTTCCCAGGCGTAGCAGACGACCAAAACAGCCGTCTGCAAGTCCACCAACTCCTCGACAACATGATCGCACGAGGAAACCGACTCGCAAGCGTTCGAAAGCAAGAACTAGTTTACTTAGAAGCGCAGTGTCAGGAACTCGTGGCGCAAGTGCAGCAGCAGGGACTCCAGACGCTTTCCTTGGCGGTGACGGATGAGACGGATTCTGAACTGGCGAGAAAGGCGGATGAGGAGTTATTGGAGACAATGCAAGGGGGGAGTGATTTGGAGTTTTTGGATAATATTGGGATTTCGTCGGAAGAGTTTATGAGTATTGTGCAGCAGATTGGGGATCCGGATATTATGCCGGAGAATATGCTTACTTTGGAGTAGGGAGCGGGAGTAAAGGGGGGAGTTATGAGGTGTGGCATTTTGTTTATATCCAGAAAAGCGTAGAATTGAGAATTGAGAATGACGAATGTATTTGTTAAGCTATGTCTCCCATTGTTAATGGACCATTCACTTTTTTATTGATCAGAGAGACCAAGATAAAGCTCTGCCTGCTTCGTCACCACCGTCACTGTTTGTAGGTCACGATTCGGCAGGTACATTTGTATTCACTTGGCCTATTATTTGTCAATGAATGGGCGATAAGATATAATTCATTGCCTGCGCATTGCGCGTCTGTGAGTAACAAACAATGGCAGTGCCAACAGCTGGCAGCAAACAGCGATAATTTCATCTCCGCCATCGGTCTCCAACCTTCCATCTATTCCCTTCTCTCTCATCTTTCTTTCCTCTCTCATTTTTCTTTCCTCTCTCATCTCTAAACCGACCTTCCTCAAACATCCGCCACCACCGCCGAAGAACAACACGAAGAGCGCCAACCTCAAACAATCTCGAGATGCCTACTCCTTCTCCCAAACCGAGCTCTCCCATCCCTTGCGCGCGCAGCCGTGCCCAAACCATCGACAACTCTTGGCCACCCGCCAACAACCCAGAGCAAGGCCCCTTCCTGCCTCTCCAACCCCTCGACAACATCCCCACCGCCGCATATTTCGATCCTCCCAAAGAACTCGAGACATCCCATCCCACAGTCGGCTCTGGCCCCCTCCAGCTCGTCGACGCAATGCGCCTCCAAACAATCCACGACACCAACTCCACCGCCATCGGTCTGCGCGTCGTAGATCCCAACAGTATCAACACCTCCGCCAACGTCTACGCTCCCCTTCCTCTCGGCCACTACAGCACCGGTATTGCGTTTAGTGTTGGCCATGGAGAGCGCATGGAGGACGTTTATGAACGAGCCGTGCAGATTACCGGGTCGCAGAGGATTATGGGGATCATGTTTGCGCCCAGCACTGAGCAGGGGGTTGTGCGGGATATGGATTGGGGCTTTCTTGCTCCGCTGCCTGTGGAGGATGATGCTCATCCTGATACACGCACTGATCAAGCTAGGCAGCAGTTGGAGATGGAGATGTCACCCATCGACAAGGACGATCTCAGGGCCTTCAGCACTCGCAAGGAGGAAGAGACTGAGGCTGGAGTAACCAGACTTGGAGAGAACGAGACATCTGGAGAGCCTGAAGTCGAGGACACTGGTATCAAACTTCATCATATGATCAAGAAGATGATGCTGGAGGACAAGAAGGACAAGAAGGATGGAAAGTGAGCGATATGACAACAATGGAGGGTTATCGCGAGGTCATGAAGGTCAACAGAAAAAATGGGAGGATTTTGTTGTAACAATAGCAAATATAGCCGTGTATCTGCGCCGTAGTAAAGGTTGAGCAAAGGGTTTCAGGGATTATTTGGTAGTGGCTGATTGGCCCTTGGCGGGAATCCGGGAACAAAGAGTTGTTTGCTTTACCACCGAAATTGCGAAACAATTCCACCTATTTCCATTGTTTGTCTCGTCCTTTGGTGTTTGCGTAACAGGCTTCCCATGAATAGTGTTGTACAGCAATGACGGTAGGATGCCTTATTAACGATGGAACATTCTCGCCATTTCTTCCACAATTCCTTCAAGACTCTGTAGATATAGCTCTAGATACCCATCTCGGAGGATAGCCGACTCCATGTCCCTGATATATACAACAAGCGCCTTTTATCCGTACGTGTATTATATCTAGCTCGATCATCAGCCACAACAAACGGTATCATCACCAGCCTCATTTGAAACTTTATTCTTTCCGATCTGGATCAAGTTCCGACTAGAACTCTGCATATTATTCTTCAAACAATTACCTCGAATCAAACGCCGTCCCTTTTGCTAAGTGGGCGCTGACAAAGGCGACGCGGCTCAAAGACTTGAAGCTTCAAACGGGTCTCCTTGTCTATCGTCTTTCTGGTTCAAACGGGCAACTCCGCCTCTATCACTATTTAAGACTGAGATTCCTTCGCTTTGCTTGCGACCGACTTCATCTTCTACACCTCCATTCCAACTTTTGGCTTGTAGTATCGGTTGGTTCATCCAGCAACGGCATCAACAACAACATCGAAACGATATGATACTTTTTCTGTCTTCACTTTGATTGTATCCTCTTTCAGGTAAGAACTTCACCCGCAATCCCGTTTTCTTCCATCCCGACTCACCCCAGGTTCCAGACATCTCTAAACCGTAACCAGCTTCACAATGTCCTCAGCCTCAACAACCTCCGAATCCATCCTCCCGGAGCGAACCACCAAGCTCCGCGAGGATCATGTCCTCTGGACCTGCAAGCATCTCAAGGACCTACTTGGCGACGCTCACTGTAACAAACTCAACGGCATGCTGGACAAGAAATGTCTTCGCTGCAAGGCCAAGCGAGATGTCAATGCTGTGGCTGTCAGCAGGACTCGAAAGGATATCGGTAAACTCATTGGTCAGAGTCCAGAGGGGGCTGAGATCTGGGAGTATGACGATGGCAGGGTCACCAATTTGTAACAACAGGGCTACTCTACAACTAGTGCCACTGGCTGTTTGACGATGTGGATTTAGATTCGATTCAGGATACAATTTTGGCTTAGAATGGTTGTTGGGAGGTTTCGTTGGTGAATGAATGTCTTTTGCAGTTTTCGCTGGCGAATAACTGTCTGATAAAGAAGAGCAACACTCCCTGAACCGATGCTATTGTATATAATTCGATGCGCTGTGATAACATCACGACTTGCCTGAATCAATCCTGTTCTGACAATCGATTGCAACTGGCAGTTTATACGTTTTATTAGCCATCCCACCTCTGATCCTCCCGTCATCATCACAGCCCCGAACAAACAACAGTAACACGGAGAATAAATCTATTCACACCAAATACAAAGAAAAGTAACACAATTAAACACTACCTCAGACATCCAAGATGACCCGAGTCAAAGGACCAAACTATCACGGCCACAGACTTAACTCAGCGGCTCCAGTCACAGATAACAGCCATGTCGTCCCCGACCATTACAAATGGACCTGCACGCAGTGTAGCTTCTCAGAGAACACCATGCAAATGTTCCAATGTGGTGGTTGTGGATACGGACGTGGTAATCGTTCTGTTGCTAACGGCACTGATTCAAGCATTCAATGGGAGGTTAAGGGATGTGACTATGAGGGGAATGAACACTGGGAAATGCATGGTCGGAAGCGAAGGAGCGATTAGTTACAGAATTTGCCAGTGATTATTTAGTCAATGAAAAAAGGAACATGTGTTCACAGCAGTAGTAGAACGTTTCTCATACATCTCTCTTGAATCAATGCTGGCACTTATTCTTTGGCTCGTCATACATCTCTATAAGTTTCGCTACTCATACTCTGTCTGCCTGTTAACTGCATTCTTCACCACAACCATACACAACAAAGTCCAGCAACACTCCCAGCTACACGAACTACCTAACAAGTCAGACCTACGTCAACCATCTACAATGGGTAAGAGACATATTCCGACTTTAGAGAGTAATGGATGAAACTCTAACGGACGCATCGAAGGTCACCTCCTCGTCCCTTACTGTTTCTCATGGACCTGCAGGGAGTGCGGTCATAGTGACAACAAGATGGAGATGACCAAATGCATTGATTGTCAGTCTGTGCGCAGCGTTGGGACCGCCGCTAAGGGTGCTGATTTGAACACCACTTGGAGGCTTGCGATCACAGATCGTTGTGGTAATGAGCATTGGCAGCCTTGTAGGCCTCATTGAAGGAACTTCTAGTTACGTATTTCTTAGTGATTAGCCTTTCAGTGAAAGAAAGATCAGGTGTTTATCACAGTAGTAGTACTCGTCACCTTGAATCAACGCTTTTGCTTATCAGTCGAGGCACCATAATGTCCATAAGTTCCGTCGCTTTTTGCCGTTCCTACTTCATTCCTCCCAACAATCTTTTAAAACACACAAAACACCAAGTCGAATCTACCTCAAACACTAACAATGGGTCAAAGCAGCAGCCGGGGCTGGAAATATAAGTCTGTAGACCCCATCGAAGACAACAGTCACCTCGTACCTAGCCACTACACATGGGACTGCAAGGTGTGTGGTTCTTATTTCAACAAAATGTGCAAAGAGAGATGCAAAAAATGCCGGTGTAAACGTACCTGTGGCGCCGTGGCCCAATCAACCGGATGGGGTGGCCAGAAGGGTAAATGGAGGTTGGCGATGAAGGATCGTAAGGGTGAATTCTGGGTGCCTCGTGATTAGTTGCAGTATCTCTAGTGAATAGGAGACTTGAAAATCAGTTGATTACAGTGATAGTAGCATCTTTTTGGTTGAATCAATGTTGTCCACTCTTCGCAGTGTTCATATAAGGAGCCCAGTCACCTCCCCTCTTACGATACCCAGAACAATCTTGGACTACCATCACAAACAGAAACAATGGATCAAAGCCAGAGCCTACCACGCGACGGATGTACCACTGCATGGGGAGTCGAAGACAACCGACACGTCGTCCCTAGCTTTTACAAATGGGTTTGTATGAAATGTGGTCTGGGGGACAACAAAATGGAGAATATTGAATGCAGTCGCTGTCGGGTCAAGCGTGTGTACGGCACTATAGCTGAGGAGTGTCCTCCTGGTCCTCCTGGTAGCATAATTTGGATGCTCAGGGACAAGGATTACAATGGTAACGAAAACTGGGAGTGGTTCGTCACATGCGACTAGCTCAGTTGGAACAGCATTCGACTGTAATTTTTATATGTCACTGCCGTTGCAGCATGGTTAGATAGACGCTCTGTGTGCTCTTATAGGATCGGAACTGGCATTAAACAATACAAATACAAACAAACAAGAGTCATCAGAATTGATCTTTAGTTTCATTGTTCGTTATAAAATAACTGCCATACCGAGCAGTCATTCATAGTTACTGAAACATTCACCTCTGAGCATTAACGATGTGCTCGCTGTAGTATCCATATAACTAGCCATCTCACACCTCTCCTCTCTCCAATGTTCAATTTGACCAATCCTAGAAGTACCCTACCAACTCTAACGAACAGAAACAATGGGTCAAGTCCCAAGAAAAGGTTTCGATTACAACTCTAGGCACCGCGTGCAGGATAACAGTCATCTTATCCCTCGGGATTATCAGTGGGCATGTGATAGATGCGACTACTGGGAGAACAGGATCAAACAGAAGGCCTGTAAAAAATGTAATACTGGGCGTATGTACGGTACATGGGCTGATCGTGCTGGTCGGCTTGGTACCTGGAAGTTGAAGGATAAACAGGGGAATGAATTTTGGGAGTTTGGTGAATACACTTAGGAACAGTGAACTGCATGGGGGTTGATGATGGATGATCGTGATGAGGATGAATACTGGGAGCCATAGCCTTCGTGAGGCTTGTGTTTAGTTGTATGATCTCATCGCGAATAAGTTTCAAGAAGCAGTTATCTACAGTAATCGGAACACCTTATCACGGATTCTCATCACTAAATCAGTGCTATCTGCTCTCCGCAGTGTTCATATAAGGACCCATGTCACACCCTTTCTCACTTCAATACCCAGCACGCCTCTACACAACTACAACATCCAGCACACCCTACACAACTACAATACTAACTCTGGTAACACGCAACAATGGGTATGGGTCAAAGCAAAAGCACAAGCAAACGTAAAAGCAAAAGCAGAGGCAGAGGCAGAAGCACGCATCGCCCTCGAGACAACAGCTATACCGTCCCTGAAGGCTCTCTATGGACTTGCAGAGAGTGTGGCTACAGAGAGAACGAGATGGATAACAGACGATGTGGAAGGTGTTCTAGAGGGCGAAGGAGGGGAACCTGGTCTAAACACCGTAATGAGTTTAATAGGTGGCAGTTGATCGATAAGGATTCTCAGGGGAATGAGACATGGGAACGGGAATATTGTGATTAGCGAACGTAACTAGGAGCAGTGGATAGATGACTTTTTCGCTTTGCAAGAGGGACTCGAGGAGGATATCAGGGAACAACGGCCGTGTTTTGACGAGACAGTGAGACAGTGATTCTCTATTAGATAGTTGTCTATTCGTTGTGATCAATAGAAACATTCGAGGTGTACCACGTCCCTGTTCTTGGTGAACCACCGACAGCCTGTGCCCTGACTATCCTATAACTATTTCATACCCGCCCGGACCTGATACAGATCCAAGCATCTACCCACCACAGAGTGTATCACCTCTAACATCAACTCTCAACTGAATCAAAATGGCCATTCAAGACCCCAAAGACCGCCCCGACCACACCAAGTGGCTCTGCACGAACATTGGATGCCACCGCGTCAACAACGTGAAGAGCAAATACTGCAGCAAATGCAGACGCAAACGCTGTGTCAAGGCTAAGGATATTAATGACAAGGGTGAAAGACTCGGAGAACTGGCCAAGATCGATAATGGTGTTGAGGTTTGGGAGTACAAGAGTGAGGAGTCGAGTTCCACTCACATCTAGTTGCGGCAATGCTTTTTGTGGACTGGTATTGTCTTTTGTTGCGAATACTAGATCAGTCATTTAGTTTTTTTTCCTTCTTTTTTCTTTTTCTTTTTTCATAATACAGTCTTGTTTGAAAACCTTGATCTTTGTTACCTTACTCTGGTGCTCAGTGAATATTAAGAAAGTGTGAATAAGGAACATTCACCTGTTCTATAGACTCTGACTAGCACGTTGAACACGTCAACTCCCCTGCACTTGTTCAGAGCTTTTTCACCTAGCTAAGTATTTTACAACTGAATATGAACACAAAGGAGGCCGAACAGAAGGTGCTATTGTTCATGACTTTAATATATACGCTGTCGTTTTCTCTAACAAGGATTCTCTAACACAGCAATCTGCTAAATCTCAACAAGCAAATATTCACAACGCATAATCACAATGTACGACAACGAATCAGTACGCCCAGACCACACCCGCTGGGCCTGTAACCAACCTGTCAAGAATGCCAGCCTGCTCGACAAAGCCCGTGGCAAGAAGTGTAAGCGAATCAACAACATGCCCGTTGACATCTGCAGCACCTGTTGCCGCAAGCGCGATGCTGGAGCTATTGCTCTGAATCGAGACCTTGAGAAGCTTGGAGAGCTTGTTACCCACACTGTTGAGGGTAAAGAGGTTTGGCGGTATGAGGCTGAGTATCTTGGGCCTGAGAAGTATCATTATTGGACTCTCGATAAGTGGTAAGTTCAGATGTTGGGTGATGGAGAGCAATGGCGCGGCACTGAAAGAGTGCTAGGTAGTTAAGTATGATTAGAAGGAAAGGACAAGAACTCATCTCGGTTGATAGATATAGTGAATAGAATGCACAGTTATATCCACTGCAATTACCCCCATTGTGATTAATGTTTGACAAGCAGTATGCACTGCTAAACATGGGAGTTTTTGCACCTGTTTTAACTACTTAAGAACTAGGAAAGTCCAGTTTCAAGGCATACAGTTCAAATCGACACATCGAGCACCCGGTATAGAACCCAGACGTATTCCAAAGCCAACCATTACCGTCAGTTATCTTTACATCTTTTAACAATGGCTTCAATGGCTTATATGTTCGAAACACTGTTGCTGTACTTGCTGACGGCACTGGGCCTTGGCACTATACTATTGCTGTGTCTTAAAACAATTCTTTTCATAATGGATCCATTCTTCCGACACTTGAAAATGGGCAATGTTGGCACATCTTGAAGACTTATTTAAATCAACTCAGACTATTGGCCTTACTGTCTGGCTTTTTGAGGCATGGTTTGGAGGGCCTTGACACAAAGGAAGTCTGCGTGTGTGTTGTTGATTTGGACCTGTGAACGGGGAACAAGGGTATTTGATCACTGGTAGATGGTGTTCATACACTGAATAACTGGGTTGTTTACCCTTTTAGCAATATCTAATCAGAACAATCTATATGAACATGATTCACCCAGTTCTTGGAATTCTTTGTCCCGGCTTCTACTTACTGATATAACCACCATGAATCATACGTCCTCCCATGAAACAGATCAACACTTGAAAATCACACAAACACCCCTACGACTCAAAGCTCGAGCTATATTAACCATGAACAATAACCAGCCTATCCTTCGACCTGATTCCTGGCAATGCCAGGAACTTGTCCCTGCGGGAGTTGGACCATCCCTCACCCGCTGCGAAACAAACAACGATTGGGCGTGCTTAAGCTGCGCAAAGTGTAAGAAGAAGCGCGGAGTAGGCGCACATGCCATGGCGAGGGTAGGGTGTTTCAAGGTCGGGGAACTCAAAGGTGTAGATGTCAATGGGAAGGAAATCTGGGACTATGCGACCAAGACAAACGTTCGTCTGTGAGGGTTTGAATAAAGTAGACATTTTGCAGCTTAGACAGTACTTCCATTTTCCCACAATACAGATTCCTCATACAGATTATTTCCCAGGTGACCCAGAAACGCCCGAAATCTCCTCCTGCTTCTTATTCTCTCCTCTCGGCACCCTGGGATTACGATGATCTCTATGCTCAAGATTATCAGGCTCCCTCTTGGTATAAACACCTGGCACATTGCTCGCCACCCGTGTATCCTTCGTCTCGTAGTCGGTACCAGTTCCAGCATCTGAACCACCGGTACCAAACGTGCCTTGTAGCTTTTGGCTAACGTGACCGGTGGACGCACCGGGTGCTCCGATGACGCCGTTCGAGCCGGTTTTGCCAGGGTCGATGTCCTTTGACTTTGGGCCCAGTTTGTAGACGGCGAAGCCGAGGAGGGAGAGTCCGGCGATGGCGGGGACCATGGCCTTGCGCTTTTGTGCTTCAATTGATCTCGACATATTGTATGGTGTGTGTTTTTTTGTGTTCGTATGAGGGTGAGAAGTGATCGTGGGAAGCCAAGATATTAAGGGAAGAGGTTATCTGTGGTGGATGGGTGATGTTGACTTCTGTAATATGAATTGAATGTTGAGGTAAGTGAATCAAAATAATGACATCAGAGTATGTTCAAATTAGCTCCCTGCTTCCATGGTACGGGAGCTTGTGGTTAATATGTAAATAGTCGAAGTCTATGACGGAATGACTTCTGCGATGATGACGGGATGGCGTTGTGGAGTTTTGCATTGAGCATCGACGCCAGATCTGCATCGTAAACAAATGGAATGCACAGTGGTAATTTAATTTCATTGCGAAAACAAGGTAAGACACTCGTAACCTTTCTATAATATTACTCAATTGATCGCGTCGCCAGGAACGCGTTGTCGTGAATTGAGTTTCATGACTTCATGACTTGGCGTCACGTGCTTTGTCAATCAACATATCTTGTCAAGCAGTTGTTCAATATCGCTTCACAGCTCCAACAATTTCCTTCGTTAATTTTTATTATAACTTGCAAATAGCATTGGTGGGTAGGAGAAAATGGGAGTTGATGGCGGCAGGTCTCATGGAAGCTCGGCCGACTTACACAGCGCAGATTGAGGGTGGTCATGCACAGGAGGAGAGCCAGAGTGACGGTTTTATTTACTAGACTAAGGTATCAATGAGAATGCGCATATCAGAGCGAAAATAAAGCAACAGGTCGCTCTAAAAATCTATGCTAGTGGACCAGAGGGTATCCAAGCAATAAGCAACACTAAACCATCTCGCCTCGAGGTCAACCTATCGTAGAGTTACATGGCTCTTTCCACATTTCCCACACGCATCAAAACAATCAAGCTCCTTCAGAATTGGCTTAACATAGTAGCTCCAAACATCTTCCCCAACTTCGTCCTTCGAATGGAACTCCCCTAATATCGCGCCATCATCATCCCGAATGGCCCACGCATTATCAATCTTTCCCTTACCACAACAGGTACAAGCCTCTACCGCCCTGAACTGTGTTGCCGTGCAGCACTTGCATTTCCAATGAGTGTGGTCGTTGCGAGGTTGGCTGGTAATTATACGAGCAGTGGGAGGTGGCATGGTTGATTGTCAAAGAAGCTCTAGATGGTGTGATAGCTTGCTTATATAATGATATGAGAGGTTGATTGTTACGTGAGAGTTTTCTTTGTATAGTATCAATGCTGACTTGGATGGGCCAAGGGAGGAGAGGATTCCATGCTTTTATATTCACGAGGAGAGGAAGTGGGAAACAGGCACTGTCGCAGACATCACGATTGTTCTTCATTCACAAAAGACGAGCAAGGTCATGTGCTGATATTCTCTCTTAGTGTTCAATCATCTATTCAAAGTTATCCAAGATGAGTTTCCTGAACTTGTACGTGCCAGACGTACAGTGGTCTAGTGTTCAGTCATCAACAGCCTTGTCTATCTCCTCTCATCCTCCTCAAGTCCTTCCAATATTCAGAAAATCCTCAGCCTCATACAAATAATCCCAAACCTCCTCCCCATTGTCATGATAGACACCCCGAAGGATACCCACTGTCTCTCCCGCGTCATTCAACGCCTCAGTACCAGCTTGGCGTGCATTACCGCAGTAGAAGCATTTGTTGACAGACATGTTATTCTGAATGTTGCATGCTTGGAATGTGTAGCACGGACGATACGCTTTGCAGCGCCATCCCGTGTGCTCTTCCTGTTTCTTCTTTACAGATTTCTTGACGGACATTTTGATTGTTGGTTTGTCTACTCAAATCTTGGACGAAGGAAAAGCTAGGTATTTATATTATTTTCTTATTGTGATTCAATCACGATATAACCTTTGTTCCGTAGGATAAGGTCCATATTCTGCAATTCTCAATGGGTGTTCTTTCAAATACGCCTTTGAAAGTCTGCATCTTGAAAGCATTGTGATTGCTAAGCTTGAATATATCTGTGAGACTGAACAAGTCCTTTATTTCACCGCCTCAGCCTCGACCTCCATTGAGCCTCCCATGTCCCTGCAGAAGACATCTAATCATCATAAGTAATGCCACTTCTCCACTCCCTTGTCATTAGATACCAGAACCCCCAATGTTTTCCCTTCATCATCCTGAGCCTCAGAGTGAACCATACGATGGTTTCCACAGCTGGCACATATCACCGTCGATATGGGGTGCTTCGTATCGCATCTTTGGCGAGTTTCTTGGTTGGTGATTTTCTTGCAGAGCCAGTGAGTATGCTCTGGCTTGCGTTCGGTGGTGACTTCGATGACAATATCAGGCATGGTTGATTTCTGGGGGGCTTTGGGTGGTAAATAGTTTGTTCTTTGAAGTTCGAGAATATCTCGCCAGTTGTATGAGAAGTTGTAGAGTCGCAGTAAGGCATGTGGAACAGAGGCATCGTTTGAGTGCCAGGCTTGTATCTTTATATACCTAGCAAAGGTGAGCTGTCGATGATAGCAAGCAGATTTGGTATTGCATTTAATCACCAACAGCTCACCTATCGTGTACTACACTTCGTCAGACACCACTAGTGAGTGTATGCACAAGTACCTGTTTGTGCTATTAACGAACCTATAAAAATGGACGTATCTTGCTTGTGTTGCTAAGAGTTCACAAGTAAGGTACCAGGTATCTTATTTGTGTCGTCAAGAGTTCACAAGTAAGAGACGTACTTTTTTTTACTACCAATAGTTTACAAGAGACCCATCTTTTTGTATCATCCGAACTCTGCAAGAGACATATCTTTTTGTAACAACAAAACTCTACAAGTGATGAGTCTTACCATTGGTTAATTTACGAGAGACGTGTCTTCTTGTGCATAACGATCTTACAAGTGATGTCAGTCAGACAACCATCAGTTAAGCCGCTCTTTATTTACCACCCTCCATCTCAACAGCCACCGTTTTATATAGCTACACTCCCGACCAACCAAATAATAAAATCCCATTTCCTTGTCGAATATCTCACAAAAGCTAAGCACTTTCCCATAACTTCCTCTCTGTCAGTCAAAATCAATGGCATCATCTCCACGCTCCAAGCCACAGTCGTGGCATTCGTTCACTTCTATTGGCATTATCGTCAGACAGGGGATTCCGAATACTTCCCTATTGCATTGCCATTTGGTGGGGCTAGGGGGGAGTTCAATTTTTGTTTCGCGAGCTTCTTGGAACATGATGATGATCGTGACAGATGTTGGCATGAGTATGTAAATTCTTCGTTAATATAGTACTTAGGTGTCATATTTTCGGTATGTTGCAGTGTTAGATAGGAGAAGCGACTGAAGGGCAAATGTTTTATAGGTGATGTTCACGTGTGTTATCACCGCTGATTTCAACCGCTCGGCTCATATACAGCTAAGAATGCTACTCACGATCGATTTACAGTATGCTTGCTATCCAGAGAGTGTAAGATAAATTGATTTTTTAAGAGCCACACATGTTCTTTTCTTCCTGACAACTAACTGGGGTGAATATATCTACCATCTGCTACGCTTTTTCCCCACCACAATCAGAAAACCACTGGTTATATCCATGCCCGGCTCTTAGCATCTATTCAACACCATTAGACGTAACCAGATAAAGCCACACGTCCTTCCCGCCCTCCGTATCAATCCAAGACCCTAGGATCTCACCTGACTCTGTAACAGCATTACAGGTTCTCCCTCGCGACCTGCCACACGCAGAGCATACGGCCTCTGCCAATTTCATTATTCCCTGGCATCTCGATCCGTCTGCGAGAACCCTCCCGCAAGTCCAGTCGGTATGATCCGATCGGGGTTCGGTGGTGCGTTTGGGCTTTGTTTCGGACATTTTCAAGGTTCTGGATATTCAGAGATATTGTTGGTTGTTGTAGGATGTGTTCGTTGTGTTTTGCAATTTCATGGAGTTGGTCCATATCTTATAGACGAGATTGGCTTCGATCACTGGGCAAACATCGTGAAACAGACATGAATTTGGAAAACATAATCAGAGACTTGAAAGTGATAGTGATGACCCGCTTTGGCATGGCAAATATTCACTCCACAGAACACAACAGTCAGTTGGTGAATGTTTTGACTAAACTGCCAAGTGACCGGAGACGGAACAAACTTGATTGTTTGCTTTTAATCGCGGGCAATGAGAGCATTAGCATAGGTATCACAATTGTACTGTTTGGCAATCTAGAACATCAACTGACTATACCTAGCTTGAAGTTGTCCCAGCTTCGTACGGGTATAGAGTGCTCCTCAACCTGCTCTAATGATTCTTCTCTGTTCCAACGCGAGCGACTGTAGATGCGTGACTATAATGGTTATAGAAGAGGATAGGTACACCGGAAGTAAATAAGCAAACATTTTTTTGCTTTGATGAAAACCTTGTATTACAAAAGGGCAAGAGGAAGGTCTTATGCAACCATGATTCCTCAAAAGCGCAACTTCACTGAGTGAAACCTGAACGGTAGGTAACTTGAATGTATTGTTTGACAATCTAGAATACCGGCTGACAATTCCTGGCTTGAAACTGCAATAAATAGCTAGATTGAAGGAGCGTAGTACAGAATCTCTTGTCCTGAGTATCTGACTTCATTCCTAATAACTTGCACCAGTCGCGGGAGTGCTCTCACTCCTACTATGAAAATCAAGTGGAAAAGTCTGCAACTCAGGGTCAGGATTACCGTAAACCCTCTCCCATCTCTCCTTAAGACCCTCGGGAGTTTCCCAAGCATTCTCGGGATCCCTCAACCAGAACCTGAGCAAATGTCGTCTGTACCTCGTTAGCCCCATCCCTTTTTCACAAAGTCAATCTTCAAGGAACTTACTGTTTCTCCTCACTATCCCTAAACCCATCCCTCGCATGGAAAATAGCCAAATTATTAACATACTGCATATCTCCCTTCTGGAAATCCGTGCTGACACTAAACCTCTCACCCAAAAAGTGTAAGGTATCTAGTGCTTCGGCTTGCGCTTCGGATATAGGTGGGAGATGGCTGCTGCGAGGGAGGTCGCCGAAACCGACGTAGTATCGGCGGGCGTACTGGAGCAGGATTCGTTCGGGGTTGGCTTGGTGGTAAATTAATGGGCGGCTGGAGACTTTGTCTGTGTTGTTTACAGTCTTCGTGAAGCTATATGGGTTAATATGAAGTTCTACGAGGATGGGTAGGGTTCGAGTTGGCTTACAGCTCTGATACCCAGTCTTGGCTCAGGGTGTGAATGAGATCTGGTCGAGTAGCTGCAATGTGATTATACACACGCCAAGTGCTAGCCAAACGACTAGCACCCCCCTCCGCAGCCGTATCAAGAGCAAACAACGACACGATATCCCCTGAGTCAGTATGGAAGACCTGTTTATCAGTCGTGTAGGCTGGGCTTCCAATCTTAATCTTGCCAGCAGAGACATTCTTGATATGGCCCATGACTACATCGGCGCGCTTGCCTTCAAAGTAGGCATCTTGACGGCCGCGGATGGAGCCGATATGGGAGGACACGCCGGCGTATATAATGATGTTCTCTTCGCGGGTGTATCGATCGGGATTTAGGCCGCGAAGAACGAAGAAGCCGTGGCCGAAGTGCAGTTCGTGGGAGAGACGGCGAAGTTCGGCATGGACGGTTGGGAGAGGGAAGGTTTCTTGTGAGATATAACCCTTTGCAAGATTAAGAGCTATAATGTTAGTACAAGAAGTACAAGACCTAATAATGAGGAGGAAACGTACATTTGAAGTGCGTAAGGGCCTTGTCAATCTCATCAAGCTGCTCTGGAGAGAAAGTGTACGTCCAATTATATTTCTCAGCAATGCTATCTCCATCCCAGACCAAGTCCCCCTTGAGCTCTTTAGGAAAGCCCTCTGGAAGTTCTTTGGTAAGATTCTCTGTCTGGGTACGGCGAGCTACACGAGCTTGGTACTTGTCCCAGTCTGGGTGGTACGCAATGTCCGGCTGTCCAGGCGGAGGCTGAGCAGCTGGTGTAGTGTCAAAGGTTAATCCTGAGGCAGGAGGATTGATAGTTACAGTGGCCATGGTTTAAAATTGATGTATGAAGTTCTTATCGTCGCAAGTTATGCTTATCGTTGAAGATAATAGTGCTATAGTCGTGCCCCTGCTCCTCTATATAATATGGACGATTTGGAGAATCTCACCATTACGCCATCCAGGATTTGTTAACGCAATATTGACCCCTCAGACGAAAGTAGTATTGAAAAGCATAGGATTAGATAAGAATAGGTGCCAAGGTGAATGATGAAATTTAAGTGACTGCGGTGCAACTTGGCCCTGCATCACGACAACGCTAGGTTGTAAGCACGCCATCCACCCGACGAATGAACGCGGCCCGATTAACCAACCTACAACGACCCAAGAAATAAATGGATGAAGCTATTAGGAAGGTAGTATTAGTCCAAGATGCTAGGTTAATTGAATACTAAGTAGTATTGTAGGGTGATGGCGCGACATTGGCATCAATCACGTACTGCACCCACTCATCACCTAAACAGAATGTCAATCGAACTATGGTGTGCTTAATGGCCCCTAATACACCAAATTGTGCATATTCCAAGCACTCAATTAAGAATCTGACTCTTGGCAAAGGATGTAACTCTAGGATAAAAAGGATACGACTATACGATAAAAGGTCCTCGGTTGTTCTCGAGTTCCATTCACCCACCCACTCCTGCTCCTCAACCATGAGCAAACCTTCTCAACATGAGTCCTCAGGCGAGGCCTCAGAGTCGTCTTCCATCATCCACGACAACAACCTCACCTATGTCCGTCAAACAGCAGGCAATGGCACATCAGGCTACCAAGAAGCCGTCGGCGCACCCGTCGAAACGACCTCTCCGTTGGGTTACCATGTCAACTGGTTGACTATCATCTTCCTCAACCTGAACCACATGGTCGGCACAGGAATCTTTTCTACACCAGCGACAATCCTTCGTCTCACGGGCTCTGTCGGTTTGGCGCTTGTATACTGGGTCATTGGCTTTATCCTGGCAGTCGCTGGACTTGCGGTGCATATGGAGTTTACAAGTTACTTTCCCAACCGCAGTGGTTCAGAAGTCGTGTGGTTGGAGCAAGGCTTTCCCAGACCTAAGCATTTCTTCCCTGTTGCTTTCGCGGTGCAGAGTGTGCTGCTTTCGTTCAGTAGCAGTAATGCTATCGTTCTGTCGAATTATCTCTGGCGCATCGTCGGACGGGCGCCGGATCCTTGGGAGTTGAAGGGTGTGGCTATCGCGGCTTACACACTGGCTGTCATCGTTGTCATCGCACACAACCGGTACTCTCTCTACGCCATCAACGTCTTTGGAGCGCTCAAACTGCTTTTGCTAGTCTTCATCGCCATTTCAGGTCTTGTCATTCTTGGAGGCAACATCAAGAGTATTCCAGACCCGAACCTCAACTATCGCAATGGCTTTGAAGGGACTACCTCGAGCGGATATAATCTGTCGCAAGCGATGGTGAACATCAGTTTCGCATTCTCAGGCTGGCAGAATGCGTTCAGCATGGCAAACGAGATCAAGAATCCCATTCCTACTCTCAAACGCAACGCCAGCGCCTCTCTTCTCATCGTCTTCGTTCTCTACTTTATGTGCAACATCGCCTACTTCGCCGCCGTGCCAAAAGACACATTCCTCGAATCAAGCGAACTCGCAGCAGCAGTCTTTTTCCGAACAGCCTTTGGATCAAAAGCCGAATCCGCTCTCAACTTTTGTGTTCTGCTCAGTTCATTCGGCAACCTCCTCGCTGTACTCGTCGGCCAGTCTCGTCAGATCCGTGAGATTGCGCGGCAGGGTGTTCTTCCCTGGACCGAGTTCTGGGTATCGACCAAACCCTTCGGTACACCTGTTGGACCGTATCTTTTGAAGTGGGCGTTTACCTTTTTGATGATCGTTGCGCCTCCTGCGGGTGATGCGTTCCAATTTGTTGTTTCGCTGAAATCGTACCCCGATGCTATGTTCTATTTTGCAATGGTTATCGGTCTCTTTCTCATTCGTCGTAGAAGAGCTAGATCTGGTACACCTCCGTCTGATTTCCGAGCGTGGTATGCTCTTGTTATTCTATACCTTCTATCCCAGGCCTACCTCCTTATCATGCCTTGGATTCCTCCAGTGGATGGTATCTACGGTGGAACAGTTAGCTTGTAAGTACTCCCTCTCTCCCGACTCTCCAAATACTAACATGTCGCAGCCTTTGGTGTACCTACATGATTGTCGGAATTGCCATCATGGGTGTTTGCGGTCTCTACTATTACCTCTGGATGAAGCTTATTCCACGATTGAGGGGTTATAGTATTCGATCTCAGGTCATTTCGGTTGATGACAATGGTGCCAATACGCATCGTCTACTGCGGGTGCCCAATGCGGATCTTGCTGAATGGGATGCTACCCATGATGAACTTGGTCGTGACTTGCCTCCTCAACAGATAGTCCACAGAAACACGGGGAGCTCGGAGAAGTAAATTTTCGGATTGATACACGTATATCTACATAGCTTAATGCGAGTATATAGGTTGGGGAGTTTGTCATCAATGGACAAAGAGTAGCCTTGACGTGGTGATGCCGTGACTTGACAATACATTCTTTACCGCATGGTGTGAAGGGAAACCTTCCTCTGGTACGAAAGTCTCTCAGAGACCCTTTCCATACTCATCACTACGAATCGCATCTCCAATTAGACGCATTTCTTATTCCCAACGACTGCCGAATTAATCCTCCGACGTAGTATCAGCCTGCGTCGCTCCCAACAGCCGCAGCTGGTACCTGGAACTGAACAAGCCAAGCATGGAGGTACTGTAGTTTGCGAGACACTCCGCACCAAGCTTATCCACAAATTATCCATGGATAGTTTAAAAAAATAAACAAGTGTCACAATTGCAGGCAGAGTGCTGGTCTAACGAAAGAAGAAAGCATTCCCCGCAGGCAATGACAGTTGTTAGCGGGGTGGGGGATTAAGGTAGTGGGGTTCGTCCATTGAAGATCCAACCGTGCGCTAATTCCACTGTAACTGTTCTTTGGCGATGTCCTCACCTTCGGGTCTTCATCTCACGAACACCCTTCTATTCGCGCTTCAAACAACATCAGCCGCTTAAACACTCACTCAGACCTGGTCTCTATCCAATTGTGTTCGTGTTCAACGTCACCGTATCAGAGTTTTGTCACCTCCACCCCCATCCTCCAGCTCTCATGCCCCACCCCCACAGTCATAAGTGCGGAGAGAACACCATGATGAAAGACATCCATTCACGATGCAAAGAGGAGAGCAAGACCCTTTACTCGGTACATCGGTATACTTCGGACCGAGATGACACGCCAAGAAAAGAATATCGGTAAAAGATGTAAAATCCCCGGTCCCTTGAAAGCTAAATAACCTCACAGCCCCTCTCACAATCCCCTCCATACATCCAACATCCAACCTCAAGCTTCACTGCACTGCACTGCAGGACCAACCGCCCATCATGCCTACCCACGTCCACTCCATCGCGTCAAAAGACATCCACTCCCAAATCCAACACCTAATCCACGAACTAGTCAACATCAAAGACACAACCGGCGAGTTTTTAATGACAATTCCCTCCGGCGAAATCATCGACACAAAAGGCTGGAACGACTGGGAATGGACCCACGGTGTTGGTCTCTACGGAATATGGAAGTACTACGAAATGACCGGCGATGACCAATGGCTCAAGATCATAGAGGATTGGTTCCAGGCGCGCTTCGCAGAGGGTCACAAGGGAAAGAATATTAATACCATGGCTGTATTCTTGACTCTGGCATACGTGTACGAGAAGACAAAGAACCCTACTTATTTGCCTTGGTTGGATGCTTGGGCTGAGTGGGCTATGCATGAACTTCCTAGGACGAAATATGGTGGTTTTCAACATATTACGTACCTCGAAGTAAACGAGCAGCAGCTTTGGGATGATACACTCATGATGACTGTTATGCCGCTTGCAAAGATTGGTCTCGTGCTCAACAGACCAGAGTACGTCGCCGAGGCAAAGAAGCAGTTTCTGCTACACATCCAGTATCTCTTCGATACCAAGACCGGATTATTCTTCCACGGCTGGACGTTCAAAGAGGGCGGTCATAACTTCGCTGATGCGCGCTGGGCGAGAGGAAACAGCTGGGTCACCATCGTCATCCCCGAATTCCTCGAATTAATCGGTCTTACCTCCTCTGACCCCATCGGCTCGCATCTCATCTCCACGCTCGACGCCCAAGTCGCCGCTCTCTCTAAGACCCAATGCGAGAACGGTCTGTGGCGCACTCTTCTCGACGTCCCCGAAGAAGAAGGATCATATGTGGAAGCCAGCGCAACAGCAGGTTTCGCTTACGGAATCCTCAAGGCTGAGCGAAAGAGATATATTAGCAAGGAGTACTCTGATGTTGCGGTTAAGGCGATCAAGGCTGTGATTGAGAATATTAGTCCCGAGGGAGAACTGTTGAATACTTCGTTTGGAACGGGGATGGGTAGTGATTTGCAGCATTATAAGGATATTCCCAGGACGAGTATGCCTTATGGACAGGCTATGGCTATGATGGCTCTGGTCGAGTTTTTGAGGGCATACAATTAGGTAGCGAGTAATGCGATCATGATACCTTTGTGCTACTTTCCATAGTATTGATTCAGTTCGATTCAACTCATTGTGTATTCTAACCACCAGCCTTGAATGTTCCAGTCAACTTCAAATCCCTCGAACTATCACCAACAGCAATGACGTATTCCCCATCCTCAACCCTCCAATTCTGCTCTTCGACATCCCAATAACTCAAATCCCTTCTCGTAAGCTCAAACTTGACTTTCTTGCTCTCTCCCTTCTTGAGAAAAACTTTCTCAAATCCACGGAGCACACGGACAGGATGGTCAACCTTGGACTCCGGGTAGGACAGATACAGCTGAGGTACAGCTTTACCCTCCACGGAACCGCTGTTGGTTACCACGACAGAGGCTGTGACGACGGTCTTCCACAAGTCTGGGTTGCCGCCTTCTTCACCTCCTGCGGCAGAGGGCGTTTGAGGCGTGTCGTAGCCTTCTGGGTAAGGATAATCACCCTTCTTAATATCGTCCGCCGAGTCAATGTAAGGATAAATCCACTTCTTCAACCGTCGAATGTTCTTAGGCCAAAGACCCTCCTTGACATCAGGAATCTTATCATCCAACTTCGGCGGTTTCGCGCTTGAAGTACGCTCGCTTGGAAATTGTGACACGTCCCCCTTGACATCAATCTTCAAATCCTTATACTCAAAAGTAGTATACGACAATCCATACCCAAATTCATACCGTACATCAACACCGTTCTTGTCAAAATGGCGATAATCGATATACAAACCCTCATTGAAGTCCTGCTGCGGAATAACCCCGTTCGGCAAATACAGCACCTGTCCGCCAGGGCCATAATCAGCAAGAGCCTTACCAATCGTATACGGCAGTTTTCCACTTGGACTCTCGTCACCAAAAAGAATACTCGCGATCGCATTGCCACTTTCTTCACCGGGAAGATTCGCCATGAGTATAGCTTTGATGCGCGGGTGGTTAATCCAGCTCTCCATAACAACAGGTCCAACAGCGTGGATAACCACGATTGTCGGACCGCCACAATGGTTGGCGACTCCTGTGATGAGTGCGTCGCCTCCTTTTTGGAGGAAAAGATCGTTGCGGTCGCCGCGGACGCTGTTCCATGAGAGATAGCCTTCTCCTGCGTTGGAGTTGGCGAAGACTAGACATATATCCTGTTGTGTGATCTTCTTGGCGTTTTCGATCTTGTTGGAGAGGAACTCGCTGACGTCGACTTTGTCGTTCTTGAGCTCCTTTCGTAGAGCTTCGATTGGAGCGACGAGGTAGGGAAAGTCAGCTGCACCGCTGCCCCAGCCGGAGCCCAGTGTGCCGTCATTGCAGCCTTGGTCGGGACAGTAATTGGGGCCGTGCCCAGGACCTGCATCTTCACCAAAGATACCAATCTTGATCTTCCTATCTTTCCTAGACTCGGAATTCGCCAGCTTTCCCTCCCGACTCAAAGGAAGCACACCCTCATTCTTGAGAAGCACAGTCCCCTCAATGGCGATCTGCCTCGCCAACTCAGCGTGATCCTCCTGTACGTCAACGTACTGGTTCACAACTTGCTTCTCCTGCGGCGAAGGACTTCCCGGTGCAAGAACATCCTTCTCGTCATATGTCCACGACGAAAAGTTGGGTCCCTTATTCTCATCCTTATCCTGACCCAATTGATAAAACGACGCGACGATTCGCAGCGCCATATCATTCAGTCGATCAACAGGTAAAGACCCGTTCAGAACAGCTTGTGTCAGACGCGGTCCCCAAAGAGATTCACCGTCTGCCCATTTGAGTCCGTCGCCGGGCATACTCATATCCAATCCTGCAAGAGCACTCGCAACACCAGATCTCTGCGCCAACCAATCCGACATGACAAATCCCTGAAATCCCATCTCATCTTTAAGAATTCCATTCAAGAGCTTCGAGTTCTGACAAGCGTAGGAGTTGTTGACCATGTTATATGAGCACATGACACTCGCAACACCAGCCTTGACCGCATTCTGAAACGGCCATCCATAAATCTCATGTAGCGTTCGATCGTCAATGTTGGAAGAGATAGCATTAGGAAGACCCCATTCCCACGCTTGTCGGAAATGCTCTTGTTCATTGCCGATGAAGTGCTTGATTGTCGCCATGACACCAGCATCTTGTATTCCACGGATCGTCTCAGCACCTGCGATGCCTTGCAAATAAGGATCAGGACCAAAACCCTCCCAGTTGCGTCCGCCGGCGGGTGCTCTTCCAAGAGGACCGATCGCTGGGCCGAGAATGACATTGACGCCCTTCCCTTTTGCTTCTTTCCCATGAGCATGACCACGCTCATACATGAGTTTTCTGTTAAACGTAGCGCCCACTGTAATCCCCGCAGGCCAAGCAGTGGCATTATCCGCAAAACGAATTCCAAGCGGTCCATCCTGCAGCGCCAAAGCTGGGAATCCGACATTCGTCGCAGCGCCAGTAGTACCTACTGCCAAACCCATACTCCAGCCTGTTCCGGTAGTAATGTTGACTTTTTCCGCGAGAGTCATCTTGCCGACTAACTTGGCAGCCAATTCATAGCTCTTCTCCCAGTTCTTGGACGAGCCGCCTTTGGGACTGGGATACCATGGCGGTGATTGACCATCGACGGGCGGTGTCTTGATCTTGTTCCATGCAAATGCTCCGATTGCTGAGATAAGAATCCAAATTGCTATGGCAGTTCCAACGATGGTCAGGCAGCATTTCTTTGTGCGCCATCGTCGAAAGAGTCCAGCTGGTCGAACCCGAGATTGACCGGTGGTAGTATTCTTGGGGAGATAATCAGTCGCGTCAATATCTGATTCACCGTCAATAGACGAGCGATCTGCTCCGCTGAGGAGGTTTTCCCTGCTGGGATCCATGATGTCAATGACCTCAGATGTGGTGATACATGAGGTAGTTGATGAAGAGAGAAATATTTAGGCCGGTGTGGGATGAGTTGAGTTGTGCAGACGCCGATGTTAGATAATCATACTGCAGGCCAAGAAAGAGGAAAGAGGCGTCAGGCGGGATATCGGATCAGCATTCCTGGCTGCATATCCTGGACGTTTTGGGTCATTGTTACTCTATAGTGAGGCGTTAATTGCATACCCTAGATCACTTGTGTTTAAGTTGGAGAAAGAGTGTTTAGCAGTTAATGGGCCAAGTCAATCTAATAATGCGATAGCTTCTATATGCTAAAAAAAAATTGGATAATACTACCATTTTATTACTTCTTAAGGAGAGGTGTCAAAAGTATTGTGCTCAACAAGGACAAAAAGTAGATTGTTAGATCGTCGAGTAAATTCGAACCCACGACCTACAGATCTTCTCGAGGTACAAGCGAAGGCTCTTGTTAAGGAGCAAATCGTGGTACAAAGATTTAAGTGTTTAGCGACTTCGCTGAAGGCCATGCATGTTATTGCAGTTAATAAGGATGCTAGAAGGTAATATTGGGTTTGAATGAAGCCTGATGATAGGTGCCATGCTATCTGAATCCAAGAGTTAACTTGATGAACCCCCACCCTACACTTTAAAACATCCCGACCGGCTACACCCCGGCTAAACCTGCCCATCTCGAATTTGGCTCTCGACAATCGCAGCATCATCCCGCCAGCTTCATCATCGACAACCCCGTCAAACGCCTTCAAAATGTCGATGTTCCGCGCCAAGAAGCTCGATCTGGGCTGTTTCGTCAACGTCCGCACCCTGCGCGACCATACCAAGCGAAAGGTCTTTGAGGCCCACGAGACAGAGCGGTACGCAAAACTCTTTCCGAGCACGATCGAACCCGAGACAATTGAACAACGAGCGAATGTCGAAATGCGTTGACTACGCCGACGACTTGGACACGAAGAATAGCCGCTGATATTGAGTCAACAGACAAGCCCTTCGCTACATGATCCGAAACACAACCCTCCCTCCTCGAGTCCGCGCCGAAGCCCAACTCCAATTGACCCAGATGCACTGCTACACTCGCCCTACGCAGATTCGAAACAGATGTATTATGGGAGGTCAGGGACGTGGTATTTTGAGCGATTTTAAGATGTCACGAGTAAGGCCCCGGAAACGCTTCAAACCCCCGAGAACACACAGGAGCGTATGGGAGAATGAGCTGGACTAACGATGCGCAGTACAACTTCCGAATGGAGGCTATGGCCGGAAACTTGCCTGGTGTCAAGAGAGCTAGTTGGTAAAGAGCTTGGGAAAGGGAGATTTGTACGACTACGGGAAACGAGGTTCTCGAGATATAGACATGAATGAACTGTATAATACAATGGAAAACTCATTGGAACGCTATTTTGTGGTGCAATGGAATCATGCTACGGTATGACTTATGGAGTAGTTATATGGACACTCGACTTGGTCGCTACATGATGCCCGGTTTACAGAACGAGCTTGAGTGCCATGACGAAGGCAGAGCTTGGGGCATGATTCTTGCTGGCAGGTTTTACTCAATGCTCAATTTCCAGACTGTCAAGACTTGCGCCCAGCTTTCCATTAAAGCTCCAAATGTTAGAGCCCCAGCCTGGAAACGAAATGTTGTTTATCCGTTCTTTAATTGCAGCTTGGATGGATCTTAAGCGCCAAGGTGACAGAAACCTTGAAATGATTTAGTCACCTTTCTGCCGCCAATAAGCGATAGCGATAAGCGCGATAAGGCTTTTCTGGGCTGAATTTCGCCAGGCTACCTCCCATCGCCACCCCACCGTCAACTTCTCTCCAACAACACCAAACAACACATCAAAATGGGTGGCGGCGATCTCAACTTGAAGAAATCCTTCCATCCCTCACTGCAGCGCAACCAGCGCGCAGTCTGGGAAGAAGAACAAAAAGCCCTCGCCGAGCGCAAAAAGACCCAACAGCGCATCAACGAACTCCGCGAAGAGCGCGCCCAAGAAGAAGTCCAGCGCCAACTCGAAGCCGCAGGCGGCAGAAAGCGCGTCGATCGCGTGGAATGGATGTATCAGGGCCCCAACGATGGCCAGACCGGTACCGCTGAAGAAACAGAGGCTTACCTACTCGGAAAGCGCCGCATCGATACCTTGATCAAGGGCACGGAACATAAGAAGCTCGAGAAGGATGCTGGTGCGGAGAGTTTTATGGCGTTGCAGAATGCGAATACTGCGAGGGATACTGCTGCCAAGATTCGAGATGATCCGCTCGTGGCGATTATGCGACAGCAACAAGCTATGATGAACGACCCTGCGAAGCGACGCCAGATTCTTTCTTCGGCGGGTATCGAGGAGAAGCAGGAGAAGTCACGGAAGAAGGAGGATAGGCATAGGAGGAGACACCGTCATCGAAGTGCGGATGGTGAGGAGAGACATCACAGACGAAGACGGTCTTATTCACGATCGCGGAGTCCCCGTCGGCGTGATGATTCGAGAGAGGATCGGCATAGACGACGAAGGGATGATAGTAGAGAGAGACATTCACGACGACGACGCGACTCGGATGATGGAGATAGACGTGAGAGACGCTCTGGTAGCAGGGACGGCCGTGAGAGACGCTCCGACAGCAGAGACAGGCGCGAGGATCGAAACGGAGACAGGCATGATGGCGACAGACAAAACGGAGATTCTCGCGAAAGACGAAATGGCGACAACCGCAACGGAGACCGCTATGATAACAGACGAAACGGTGATTATCGCGACAAGGGAGACGTTCGCGATCATCGAGACCGCCGAGACTACAGAAGAAGCTACCCCTCCAACCGTCCCCGTAACAACCCAGAAGACGATGCAGCCAAAGAAGAAGAGCGCCAACGCAAACTAGCAGCCATGCAATCCGCCGCCACAGAACTCGACACCGACCGTCAAAAGCGTCTTGCCGAGCTTGACGAGCGCGAACAAGCTGCCAGAGAAGCAGACGACAAGGCTAGAGAACGCGGAGGTGATCGGGGTTTTGTTAATAAGCTGCATCAACAAGCTGGACATAAGGGATTGGCGGAGCGTATGGGTGGAGCGCGTAGGGGATTTCAGAAGGATGATGATTAATTAGAGGGCATGACAAGCGGGTATGGTGTTTTGGAACAATTGCATTGTTGAGGCTGAGTGACAGAATAAGGAACTTGCAGATGGACATAATATGGCTTGATTATTTCGTCTTATGCTTTGACGAGGCCATGTTGGCTTGTGCAACTTGCAAAATTGGGATTGTCAGTGCATTGCGTGGAATAGATGGACCGATAGGTATTGTACACGCACGCAGCGAGTTACCAGGAAATAATACGATAACACATGCGATCTCATCCAATAGCTACTCCGAGTATCGAACAGCCTGGCATCAATACTCTCTGCACTTTATCGCGTGATTCTTCCCCTCACGGATATAACTTCCCCTCAACCTAAACAACGCCATGGCTACCTTAAACAGCCACCGAATAAAGTCGGCTGCCGTAGAGTTGATATCATCAAATTTGGATCTATTGAATCTTAATCGTCGGCCAATTAAGACCCGCACTTTACAGTAGGCACTTTAAAGATTAAGGCAATTTGGCACCTTCCAGTGGAACCAATTAGCTGTCGTCGGCGGAATGAACGCCTGCAGAAAAGGGGACATCGATTTAATAGAGACAGAAAAGATGTGGGATTAATTGGCTGTGGTTATTTATGGCTGTCCCCCGAAGCAAGCGCTATAGACTCCACTGTGGTTCCCTTTCCTTTTGCCCCCGGACCTGTTCCTCACTCTCCCTCTGACTTCATCTCTCTCGTCCACTTCTTTTTTCCTTCATTTCATTTCCCTTATCCCTGCCAACTTGGTCCTTTTTTCCTTTTTAACTCACGCCTCACTTCTCGCCTTAAAGGATTAAATAATTGCGAAAAAAGGAACACCGAAAAACCTTCGCGAAAAAAGCTTCGAGAATTTCACAAGCTTAACTTGGAAAGAACGAACGAGACCCGACGTCGACTCCGCCACGATTTCGAACCCCCTCTCGATCTGCGCGCGCGCCACCCCGAACCTCGATAGCTTGCTTTGCTCACGGAACCGAGATTCACCATATTTCTTCTGGCGCCCAACTTCCATTTTGACCCGCGCAAAACTAGTTCTTTTTTCTTCTTCCTCAATTAAATCGACTACCGAACGACACAATGCCTGCTCTTTGCGGAGGATCCAAAACCGTTCAGCGAAAGCTGGTTCTGCTGTGCGTTCAATTCGAATCTTGGGACCGGAATTCGCGCTGATTGATCTTTAGGGGTGATGGTGCTTGCGGAAAGACTTCGTTGCTGAATGTCTTTACGAGAGGGTATGTTTTTTGACGAGAGAGGAGATGGATTGAGACTCATACGATTACAGCTATTTCCCGACGGTCTACGAACCTACCGTTTTCGAGAATTACGTTCATGGTACGATGCACGCTTGCGAGATGCGACTACGAAAACTAATCTTTTCGCGCAGATATTTTTGTCGATAATGTCCATATCGAACTCTCCCTCTGGGACACAGCCGGTCAAGAGGAATTCGACAGATTACGATCCCTCTCCTACGGTAAATCTCCCTCGCGCCATCCCTACTCTTGACCGTCTCCCTAACAATGTTTCCCAGACGACACAGATCTCATCATGCTCTGTTACTCCGTCGACAGCAAAGATTCGCTCGAAAACGTCGAATCCAAGTGGGTAGGCGAAATCGCCGACAACTGCCCCGGCACCAAACTCGTCCTGGTAGCACTAAAGTGCGATCTCCGCGAACAAGGCGAAGACGACGAAAACGCCGCGCCCGAGGCTGCTCCCCGCGAGAAGAAGCCCATGATCACCTACGACCAGGGTCTCGAGGTGGCGCGTCGCATAGGTGCGCTGCGATACCTCGAGTGCTCCGCCATGAAGAACAGGGGCGTCAACGAGGCCTTTACCGAGGCTGCGCGCGTGGCTCTCAGCGTGAAGAAGGATCGCGAGGAGAGCAAGTGCGTCATCATGTAATGACACGCATTTTTTTACGATACGATACGAGCGTTTTAATCGAAAATACGAGGTCCCGACTACGAGCCTCGTCTTATTACTACTACCCTGCTCCTGGGCTTTTTTCAACTGTATATATCGTGCGGCATATATGCACATAGGGACTCGGTGTTTTTTACGTGTTATTTGGGGAGGGGGGAGTAGACTGCTGGGAAATCATCATCGACGAAAACAGTTTTTTCTTTGTCGACTGTTCCTTTTTGTCCATCGCCTTGGGTGGTGTTTAAAGTTATATAGCGCATTCTTAATGACAAGACAATTCAATCACTGGGCTGAGAGTTGAATGGCTGGACCGAGATACTGTAATGGTGATGATGCTTGTGCCGAGACTTGTCTTGAGGGGTTAGCACAGCCACTGTCTATTACGAGAAGATGCATCACCGGGAATTAGACTATGGCCGATTAATGGGCAGATCAAGTATCCACTGCGATCTTAGTCCAACTCTCTTTCAAAGGGTTTGTGGAGATAAAACCGTCAAACCGCTCAACGTCGTCAATCCCATTCCTGTCAATCTTGGCATCAACCCTTCCCTCTTCTTTTTTCAGTGATGATATTCGCAATGATCTCACCCACACCAATGATATTAACCCTCCTACATCATTGAAACAAACCGCCACTTTTGCGTCACAGTTTACTGCACTCTCACCATACCTGTGACATCTTTGTGATCTGATTGGTCGGGTTAAGAGTTGGACCCTTGTTACAGACCAGGGATTAATTGACGTCACGGAATATTATACTGAATGGAGTCAAAAAGCAGGTTTGTATAGGTGATGATCATGGACAAGAATAGTTGTCAAGATGAATAGGGGTCTGGAGGAAGAATAGCTAAATAGAGGCCAAGAGTCGCCTAGATTTTGATCAAAAGCTTCTTTTCTTTCTCCATCAAACAAGCACCACTTAGACCCAGTCAAAGACTCACTATCAACCTCTACTTATACCACTACCACTTACACCATCTATTATACTATCACCATAATTCATCATGCCTCTCTTCGGTCGTCGTGAACCTTCCCCAGAGCCCATCCGCGAGGAACCTCGCAAACACGGCCTCTTCTCCTCAAAGCCCAAGCACGAGCCCCAACCTACTCGCGCCTCTACATCATCCCGACACAACCGTCACTCCCGCGGTTCATCATCCTCCTACGACCGCCGCTACTCATCCTCCTCATCATCCCGCTCCCCCGACCGCCGTAGAAGCAGCGGCGGTGGCTTCCTGTCTAAGTTCGGCGGTAACCGCAACCAAGACGATCCCGCCGTTCTCGAAGCCCGCGAGCGCGTTCGAGGTGCCGAGATGGCAGAGCGTGAAGCTGATCGTGCGCTTGAGGAGGCGAGAATGAGTGCTCGGGAGGCTAGGGAGCAGGTTAAGAGACTTGAGATTGAGTCCAAGGAGGATTCTAGACGGGCTAAGATGAAGGAGAGAGAGGCTAAGGAGATGTCCAAGATGGGACGCAAGATTGGACGTAAGTATTTCTGATTCAACTTGGAAGAGTATGATGCTAACTTGACACAGGTCATGGATACTAAGCTTGCGACACAATGCTGAAATGATTGGAGTACGGTTTCATTGTTGTAATATGATTGTATGATATGAAAAGCACGAGTATACGATGGCGCTATCAAGGAGTTGTCAGAAGCGTTGCTAGTTTGAGCAGTTTATCTTTGCCAATACCATTTTGCATTTAAAGCAACATCAATCTTATAGACATGAATTTGGTGATTCGAATAAGACGTTATGCCTTTACACATGAACACAAAGGGTGGTAAAGCATTCGTCGTTATCTGTTCCATTTAAAGTGCTACTTCATTCTTACCAGAATTCTGATACATGTTGAGCCATGGCTTCTCTATCTCGTAGACCGTTTCATCTCATCCATCTACCTTCAAATCGACACAGCTAAGTAATACCATCCTGAGTCCGAAGCCCAGACCAAGGTGTCTGCTCATTCCATACGTTTGCCAACTTTCACACATCATCAATCGTAACAGCCACATCAGACTCACATCACGATACAACCTTCTTCCACCGGTTGACCACCAAAAGTTCCGATGGGTTCTCCAAAACGTCGACCGACAAGCTGGTCAGCATTCTCTCCCTCACGTCGTATTTCCTCCGGAGGAGTCTCCATATTCTCAGCTCGAGAAACTCCATTCACAATTCGATGATTGGCACCGCCGATCGCAGCACTACATTCTGGGCATCGTGCCTCTTCCATAGGCATACCGCATTCTCCGATCGCAAACTAAATAGAGCTGTTAGTCAAAGCTTTCTACGCGTAGGGGAATGGGAAGTAACTTGCAGGGTGCCCGTTGATGCAGTTGTACCAGTGACCAGAGTGAGTTGCCATGCCATGAGCTCCGGTGACCATGGCTGATCGAATGGACGCCAATTCCTCCGGTGTTACTTCTTCGACTCGTGGCTCATAAAGCTCCATCATATCCTCGAGCCTCTTCGTGAGTACGTTGCTATCGCCAAGGCTGAGACAGAAGAACGATGCATCTCCAAGAAGCGCCCGAGCTGTTTCGATATGACCGGACTCTTGAGCGCCAGATGTTGGGCTTCGTTCAGACTTGTCCGACCAGGTGGAAGCTCTGGCGATCTTTGCAAACGCAAGTGTGGCGGCGATGAAAATTCGGGGGAGTTTGGCGTCTTTCGCTTCTTCCATCAATTCCTGGCAAGTCTTGAACCATTTGTCGGTTACCGGGAGATCAAGGGCGTTTTTGTGAACGTTCTTGCCTTGCGACTTGGAAACCATAAATGCATCCATAAGTTGTATCTGCTGGGCCTCGAGGATGGCTAGGCGTGCACCGAGAAGCAACTGGTCATCGGGTGCCGAGCGCGAAAGTTTCAGGGCCTCCATTAGTTGGGTGATGGACGAAGAGCCATCGGCAACTGCAGGTCGGGATGCCGCAATGGCATTGATCAACTTCTTCGCTGGCTGGTTCTCTTCGCCTATGACTTGTTGGAGATTGATGGCTGAGTTCTCAAGGGTCTTGATACCACTATGTCGCTCTCTGAAGAATGTCGTAGCTGTATGATGAAGAGCCATGGAAGTTGAACGACGCGATGCTGCAAGTGCGGCTTCCACCTTGACCAGTTTGTGGTTCAGCTTTTCCAAGGCTGTCTGTCCTTTGACCAGGAATCGCTTGCAGATATCGTCCATCACTGCTCGGTTGATGACTCGGTTATAGCGCTTGGTTGCGAACTGTCGGATAGTTCTCTTGCAGTCAGGACAGCAAGGCGTTGTCTGCGCGAGTGAGCCGGAGATGTTCCTCAAGCCAGTAAAGTTTCCAAGCTTGTCCGTCAAGTAGACCTTGTCGAGGCCGACAAGACCATCCAGAGTCTCGCTGGTGAAGAAATGGCCACATCCGAGAACAACGATTGGGCTCTCATCCAAATCAATACCGGCATAAGATCGAAACTCCAAGAGATCAACCCGATCAATCTTCTTCCTGCTGCACACCTGACAATAGCCCACAGGGCAAACCTCTCCGCAAAAGCTTGGGCATTGATGGCCGCACGCTAGCTTCTTGTCGCACCGTTTGTTGCAAGGAAGTCGATCGCATGGCGCAGAGCATGGCAAAGTGCAAGCCCCCTGATGAGGACACGACCATGTACAAGGTTCGATACATGGAGAGCATGGCTTGTTGCACACAGAATTGCATGTGGAATGGGGACATTGAACCTGTCAACAGTTGTTAGTGATACAGCTCTCCATACTGACCAGATATCCGAACTTACCTCACAAGGTTCATTGCAGGGACCACAGTTCTCTCCGGTATGGCATGGCTGCATACATCGATGGTTGCAGGTGCTGAATGAGCGATCGCATCGCTTGACACACTTTGGGTGAGTACCGCTCTGGCAACCCGAGCAAGTTCCTGAGCATTCATGGCCACATGAAAGAATGTCGGTGCAAGGGTGTTTGCATTGAGGCAATACGGTGCTGCCAATTTCATGACATTTCACAGTCACGACATGTCCACAATGAGGATGAATCCTCTCCACTGCAGCAGTACATTGGAACGCTCCCGGGTTTTGCACCTGGTCACACGCCATCGTTTCCACAATGTGGCCGCAAGGGAGCTCGACATCATGAATGTTGACGAAACAGGGGCCACATTGCTCTCCACAGAGTTTGGGGCATGGATGGTTGCAAGTCGTTCGAATGCGAGGGCAAGGACGCGCACATGCGAAAGCCTCGTGCATGGCTTCCGAGTGGCAAGTTGCCTGGCACTTGTGACCACATGGCTCCAATCTGCGCGAGCAAGGCAAAGCACATCCTCCTTCAGGGCTTCGGATAGCGAATTGTTCGGGTTCTGAGCAGGCGATGGGCGTCTCCGGATGTCGAGGACAACAAAGCTTGAGCTCAGTGCCAACAGCATTGGACTTCTCCAGTATTTCATAGACATCAGCCCACATAGGAACGTTCAGGTAGGTTGCCGCATTACCAATCAGGTACATTCCATGCTTGGCACGACTGAGAAGACCGTTGATACGGTTCTCTGTTCGAAGAAAACCGACTTGACGCTCGGCGTTACTGCGTACCAGGGACACAATAATAATCTTCGCCTCTTCTCCTTGGAAGTTATCGACCGTGGCAAGTCTGATTGTCTTCAATAACTTCTTCTTCTCGATGAGCTTCTTGGGGTTCGTGTCGTCTATAAATTCTTCTTGGGAGAGTTGCTCGCGATCGCGATCACCAAGGCATATTTCGAAGTCACTGCTAAGAGCAGTTCGGAGTTGTTGGAGTTGGCCCGTGTAAGGTGTCAGAAGCGCGATGTCTTCGGCTCTGTACTCGCCTTGTCGGACCAAGTGACGTACAAGAGCAGTTGCCATGTTGGTCTCCCACCGGTTGCTGTGAGATTTGATCCGGGTGCCGTCACCTCCAACATCCTGCGGGTGGCTATGGTCCAGCCAGAACACATTGTCAAGCATACCGACGACATCTGGCGTACTCAACACACTTTCGTGATCGACCAAGTTCGGGTAGACTCCACGAATCAGTTGGGAAACCTCGGGCCTCATTCGTCTTTGGATGTTGAGTTGCGTGAATGGTGATGGGTCAAGACCCGGTTCGCCTTCGGCTCGTCTCTCAAACTGGCTGCGATCCAATTGCCATTTCTGTCCGGAGGATGATTCGAGGCTCAAGTCAAAGTTGTTGATCTGTGGTCGCAACTGCTGATGATCTCCAATCTGGATACAATGCTCAAGTGATGGCATCAGAGTAGAAATGATATCAGCCTCCTTGACCTCCCCAGCCTCTTCGCAGATGAGTACTTTCGGCTTCACACTCCGAAGCAAGTCAATCCGGCCAGCAAGAAATGTGGTAGTCAATCCAATCACCTCAGCTTGTTGAAGTGTTCGCTGGTTAGCACCGTCATGCGTCCGTTTGATGTTTTTCTGCTGTTCTTCGTACTCATCCATGGCCTCAAATAAAACATCAGTCTGCTCTTCTTCATGCCGTCGTGCCCAGTCGTTCAACAGAGTACGTCGCTCCCAAGTAGCGAGGCTGTGAATATCCTCTTCGGCTTTCATCTCCAGTGAATTCAGATCTGTATTTGGCGTCTCTACAGAATTCTCTTGCGTCTGTGAACCAATCCAGACTTCCAAAGGATCGCCCCCGTGGAGCGTATAACCATCATTCTCATTCGTCCCAAACTGCTCATAGATTCGAGGGTACTCCACGGCCAAGAACCCGCTGAGAAAAGGCCAGGTGAATCTTTTTCTTGCATGACTAAGAGATTCTGTCGCTTCCGAGGCTATACAGGTACTTGACTTGATTTGACGAAAAGCGACGCTGAGAGTCGATCGCTCGGCGTAGGTCTTCGCAGTATCTTGGCTGACCACTCGAAGATTCAGCCCAGCCAGCTCCGGAGCAACGCTTCGGCCGCCAATACGGATAATTCGAGAGATTCCAACGTCTAGGAGATGTTTGAGGAATTGGTCGAGGGCATGGTTCGTGTAGCAACTATGTCTTGAGTCAGTATACCAAACGAACAGCAGAGATATGAGTACATGGCTGGAAAGACTTACACAATGACGATTGGACCAAGATGAGCTTTCTGCTTCGCAGCGAGCAGAACTCTCAGAATTTGAACGCCGAGATACGACTTTCCTGTACCAGGCGGGCCTTGTATGAGAGCGTACTCGCGAGTAAGCGCGCCAACGAGGCCATGGCATTGACCTTGGTCCAAACCTGTCGCTTCTTCCAATTCCCGGATATCCAGACCCTCTGTGTTTTCTGGATCAAGAGATAGGTCGATCGCTTTGTCCTTGGTGATTGCTCTTAGCGAGAAGTCGAAGTCGAGTGTACGGGCGTACACTGGCGTTGTAACACTTTGATCCTCGGCTGGGCAGGGTAGAATCCATTGTTGGAAGGCTATCTGGTCCTCGCGCTTGATTCTCTTGAGATTGTTGAGGATGGGCACGAATGTATCCAGGATCACACCGTTGAAGTCTACAAGCACTCCTGTAGCGTTGGTCGTGTACAGCTTGGCCAGCAGGCACAAGTCGTCTCGATTGTGGTTGGCAAGCTTGACGGTGACACTGGGTAGGCCTTGCAGCGGAGTAACATTGCTCTTCCCATCATCGTCATCATCTCGTGGTTCGTGGTCCGTTCTCTTGCTGGTTACCTGGAAGAAGAGCAGACTAGTATGACCAGGTGTCGGAGAAACGAAGCACACCAAAGTGCCCTGGCCTAAACGCGGAGAAGCTTTCCACCACGTTTTTTGTTGGGCTGGTGTCTTGTTGAGCATATTGGATGGTGGCTGGAAAGATAGAACAGCTTCCGTGCCAAACTTCTTGCTGCTGGAAAGCGTCTTGATGCTCGATTGCAGATACACCTGTGCCTGTGGGTCTGGATTCGAGAGACGACCGCTGAGCAAGTCTTCAGACTTGAGAAGGTCACGCAGGATATCTTTAACAGGACCGAGGATGTCATGTCTGACAAGTCGAAACATGGAGTCGACGTGTCTCTGTAATGGTTCATCAAGGACATGAGGTTCGGTGAAGTTGGTGGAGGGCAGGTACTCCTGATGCTCGCCAGTGATTTCGTCGTGTGTTGGCAGGATGGCAATCTTGCTGATATCTGCAAAGTCATTGTTGTGTCTACCACCAGGAATCTCCATGTCTTTGGGGAAGGTTGATGCGATAGACCTAAAGTCTTTCATGTTGTCAGAAGAGTTCTCGGCGGCAGCGAGACGAGCGAGACCTCGTTCCCCGTTGGCACCAGCAAACGATCTGAAAATGGTGGCAACGCTGGCTTCGATGGATAAGGAGTCCGTTAGATTCTTGTGGGTGATGACTTGTAGGAGAACGTAGGACGTAGGTAGGCTCTCCCGGGCGTTAGAAGAACCATTCTCGGCCGTATCGACAATGAAACGTTGTCCGTGAAAGTTGTCGTTGGCAAGATCGCGAGCAACATCCTGATGTTGTTCAAAATCATCGTCGTCCAGAATTTCGAGAGCCCTTGTCCAGAACTTGTGGTATTCTTTCGCGCCTGAGGTTGTTCGGAAACTGGGAGGTTGCTTGCGAACCATGACTTTCCACGTCATATACTTTCTGCGTGGATTCGTTGTTGCAAGAGGAACTGGAGGCATCGCCATGCTGTTGTCGGTAGTAGACGATGTCTCGTGCAGGAAGTTGCATTTGGTTCCAAAGCGGCATTGGCCCCTTTGGAAGTGGAAGCATGGCGTGGTCCGGGAGTTCTGGCCTGTGCCAAATCCCCCTCCGCGTCCCCGCCACATAGCGAGTGAGAAAGACGAGGAAGCAGCGAAAGTAAGAAGTACGTAATGTATCTTCAATGTCTGAAGTAGATGTTGTCAAGTATGTGCACACGTTGGTAGTGTGAAGAAAGGGTGGTGATATGAAGAAGTTTAGAAGGAAGAAGAATGAGATCTTGGGCTACGACGCCAGAGATGTTTGTGATAGGGGATCTTTTTGTTGCCTGGGGCTCCAGGTTTTATGATTTCCTTTCAGGTCACTGGCGGCTGGCGATGTTTGCTGAGTTGCCGGTCACTGGCAGTGCCAGAACGGCTGCCCACTCCATTTGTTACGGCAGGTGCGCGCATTCACTCAGCGATATAACAGGCCTCACAGCTACAGTCTAACAATTGGATTAGCGCATGCTCGGCGAGGTTATGGTAGTGCTCTCTAGATGCTGAATTATCATTGCCGACACCTCTGACTCCATCCTGAAGGTGGTGAGGTTTGGAAGCATTGCCAGCATTCTCAACCTTCCACTATGCGTATAACAGAATGAAAACATGGACATCATCTGAATTGAATATTCGAGCTTTATCTCAGGGCTGTTCGACTGGGGAGTCTCCGGAAAGAAGTACCAGCCTCGAGTTACTGGCTTGTCGAATATGGAAAGAGCCACCCTCGGGGGCGGGCTCCTGACTTTGACCCTTCGCCAGCCTATCTTCCAGCAAAATGCCAGAAGAAAGGTACACGTTCTTCGAGTCATTCAAGAATTACCTACCTAATTGAGCGGTGCATGTCATGTAATTGGCCTTTGGATGTGTATCTGCTGATGGAATCTTGATCTTTAATGCGTCTAAGTCTGTATCTCTATTCTCATGCTCTGCTCACCACGATTCGTCTCTATAACTCATGACCACCTTACAGCACCTTCTCGAAATGATCAAAGTACAAATCATCCCTCAAAGCCTTCCCATTATAAAGCTCCGCATACGGAAAAGGACTCGTCTCACCAGTACGAGAATACCCTCGTCTGATATACCAAGCAATCAACTCCTCCCTCGTCCAAATAACACACATAGTCATAATCTTAGTCCCCCACTCCCTCCTCGCATGCTCTTCCGCCTTCTGCAGCACCTGTCGTCCAATTCCACCAGCCTGCAACTTTGGCGATACAGCGAAAAGGCCAAAGTATGCGCGCTCATCGGACTTTCGTACGATTTCGCAGCATGCCACCAGTCCGGAAGGGTTGGTCTCGGATTCGGATTCTGGTGTTGATGTGCCTGTGGATGATGCGCTTGTGGACTTGAATGCTAGAAGGACTAGGCCTTCGGGGTCGGTGATCTTTGCGTGCAGTGCCTCGGGGGATATGCGCTCGTCGGCGAGGAGGTCGGCTTCTGTTGTCCAGCCTGCGCGGGAGGAGGGGCCGCGGTAGGCGGATACTATGAGGGAGAGGAGAGGGGGAATGTCGAGTGGTGTTGCTTTTCTGAATGTGAGAGACATGGTGAGTTGTTGTAAGTGAGGTTGGCCTCAGTTGTGATGTGAGCGAGGTTGATATCCAAGAGCCTCTGCTGAGATGAGGTGAAGTGAATGAGTCGTTTTTGAGTTATGAGAAGCAATCGATGATACAATTCCGTTGAAGTGAGTTGGGACGAGTTGAGACTCGGGTTGGAAGACAAGCTAGCTTTTATAAAAAAGAAGTACAAGATCTGATAAACTATTTAAGTATTTAAACAATTAAGCTCCGATTTAGGAGACCGTTTTTTTCTCAACTGTCAAATACGCATGCGCTCTGGAAGTGGCATTTTTGGAGATGCGACCGTATGGATTGAACAAAATGGGACTAGAGTGGGATTGTGGATGGAGAGGTCCACAGATTGCCTGTTTTGTTAATTTTAAACGATGGCTTTATATCCGAGTTCAACATGATCACTGTTGCTTATGAGATCAGGAAAGTTCTAGACTGTGATGCATATGTCGCAAGGCGTGAGGAAGCCGTGTTTGTAAGCATCTACGACTTACACGAGTTATTGCAGGCAGAAGACAAAATTACAATGCATCTCAATTGATCAAAAAACAACGCCAGGCCTGCTAAGGAAAGTAGGTATCTAAAACAGTATGTGTATAACTTCGATATGTGTATAGGTATATGGATATTTGTCATGCACACTCCAAAAATGCCAATTAAAGAGAAAAAATGTCTAAGAAATTTCTGAGATATAATAAAATGGAAGAGCACACAAGAGTTCTAAAAAAGGGAGAAAAGATGTGGGTTTAAGACGCCTGGGCTGGCACCTTAGAGTACTTGGCAGCGCTGTACTCAAAGCCTTGGTTGGCTGTGTCCTCGCCGGCCTTGTAGGACATGAGGTCTTGATCAGAGTTCTCGGCGGCGGCCTTCTTGGCCTCGTTGGCTCCGGCGGCGCGCTGGCGCCAGAAGAAGAAGCCCAGAGCTCCGATGCCGATGGCTGCGACACCGATACCACCGGCGTAGATGCCGGTTTTTGTGCCGGCGGGGAGGGCTTCCCATTTCTCGGATGTGGTCTTTTCGGGGACCTTGTGGAGAGCCTCGAAGGCGGTTGAGTTACCCCTGTTTTTTGTTAGTCAAGAGTTGACGCATGTGAGTGACGGGGAGAGCTTACTTGACGATCTCGATGGATTCCCAGCTGCCGGTCTTGTCGCCGTAGACGTACTCCTTTCCTGTGCTGTAGTCCTCGACTGTGACGTCCTTGACGTGCATGGTGAAAGGTCCCTTGCTGTAGTCGGTATCTATACTTTATTAGCACAATCCAAACTCATAGATGCAATCAAAACTTACCACCACCAGCCCACTGTCGTGTTCCCTCGGGCATTCTAGGATCACCAGCGGCCCAGATTCCAATAGACAGTCTCATGGGTGTCTGGGGGTAGCTGTCGATATCATCCTTTGCCAAAACCGTTCGCACATTCTCTCCGTTGATGTACCACTTGAGCTCGTCCTTGGTCCACGTCGTCGTGTAGTTGACATAGTCCTCCTGCATACCACCCTCAACAAAATGCCATCCTCCCTTGGTGAAATCCTCAACACCCTTTCCGTAGTAGTTTGTCGTAGCATGGGTGTCGTTAAAGCCGAGAATCTCCCAGTCAACCTCATCAAGATCATCACTCAGCCACATCATGGAGCTGACGATGCCCGTTCCGCCAGCAGCCTTCATGTGCAGCTCCGTGCGGCCGAAGAAGAAGTAAAATTGTGTGCGCAGAGTAGGTGAGTCGCCCTGCTTGGCGACGGTGAAGGTGGCGCCGAGCTCCTCGTCGTAGGTCACGCGGCCGACATGGCCATCCCAGAAGTCGCTTGAGGGAGTGTCGTTGAAAGCCCAGGTGTAGGTTGTTCCCCAGGCTGGGTTGGGCTTGCAGTCGGTCTCGTTGAGAGGGTTGCAGTCGGAGGTTGTTTGAGCAGCGGCGAGGCCAAAGATGGCAGCTACCGGGAGGATATAACGTGAAAGCATTTTGTCGAATGTGATTTCTTCTCTTCTACTCTATACAATGCAAAGAACAGAAACAATTGGGGTTGAGTTGATGAATTGACTGGTCTTTTGTCGCGATCAAGGAGTGACTGGGCGATGAAACGAATGAAACACCCAAGGATCGAGAACAAAAAATGAAATGACTCAAGAAAAAAGACAGAGAAAAAGAGAAACCTTTTCTTTCGATTTACTCGGATGAACAAGAGTAAAAAGAGAAAAAGAGAGGAAAGAGAAGGAATAAAATGAAACGGCAAAAACGATATTAGTTAGGAAAAGGAGAGTGCCGAGCGCCCCAGATACCCACTAACAGATACTCAGGGGAGAGGTCATCGCCAAGATCCCCCAAAATGGATGGATTCAGACCACTAAGAAGTCAGCGAATGGATCACGCTTTTTTTCTTCTTTACTGCCAAGGAACAATGGCCAGGGGAGGGTCACTTCTCTTGAGACGCGCCAAGGAGCTGGGCGGGAACAGCTCTTGTTAGCGGAAGGAGACATATTTCGCTAAAGCTTGATGGATAATGGAAATTGGAACTGGGGGGTTTACGGTCTAGCCTCTCCGGAGGATAACATCTCTGTTTCTCTCCACTTGTGTACTCTTGGCTTTCACTGGGCAGGGGAGGGAAAAAAATTGGCATCATGAATAGTAAATTTGGATAACAAGGCCTTTTCTTTTCTAGAATCAATTCTTTGGGCAGTAAGATTGTTGTTGCTAATTCTGTCCATCAATGGAACCCTGGAGATAAGTCGTCGGGACTAGTGGCGAGTAGATCGACAGGGGAAAAGGAGCTATTTGGCGCTTGTGAAATGCAAGATCCAGTACTGTCAAAGCAGTTTGCATTATTAATGAGCATGCACTTGAAGCAAAAAAACTGACTCTCCTCAATGTCCGGAATAAGTATGGCCTGATATAAACTCTTAGCATAAGCTCTCAGCTGTTTCTCCCCAGTTTCGGATACATTAAATCCTTGACCCTGGAATATGCATTGCACAGCGATTAGGTTTGCTTAGCCCAAACAAAAGATAAGAAGACGGGGGGATTCATAAATCATATCCTTGGCTATAATAACAGGACAAGAAAAGCACAGCCACGCTTAGCCTTGCGCTCGGAGCTGGGCCCTCTTGTTCTTAGTTCCTTGGACAATCGCGTCCTCGTCGTAGATCTCAAGCACGCTGGCATTCTTGCTAATGGCCTGCGCCCACTTGTAAAAGTTGGGGGTCTCTTTCTCGAGGCGGGAGGAGAGATTGGTCGGGATAAGGCCGTGCTTGGAGAGGGACAATGCTCGAATGACGAACGGGGCAGTGAGGACCTGTCATGTCATTTGTTAATTGACGCCTGTGCTTTAGAGAAATATCCTGTGCTTTAGAGGAGTATTTGAAAGGTTTAGAGTACTCACCTCGGCAAAAGTGAGCTTATCGCTCCCACCAAAAAACGGCGCGGCGGTCTTGAGAAGCGGCTCAACTTCCTTGACGATACCAGCGATAGCATCATCAACAGCAGCTTCCCTCTCCTCATCCGTTATCGGGCGGTAAATAGCCTTGCTAAGATGGGCCTGGACCTTGCTCGAGTAAGTATCAGCAAAGAAGCTGATCCTGGCTCTGATCAACGCCCCATCGCGGTCCGAGGACGCAGGGAGCAGAGAATTGGGGTATGCATCGACGAGAAACTGCGAGACGATGGCTGATTCAGTGATGATCTCGCCGTTGTGGATTATCGTAGGTACGAGTCCGCGAGGGTTGATGGCTAGATACTCTGGCGAACGAGGAGTGTTGAGATCGATGATTTCTTGCTTGAATGGGAGGCCTAGTTCGGTGAGGGTAATGTGTGCCCTGTGCGCGACTGGGGAGATGATTAGTTGAGTACCGAATCATTACGCCAAGTCACCGTAGATTGTATATATAGATTGATAGGCAGTGTAATATCTTACAAGGGCATTTGTGGTTGGTGTAGAGGGTGATGTCTGCTTGTGGTTGAGAGCCCATCTTGGCGGCGGTAAAATTGTTGATGTGACGATGAAGTTGTAAAAGACCAAGACCCCGACTTTTGGGAAAACTGGAGCGGAGAAGAAGAGCCATGTTATGGTTCCATATTCCCCTCTAAATAGTAGGTAGGAAAACATGCATTATTAATTCACCCATCGCATCATTCATTCAGTCCATTCCGTGCGACTCGGCTTTGTGTTACCCCCGAAGCGCGAGAATGATTGCGTCATTTCGGGTGCTCTTCGAGTAAAGTTTGTATCCCATTGTGCGACTTGGATGATAGAAGCAAAAGTCTTGATGGGTAAAGTGAAGTGAGGCTCTTGGAAATGCACGATAATTATTTTTAGATCTTGATATAATTTCCGAAATGAGTAATTGGCATTGGGAGATTATTCCTCTTAAGCTTCTGACGTGAGACGGGATTTGAGACCGTGCCGCACTAGGCTCTAGGGTGGGTTAAATTCAATAATTGAGAGACATTCTAATGACGACCCTGATTACTGAGTTGGTCATTGCCGCTGGGTTTAAAATAGTATTTTGATCTTTATCTCAGTTTTTAATTACTGGAGATGATCTTCGTTATCTCGCTGGGTTTGTCGCACGTGTCGGTAACGGGATCAACGAATTGTCGGCTCCGCGGTCAGGGTGAGTTGTGTCCATCGCAAGAACAACGTACGTCAAAGGAACAAAACAAACAACCCAAATTTGCAGATCCTTGGTCAATTAGTCTGTAAGTCGCTAGCCCAAATAATGCTCAATATTTAGTAGGCTGAAGCACAGATCCCTCAAGGATCGTCAGAAGCTTGGAGGCCTGATGTCGGCAGAAAGATGGCCACAGTCAATGTATCAAGTAGAGAACCGAAAAGGCCGCGCTTTTTAGCTACAACGTAAGGAACAATCACTAACTACATTGCGATCATGTAGACAAGAGAACCCCCGGTCTCGGCCATTCTATCTCCTGGTAATTCCTTTGTGTTGGCAGTAAGTGTAGGTTGAGATGAATGTGTACCCAGCCTCTGTCTTCCAACCACGGGACGACGCATATAGGGGCAACATTGGTTAATTGCAAGAAATGAACAGCTCAATGATTCTTGATAACTTGAAGAATATGCGGCTTCATGGCAGTAGAGGACAAGGGTAGATGTCCAGACTGAGACGCATTGAAGAATGAGCACACACAATAATACACAGCCATTACTCAAAAAGAAAATCGTCAATCATAGGCTATCTCCTCATTATATACATCCAAAAACCTTACTGATCGCTCACAACTTTTGAACTGGGTATCTTCAGCTTTCTATTGACCCTCAACCTGCTTAAGAATGCCCTCGAGGTTAATGCTCTTGGGTCGCTCAATGGGAAGACCCAGAGCACGATCCCAGATCAACTGAGCAAGAGGACCGAGACCACGCGACACACCGAATGTGGCAGTGTAGTAAAGAGTCTCGTGGAAGCCGTAGTGGTGGAACAGAACACCGGAGCTGCTGTCCACGTTGGGGTAGGGGTTCTTGGTCTTGCCGTGCTTCTTGAGAACCTCGGGGGCGATACGGCTGTTCTTCTCGACGAGCTGGAAGACGGGGTCGTTGGCGATCTCGGGACGAGCAGCGGCGTAGTCCATGAGAGCCTCGAATCGAGGATCGGGCTTGCGGAGAACGGCGTGGCCGTAGCCGGGAACAACACGACCGGAGTTGAGGGTGGACCAGAGGTAGTCGTTGACGTCCTGCTCGGTGTAGTTGGAAGGAATGGCCTCCTTCATCTGGATAATCCATCGGAGAACCTCCTGAGCGGCGAGACTGGAACTCGTTAGTGTTGATTCATTAATGTAAAGCGACAGACTTACCCGTGGAGGGGACCAGCAAGACCCTGGAGACCAGCACTGTAGGACAGGAAAGGATCGGACAGAGCACTGCCAACCAAGTGAGTGGTGTGAGCAGAGACGTTGCCACCCTCGTGGTCACCGTGAAGAGCAAGGTAAAGACGGAGAAGATCCTGGAAGTTCTCATTCTCCTTACCACCCTTGCCAAGCATGGCAGCAAAGTTGTAAGACCAATCCTGCTCAAGATCAACCTCAGCAGGCAGAGCACCACCACCACGGTAAGCGTTCTGGTAGATCTTGGCAGCAATGGTAGGAAGCTTAGCCAGGAGAGAGATACAGTCGTCAAAGGTAGGCTCCCAGTAGTCAGCCTTGTTGAGACCCTGCTCATAAGCCTTGGCGAACTTGGACTCGTAGTTCAAAGCAGACACGGCCATGGCGAATTGGGTCATGGGGTGAAGGTCCTTGGGGAAGTCATCGAGCATCTTGTTGATAAACTCAGGAATCTGAGCCTTCTCAGCGAGCTCGCGCGAGAAACCGCGGACCTGGTTAACTGAAGGAACCTGGCCAGTGAGAAGAAGCCAGAACATAGCCTCAGGAAGCATCTCAGTGCCAGTCTTTCCCTTGGGAAGCTCCTTTTGGCAGTCCTTGATAGTTCGGCCGTGGAATCGAATACCCTCATTGGCATCAAGAACGGAACCCTCCCAGACCATGGCTTTGAGACCTCGCATACCACCAAGAGTGTTCTCAACCTTGACCTCGCCAAGAACCTTGTTAGAGTGAGCCTTGACCTTCTTGAGGAGCTCTCGCTTGGCAGGAATAGCCTCGCGGAGAGTAGCCTTCAGGTCAGGCTCAGCAGTAGCATAACCGCGAGCTCCCACAAAAGCGGCACGAGTGAGGGGCTACGTGTAGTGTAAGTTTACAGCATTGAGTATCACATGTAAGTGACATACCTTGAGCGAGCCCAAAGCCCGGCGAGAAGACGTCGTCAAGTTGAGAGCCATTGTGATATGTGTATGAGGGTATAGAGAGGAATGAAGCAAGAACAAGAACAATAAAAGATAAAGGGAAGTCGAGTAAGATATTGGGTGAGCTGGGCCGCGGCTTCCCTGTTGTAAACGAGTAGAAGCGGCAGGTGGGGGCCCGAGCAATCTGGGGTAACAGCCGGGGGAGCGGGGGACAAGAACAGCTGTTGTCTCTTAGTGTCTGCTGGTTTATTTTGTCATGCGGGGTTGGGACAATAGACAGAATGACGCAGTATTCAGTGCGGAGAAGACATGATAGCCGGTGGTCTACGGTATAATGTTACAAGACATCAGGTATACAAATACTACTAAACTAGAGGTTCAAAGAATAGATATACAGAATCATCATACAATTAACAACGATACTTCTTTCTGTACCACAGTCGCACAGAAGATACAAGGACTCGACGGTTATTGCGTTCACAACCGAGGAAACCCGCCATGAACCGCCCACTTACTTCCACGGCTCAAACGCTTCATCTCAGCCAATCAGCATCTCACGTCTTTACCGTACGAGCTCTGCCATTGGCCAATTCCTTCGGTAATGCTTCTCTTTAACCAAGGTCTTTGCTGACATGAATACGTTGAGTGCTGAACCCCCAATTTGTAAGTGTTTTTGTCAAGTCCCCTGAAATACCGTACGGTTTTACTAATGGAAAGAATAATGTTGATTGCTCGGTTACCGAAGTTGGGGTCGGTGATCGAGTGAAGCCTCAACCACCTACAAGATAGATATAGCTGAGATGGCAATGATCATTGACATTTACAAGATAGCATATTTCCCTTCTGGAAATTGATAATACATTATTTTCTATTACTTTGTTGTGTTTATACCCAGTGCTGGCTGATCTGGAGCTATCACGGGCTGCAGATTAATATCCGGAGTGCTCGACTTTATTATTCATCCACAACCCACTCCACCCATATCCTCTCCAGCTCTTCACAACCACCTCATCTTCCCTCTTCCCTCAACAACCCAAACAACCCTCAAAATGCTGCGCAGATTATCCCCAAGGGCCTCCCAGCGCTTGATTTCAGCTGCTGCCAAACCCAGAAGCTGCGCACCTCTTCTCGCCATCCGCGCCATATCCTCCACATCCGTCTCAAGAATGTCATCCCTCAGCACCCACGCGACACAGCCCGCCGACGCTTTCCAGCTTCTACCAGAGTCGCAAAAGCCTGGTGAGGCGGAGGATAAGCTGTATGAAGCTACCGTCAAGGAAATCGAGGCGTGGTGGGCTTCGCCTAGATATGCGGGCATCAAGAGGCCGTATAGTGCTGAGGATGTTGCGACCAAGCGTGGAACGCAGAAAGTTCAATATCCTAGCTCTGTCATGGCGCAGAAGCTGTTCAATCTCATTCGTGAGCGTGAAGCTAAGGGTGAACCTATCCATACCAGTACGTCTTCCGATCCGTTCCCGATATACCCGACTGACAGCGCACAGTGGGCGCAATTGACCCCGTTCAGATGACACAGCAAGCTCCTCACCAAGAAGTCCTGTACATATCAGGCTGGGCTTGCTCGTCCCTGCTTACCTCTACCAACGAGGTCTCCCCCGACTTCGGCGACTACCCATACAACACCGTTCCCAACCAGGTTCAGCGTCTGGCCAAGGCGCAGAACATGCACGATCGAAAGCAATGGGATCTTCGTCGCAAGATGACCGCCGATGAGCGAACAAAGACTCCATACGTTGACTACCTCCGACCCATCATCGCTGATGGTGATACTGGTCATGGTGGTCTGTCTGCTGTCCTTAAGCTCGCTAAGCTGTTTGCCGAGAACGGTGCTGCGGCTGTTCACTTTGAGGATCAGCTTCATGGTGGAAAGAAGTGCGGCCATCTCGCTGGCAAAGTCCTCGTTCCTATCGGGGAGCACATCAACCGTCTCGTCGCCACTCGTTTCCAGTGGGATGTCATGGGCTGTGAGAACCTCGTTATTGCCCGAACAGACTCCGAGTCCGGCAAACTCCTCTCATCAGCCATTGACGTGCGCGATCACGAGTTCATCCTCGGTGTTGCAGACTCCTCCATCGAACCCCTCGCCGAAACCATCCAGGCTATGGAGGCCAAGGGTGCCGTGGGTGCTGAGATCGATGCTTTCGAGGCTCAATGGGTCAAGAACACCAAACTCGTTACCTTTGACGAAGCTGCTGTCGCGCACATGAAGAAGGAGGGCGTTGACCAAGCCAAGATCGACGAGTACCTCGCTGAGACCGACAAGGACCATGACATGGGTATCTCGCGCCGTCGCGGTCTCGCAAGCAAGTATACCAAGGAACCCGTCTACTTCAACTGGGACGTTCCCCGCACCCGCGAAGGCTTCTACCATTACCGCGCCGGTATGCAAGCGGCTACCAAGCGCGCTCTCGCATTCGGTCCCTACGCGGACCTCCTCTGGGTCGAGACAGGCGACCCCAACGTCGAAGTAGCTTCCAAGCTAGGCCGCGCCGTCCGCGAGGTTTACCCTGGCAAGGGTCTCGTGTACAACCTCTCCCCCTCCTTCAACTGGATGGCGCACGGGTTCACAGACGAGACTCTCAAGTCGTTCATCTGGGACATTGCGCGCGAGGGTTTCGTGCTGCAGCTTATTTCGCTGGCTGGTCTGCATTCTAATGCCACTATTACCACTGAGCTGTCGCGCGAGTTCAAGAAGGATGGTATGAAGGCTTATGTTGATATTGTTCAGCGTCGGGAGAAGGATTTGAAGTGTGATGTTTTGACGCATCAGAAGTGGAGTGGCGCAAGTTACATTGATGGCATCTTGGGTGCTATCCAGAGCGGAAGCTCGAGCAGCAAGAGTATGGGTGAGGGTAACACAGAGGGACAGTTCCATTAGACTGGCAAGAGAAGGAAAAGCATGTACTGGAGTTTGGGTATCTTTGTTGTATATCAATACCTTACGAATACATTTGTTACATTCAGCCAGGTGACATCCTCGCACTTGTGAACTGTTTGTGATGTGACAATTTCTTTCATTATGGTTCATACTAATCGTTACTACAGATATCATGTCCTCCTCTTACAATCTATTCCTTACAATGAGTCCTTGCTGGCGTTGTTCTGGGGAGCAGGAGCCGCAGGTCCCTCAGCAGTGACATAACCCTTGGTCATACCACCATCAACAGCGAAATCATGACCGTTGACGAAGCTCGACTCGTCACTAGCCAGGAAAACAACAGCGTGAGCCTGCTCAATGGCCTCACCAAATCGTCCCATGGGGAAGTGGACCTCACGGCGGTGGCGCTTGGCCTGGTCATCACCAAGCCAGTCCTGAAGAAGAGGAGTGTTCAAAGGCGCAGGGCAAAGGTTGTTGAATCGGTAACCCTCACGGGCGTGAACCATGGCGAGCTCACGGGTCAGAGCGAGAACAGCGCCCTTGCTGGCAGTGTAGGCAAGCTGGGGTGTAGCAGCACCGACGAGAGCGACGACGGAGGCGGTGTTGATGATGGAAGCCTTGGACTTCTTGTGACGGCGCAGAGAGAGAACGGCGTGCTTGCAGCCGAACCAGACGCCCTTGACGTTGATGTTCTGGGTGAGGTCCCAGATGTTCTCGGGGGTGTTGACAGCGTCGTCATCCTGAGCGTGCATGATACCGGCGTTGTTGAAAAGGACGTCGATACCGCCCCAGGAGTCGAGCGACTCGATCATGGCCTGGACCTCTGATTCTTTGGAGACATCGACTTTCTGTTACAAAGTCAGTATTGCGATCGGTGTAGGGAAAGGAATGTGGCGTACCAGGATCTCGACGCGGGGAGCATCGGGGACGAGCTGCTTGACCTTTGCGGCGGCTTTCTCAAGAGCAGGCTGGGAGATGTCGGACATGAGGATTGAAGCGCCCTCCTTGGCGAAGAGGATAGAGGTCTCGAGACCGATACCACTGGGATCGTCAGTATGGCGCAAAAACTTTTTGGCGGAGGCGTGATGGACTTACCCAGCAGCGCCGGTGATGACGGCATTCTTGCCCGCAAGACGACCACGAGGAGCAGACATTGTGATTGATGTGTATGTGACTGAAGAGAAAGAAGGAGAATTGAACAAGTTCTGGGTATCAAATGTGTATGAAGATGAAGATACAGAAAGAAGGAGGGGCGAACGCGGTGAAGGAGGGGTCTTAAAGCTTTCTTATCTTCAGACGTTCTCGAAGCTCCGATAAGATTAGACTTGAACTTGACTCGCGAGAGAGTGATGGAAGGCGGTAGAGCTAACGGGTCATGTCATGGGTCCATTTCCGACAACGGCGGTAGTACAGGTGCTACAATTGTTTTGGAGGGGGCGGTAGGCGGCTCTAGTTGGCTGTCATCGCGGCTATTATTAAAGAGAATACAGTAGTTGATGGGTCTAGAAACTGTATGGATCGTTCTATCGTGAGATGGAGCTTATCGCTGGCGGGGTGGTTATTTGAATGGATATCAGCTTTATCGCTACAGTAGGTTCCTAATGTATTGTCTGCTCATGGCCTCTGTTATTGTGTGACGGTTGTATGTCTGGTCATCACGATAACATGCACAATGTATCAATCCAGCCAAGATCATCGGTCCAACTACCGACAGTCTCAATATCTCGTTATCGATATCCTGGAAGTAGTCAGATTCAGGGTCCCGTTTTGGACGTCAGATCTCAAGGCTTGCAGCTGAGCCATGCAGCACCCCTGTCAGAAGCGATGTCGGCTATGGTCACGAGGTCGTCAAGAGCCAACCTCGAGCTGCGCGGTTGCACCAGATAAGCAATGATAGAAAGGCGGCTCGCGCATCACTATCTATCAACCCCATATTGGCCAAAGCTCAAGATGACAGAATGCGGGGAAATTGACTTTGTGTGTCTGCCCGTTGCGCGGCAATGAAGCTGAAGTTATTCATGTTCTGTAAACGATAAAAGGTGGTAAGTGGATGCCTCGGCTCTGCAACTCAATTAGTCCTAGAGCGCATCGCGCACCGAAGAGCTTCCCTGGAATGTCCCACTTTAGGTCACCTACGTCACTGAAGCTCGTCCCTTATCGTAAGAAACACTCTCTTATCGTAGCCGCGCTGTCTTGCGATGCAGCCAAACCTGATTATATCCGATTTGTCTTACTTTGTTCCCCTCTTTTTGTCTCTGGATAGAAAGTACGGATAATATTGGTAGTATCGTCCCCCGCATCTAAACAAACTTCAACCGCCTGCGCGCATCGCGAGAGATATTAAATCTCCACAACCCCGCGAAGCTTCAACACTCCCATTAGACCGCGAAGCTATATCACGAGTCTTGTTTTACCGCGCAGTTCAGGGGCTCTTCAACCTCCATTCCTCATCATCGCCCTCGTGACATCTCCTCGTCATACCTCATTCCTTGCTTCTCTCCTCCAACCACTCGTCCGTCATCTTCATCTTCTTGACAGTTCAGTTCGAGCTTCACAGGCTCTACACAGCAAAATGGCTTCACAAGAAATCACCATCGAATCCCTCCCCAAAGTCCTCGAGAATGACACCATGGTCAAGCTCGCAGGCGTCGACGTCGACGGCATCCTCCGCGGAAAGCTCGTCTCCAAGAAGAAGTTCCTGTCAATCGCAGAGGCAGGCTTCGGCTTTTGCTCTGTCATCTTTGGCTGGGACATGCACGATCGCACATACGTTCGCGAGCTAAAGATCTCAAATGCTGAGAATGGTTACCATGATCTTCTCGCGATTCCCGACCTGTCAACGTTCAGGCGCATTCCCTGGGAAGATAACGTGCCGTTGTTCTTGGTCGAGTTTTTGGATCCTGATACGCAGAAGCCGATTTGTGCTTGTCCGCGTGGTTTGATCAAGTCGCAACTTGCCAAGCTTAAGGAGCATGGCTATGGCGCTATGGCTGGTGGTGTGTATTATATCCCTTGGGTTTTTGTTTCGTAACTGACATATCCAGCCGAGTATGAGTTCTACCAGTTCAAGACTCCCGATTCATCGTCTTCCCCCGCCGCTTACCTCCAAGAAAACCCCCCTCATCAACTCCCCGCTCTAACGGAGGGCATGTTCGGCTACTCTCTCACCCGACCGGTTCACAACCAAGACTACTACTACGACGTCTTCAACACATGCGCCAAGTTCTCCTGTGACATTGAGGGCTGGCACACCGAGTCCGGACCCGGCGTTTTCGAAGCCGCGCTCGAATTCGGCGAGATCGCTCAAATGGCTGATCGCGCTGCGCTGTTCAAGTACGTCGTCAAGAGCGTTAGCACAAAGTACGGCATCACACCCTGTTTCATGGCGAAGCCTAAGCAAGGTCTTCCTGGAAACAGTGGACATATGCATGTTTCGATCGTGGATAAGGATGGCAAGAACCTCTTTGCGCGCGAGACAAAGGACGAGAACCCTAAATGGAATGACATTGCCAATCTTTCTGACATGGGCCGTCATTTCCTCGCTGGTATTCTTGTCGGTCTTCCTGACATCATGCCCATTCTCGCTCCCACGATCAACTCCTACAAGCGTCTTGTCGAGAACTTCTGGGCTCCTGTGACTGTATCATGGGGTCTCGAGCACCGCGCCGCTTCCATCCGTCTCATCTGCCCCAAGCCCTCAGCGACACGCTTCGAAGTCCGTGTTCCAGGCGCAGACACAAACCCCCATCTCGTCCTTGCAGCTATCCTAGGCTGTGGCTGGCGCGGCGTGGAGAAGAAGCTCGAAATTCCTACCCCCCCTCTCGCAATGGGTCAAGACGTCGGCGGTGACGCTGATCAAGGTGAGAGATTGGCAAAGAGCCTGAAGGAAGCTACACAGCGCTTCATGGCGAAGGACAGTATTGCGCGAGAAGTATTTGGTGATGATTTCGTGGAGCACTTTGGTGGAACGAGAGAACATGAGGTCCGTCTATTTGACGAGGCTGTGACTGATTGGTACGTACAAACTTTCGTTGCTGATGAGAATGTGACTAACTGTGTTCAGGGAAATGAAGCGATACATTGAAACTGTTTGATATGGGTTACAGGAGTTGTTATGTTTAATGTTTTCACGTACGGGTACACGGCGTACTTGTGGGCATGAGATATGCATGAGTGATCAAATGAGGTGGATGAGACGATACGATAGAGTTACCTATGGATGAATATACCTTGCAGTTTTGCCTTTCTTAATCAGCGTCAACGTGTAGTTTGTGATTGTGTTGCTGGATGTTGTACCGCTGACCCCGCGTGGTGAACTTCATTTAATTGAGCTTGATTCACCATCGACGGATCTGTTTGATGCACGTAAACTCCAGATGATGACATTAATTGTCACTGACACCAATAATGCAGCTAAAAAATATTGTTTGTCGACATTTCATCCAATAATTGAGGCGATACAAGTCATTTCGTGAACAGCAGCCCTTCGCCGCAGGGTAGGCTGTGTGACGTCTTCACCGACTTCGGCCCTTTATATCAATCAACTTATCATGACTTCTCAAATATAAAAGACAAAGAACCTCAACCCAACATATCAGACACATCAGAAAAATACCTTTAAAATGTCTATCTACGCTGCCAGAGTCTCTTCAACCGAGCCTCTTGTAAGTCTACCTCTCTCCCAATTGAACCATGCTAACAATCTCAGTCCGAGGAAGATGCCCGCTGGATCAAGCTCGAAAAGTGCGTCCGCACCTCACTCACACTATTTGAATAGGCTAACACCTACAGAATCAACTACGACGATGCAAGAGGCGTCCAAAGAACCTGGGAGTCCGCCTCCCGTTCAACCCGTCCCTCGACAGCCACAATCGACGGCGTAGGCATAGTCGCCATCCTCGAAGAACCCAGCGGCCCGTCCATAATCCTCCAAAAACAATACCGACCTCCCGTGGACAAAGTAGTAATCGAAGTACCAGCCGGCTTAATCGACGAAAACGAAACACCCGAAGAATGCGCAATTCGTGAACTTAGGGAAGAAACAGGCTACGTGGGCGTCGTCACCGAAACTTCACCGATGATGTTTAACGATCCTGGTTTTTGCAACACGAATCTTCAAATGGTGCATGTCAGTGTTGATATGACACTGAAGGAAAATAAGGATCCGAAGCCCTGTCTGGAGGATGGCGAGTTTATTGAGACTTTTACGGTTAAGCTTAAGGATCTTTGGGATGAGTGTGTGAAGCTTGAGAAGGAGGGGCATGTTATTGATGCGAGGGTTGGGACGCTTGCTGAGGGGATATTGCTGGCTCAGAGATTTAAACTGTAGGACGTTGTCAAAGAGTCTGGTTGTATGATGGAAGTCTAACCCTAAGGGTATGCGATGGATGAAGTGATGGCCTCAATTCTCATAGTGCTGGGCTCTATTGCCGCTGCCAAGAATACAATTCACTATGCCAAACAAAGCTCACTACTCTCAATTCCTTGCTATATCCCCAGACATTAACCAATCCTCTGAATCCTTGCGAGTATTTGGCTGAAAAAGGAAAAGTTTATCCAGACCTCCGCAGAAGTGATGTGTCGAGGCTATACTGGGTGTTTGGGCCCCATATCTCCACCGCCAAAAGTGTTCAACACAGCCCCGAGGGAATGAGATCCTAGCGGCTATAGGGAAGACATGGGTTTGATTCCCAGACCGTTGACTTCTCCAGACCGTCTAGATCCGAGCGTATCGATCCTTTGGATGGAACTTGAGGATGAGATGCTATTCGGTCAAGAAAGGAGTGCAAGGATTGATTGAGCATGGGTCAATTCAGGCTTGGGAGTGCCTTGCAGGGCTGATGATTGATGCCTTGAATGGTCTCTGACTTTGCAACCTTAAACCACAGCTCATGTCTTCAACAGTTATATAGTATGTTCTACAGATAACAAAGCAGCGTCTCGATCTAAGCGCGATAGATATCCATTGTCCAGCGTCCCAGACTCAACCACAAAGCATGGCAGTGCCCAAATTTACCCGCCAGCTAAGCCTCAGCTAAAACCGTCACCGTTACATCCAAGCTTACTCGGAATCTTAAAATTGAGTCTTGGCTCTCAGGAGTAAAAAATCCGCCCTATATGCAAGGTTCAGTTCCCACAGCCCAATCCAAATCTTGCCGTCCCGACGGTCCCGCCATGAGTTTAATTTTCTTTGACAGGGTATCAGATCCTTAAAGGCTGATCGCACCTATCGCGTCCAAGACCGTGGGAAAACAATCCATTGCTATTGGGACTTTGGTTAATCGTATATGGGTCAATCGTATGCGTCTGCAGGGGAATGAGGAAAAGATATATAAGGTTGATGGTCTAGTGTATCCATAGTCTGAATACCTTCACTCACCAACTCACTCATCCATCATGTCTACCAAGTCCATCCTCGCTTCTCTCCTCGCCGTCGCTCCTCTGGCTCTCGCCCAGGATGCATCGTGCGATTGTTACATGACAGAAGGCCAATACTACAAAGACCACTCCTTCTTCGACTTCCGCTCCCTCTCCCAATACGCCGGTGTCCCTGCCCTGATTGACAGCCTCCAAGGCAACGCCGACGCCGGCTTTTCGTCAGACTACTTCAACTGGGAGTCCGAGTTCTCCAAGACATGGGGTCCTCAGAAGTGGAACAACGGAAACAAGGACTTTCCTATGCAAAACACCCTCAACAACCTGTACATTGAGGAGAACAATGATGCTTCACCTGGTAGTGATACTTGGTTGACTATGCGAACCGCTCGTCACAACGGTTTCCAGACTGCTTCCGAGTTTGAGAGCATGGTTAAGCATCAGTTTGTTTCCATGCGCATGTACGCTCGTACAAAGGGTTCCCCTGGTGCTTGCACAGCCATGTTCACTTACCGCGCTGGCGAAGACCTTTCAACCGTTCAAGAAGCCGATATCGAAGTCCTCACTAAGGACCCTGGCAATGTCATCCACTACACCAACCAGCCCTCCTACACGGAAGCCGGCGGCGAGGTCGAAGGCGCTCACTTGGGCGCTGCTCTACCTGACGGCCTGACCTGGTCCGACTGGGCCAAGCACACACTTGACTGGACACCCGATGCTACTATCTGGAGAGTCAACGACAAGGAGCTCTGGCGCAACAGCTTCCAGGTTCCCAAGGACCCTGCGACTTTGACGTTCAATGCTTGGAGTAACGGAGATACCTGGACTGGTACTATTCCTGAGGGCGGTGTTGCGTACCAGCAGATTCAGTGGATTGAGCTTTTGAGTGGACGTGTTGATGGAGCTACTTGCTCCAGTGTTTGCAGTGTTGATGGTGGTGAACCTGGTAAGGCTAAGCAGGTTTAGAAGACTGCTTGTTTGCTGGGTGAACGATTCAAGTATATATTTAGATGTGATAATGTTGGAAATAATATAATGTTATGTCTTGATGCATTGTTGATCGATAGTCTCTTATGAATGAAGATGGATGATGTCAGGTCCTGATACGTGATGCACGGGTCTTGAAGAGGCGTGATCTTCGTTGTTGATAGAGACCAACTGCTACAGTTGATAAAGTCACTCGAGTAAACGAATAATGGGGGCTGCGTATCGCCCTCCAATTAGCTGACAGCAAGATCTCGAAGATGCATGAAAGGTACCTCGTTGTGATGATATAATTGCATCACGCAACACAACACAACACAAGCGCAAGTGTTCTGTCCATCGCTCTTCATGATGCTCTTTATTGATCTCACCATGATCGCACGTAGTCTGACTGCGATTACTCCTCACGTCGCACAGTGTCTCGCAGCCCTATGAGGCTGGCTTGGCTGGCTCGTGGCTTACCGGCTCCGATCGGTGTCACCAAGACTCCGCTCCGGACCGAGATACGGATGATTTAAATGGATCGCCGATTCAAGCTTCGGTCATCCGGACACTGACAACCGATTTCCCCTCGCACTAACCTTTGTAGCGCTGATGAGATCTGGGGAAGCATACGCAGAAGCTTAAACAGGTATTATTCGCAACCATTGTCGTCATCAACTCGTGATAAAATACGTGTTGTCGCTTGCGTGTTATGTCCAAGACAGGGTTTACCTCTGTAGATTAGACCCCAACGCTTACTTACCCACGCTTCGGTTCTGGCAGATAAGGCGGAGTAATGTCTCCCGGTAATAATAAGCAGCGACGTCACCGTAGTCTAGACCAATCCGCTTCCAAAGATTTGTCGCAAAAGTTCCCAGGAGACGACGCTTGATTGCGTTGTTGTTTGATGCGCGCTTCACTTCCCTTTTCCTCCGTTTCATAGTTTCTGTCTTTCTTTAATATGCTGTGATATTCGCTGTCGACCGGCGATAATCCATTTATCGCGACAACATTCATTTCTGCATCTTTATCATGGCGACGCGAAATGAGCCGAGGCACGATAACGCCTTCTCCGACACTGATGTCGAAAGCAATCATGAGATTGAGAGAACGGAAGAATCGCCTTTGTTACCAAACACTTCACCCATACAAAATGGCCCATCAAAAGCCTTCCAACGACGCGCCCTAGGCTTCTGCATGTTGGCACTGCTCATGGTAGAAGTCAGCCAATTCATAATGAACCCACCAACCAAAAAAATTATTGAAGACATCATCTGTCGCAAACACTATCCAGACCATGCAATCAGATCTTACGATATAGAAGATATTCGATGCAAAGATAGTCCAGTACAAGGAACGCTGGCTATGGTGCAGGGCTGGCAACAGGCGTTCGAGATGGGAGTTCGTAAGTACATTAAAGAGAGTCTATTGGGAGGCGTTGTGCTGATATGTGGTAGCGATCTTGACGCAGTTTCCGTATGGTATTGTTGCGGATAAATATGGACGACGTCTTGTTTTGTTTCTGGCTATGTTTGGCTGCTGTCTTTCTACGTGCTGGATGTTGATGGTTTGTAAGTACTCCCCTCCTCCCACACTTCACAGCTAACAAGATTAGTACACTTCCCAGACATATTCTCCATCTGGGCCGTTTTGGGAGACAGTATATTCTTCCTCATCGGCGGCGGAGGCCAAATGGCCGTCGCAATGGTCTACACCATCGTAGCAGACGTCGTCCCCGTTGAAGAAAGAACAGACATGTTCTTCCGTCTCGTCGCCCTAGTCCTCATCTTCAACGTCATCTTCAACCCCATCTCCGCCTGGCTATTGCAGTATGATCCTTGGTTATCGATGTGGATTGGTTTTGGATTCATGGTCTTTGGAACGCTTTGTATTCTTCTCATTCCTGAGACGATGCATCTCCGACGAAAGGATGATGAGAGGCATGAGCATGCTGACGTGGGTAAGAGTGGTGTTTTGAGACAGGCTTGGTTTAGTATCAAGAATGATATGCAGCATGTCTGGAGGTTCATTTTTGCTTCGAAGAGCATTATGATGCTCATGTTTGCTGTTGCGCTGTTTTATCCTACGAGGATTACTCTTACGGGTCCGCTGTTGCAATACATGTCGAAGCGGTTTAACTGGTCATGGTCAAAGGTAAGTCACTTACTGCGATGTGCTTCAACCACTAACAGAAATAGGCTACATATATATCGACAATTGGTATCATCGCTACGGTGGTGTGCTATCTTATCATCCTACCGCTAACGTCCGATTCTCTCAACAAGTCTCGTCGCTACAAATCACGCCCTATCGCAAGAGATCTTCTCCTCTCGCGTGTCTCGATCACAATCATGGCATTTGGATTATTACTCATGGGTGTAGCCGGAACGCCATGGCTATTCGTCGTTTCTCTCATCATCGTCAGCATCGGCAACTCTTTTGTCGCGCTCAGCAGAGCTCTGCTCAATGCTTTAGTTGAGCCTCATACCATCGCCACCTTAAACACGACTGTGTCGCTTATCGAAGTGATGATGGGTCTTACAGCACCAGCTATGAGCTGGCTCTTGGCCAAGGGAATCGACATGGGCGGTTCTTGGATGGGTTTGCCTTTTGTTGTGGTTGGTATGTTGGCGATGGTGACGACTGGTATGCTTTTTGCTATTAAGCTGCCATCGTCTGGCGTTGGCCAAGCTCATGATGGTTGAAGTGGAGGTAATGGAGCAACAGGAAGGAATTGAGAACGATTTTAGATACCACATTTAACTTTATTTGACTTAGAGAATACATAAATACTAGATATCAGGTTTAAATGAACATATTCCATCAGAGATGTCTTATCCTGCTTGGGATCATCTGGGTCGCTTGGTGTTGAGGCTTCAAGCTCCGTTATCGATAAGCCCCGCGGCTGCCTGCTCCACATCAGCTTCTGGAGCCTCCATCCAATAACCAACAATCATCATTCACCAACATTCAACTTCTTGCTCCGCCATAACTTTGACCTTACCGACCGAACCCTGCCTTATTACTTATTACGAAGCGCTTTTATTTAATACATTCACACTTCTTTCACAATGTCGGACGACGAGGATTTCATGCAAGACTCCGATGAGGAGCAGTACGCAAGCCCAGCCGTGCAAGCGCAGTGCACTACTAACAATTGCGATCAGGTACGATTTCGAGTACGAAGAAGACGATGACGAAGAGACCGGCGACGTCGATATCGAGAACAAGTACTACAATGCCAAACAGATGAAGCTGTCCGACCCAGAAGAAGCCATCTCCGAATTTCTAGGCATCCCGCCACTCGAAGACGAGAAGGGAGAATGGGGATTCAAGGGTATAAAGCAGGCGATAAAGCTTGAATTCAAGCTGGGTCAATACGACAAGGTTGGTTTATTGGTATTGTACGTGGTAATTCATGCTGATAGCAGTAGGCCGCTGAACACTACGCCGAGCTCCTCACATACGTCAAGTCGGCTGTCACGAGAAACTACTCCGAAAAGTCAATCAATAACATGCTCGATTACATTGAGAAGGGTGCAGATGGCCCCGAGGCTGTCAAGTGTATGGAACAATTCTATTCTCTCACACTCCAGAGCTTCCAGAGCACGAACAACGAGCGACTATGGCTCAAGACCAACATCAAGCTGGCGAAGCTGCTTCTCGACCGAAAGGAGTACACCGCCGTGTCGAAGAAACTCCGAGAACTACACAAATCCTGCCAGCGAGAAGATGGTACCGACGATCCTAGCAAAGGCACATACTCGCTTGAGATCTACGCGCTCGAGATCCAGATGTTCGCCGAGACGAAGAACAACAAGCAGCTCAAGGCTTTGTACCAACGTGCTCTCAAGGTTAAATCCGCTGTACCACATCCCCGAATCATGGGCATTATCCGAGAGTGCGGTGGAAAGATGCACATGAGCGAAGAGAATTGGAAGGAAGCCCAGAGCGACTTCTTCGAGTCATTCCGAAACTACGATGAAGCCGGTTCATTACAGCGAATCCAGGTCCTGAAATACCTGCTGTTGACGACCATGCTGATGAAATCCGACATCAACCCCTTCGACTCCCAGGAGACAAAGCCCTACAAGACAGATCCCCGAATCTCCGCCATGACGGAGTTGGTGGACGCTTATCAACGGGATGATGTTCACATGTACGAAAGAGTCCTGCAGCGTAACCAAGATATCCTGGACGACTCGTTTATCGCCGAGAACATTGACGAAGTCACGCGTAACATGAGGACCAAGGGCGTGGTTAAACTGATTGCACCCTACACCCGCATGAAGCTGTCCTGGATTGCCAAGCAACTCAAGATCTCTGAGCCCGAGGTTCAGGACATTCTGGGTTTCCTCATCATCGATGGCAAGATCAATGGTCGGGTGAATCAGCAGGAGGGATTGTTGGAGATTACGTCTGATGCAGATGCCGAGCGCATTGCAGCTCTACAGGGACTTACATCGTCCATATCTGAACTGTTCGGTGCCGTCTTCAGGGATGGTGATGGTTTCCGCAACATTGAGCAATCGGGAGCAGATGAGCAGAACATCGACGTGGCAGGATTGCCAATTGGGAAAGCAGGTAGTAGGGTAGGAGGCCAGCACCGCGGTAAGAAGGGCAAGATGCCAGGGCAAGCATGGCCGGCTTGAGTAGAGCGGCTTGTAGCGCTGAACACCACTACCAAGCAGTTCGCAAAAAACTGATATCATTTACATCCATGTTAGCCAAATGCATTCCATCCATCGTTTGCTGGATCGAGGAAAAGGAGATCCTGTTACAGTTCGGATGCGGGCGCCTCCGTGTTTGGGCAGGCGGACGGGATCTCGCATAGTACGAGGCTTTTGGCAACGGTCCAACGCGGGTAACAGCATGGGACAGAAAGGAATTCCAAGGCCGAAGTGACGCCGTATTCGGACTTGATATCCTTCGTGTAGCCAGCCATATTGTTTAGTATTTACAAGAATTAGAAAGCCTAATACAGTGCAGTTGTATGGCAAATCATCATCATTGACAGGGTTTCTTGCTTATGGAAAGGTTCTTTGCGTCCGCGATTCAGCACTTGCTGATCTATCGCCCCCAGAGGCAAACAGGATGCAACGTCGTCGGGTTACACAGGACGGGACTTGAGAGCTGCGAGGGGTAAAGCGGCATTCATAGATGCGGCTGACGCCTTGGCTGCCTTGGCCTAGAAGAATTTTCTTTGGAGAGAAGAAGCCGTCGCGGGAAGATACGTTCAAAGACCTGTCTTGTATAACCTTCCGCTTTGAAGATTGTACAGCATAGCGGACTTTTCTTCCTTGCAAAGAAAATACGAGCGGGATATGTCACGGTCAGGGTAGTTTTCTCTGTCGAGGTTGACCTTGCGAGAGGTGCAGATTGATCGATGCAAGGGGGGGATGCTGAATGACCCTGTGCAGTGGCAGTATTTAGCTTTCAACACTGTATTTCCTACACGTAGATTGTAGAAGAATGTTTGTCTGATGCAGATTTGCGTGTCTCAGCGGCGCGTGGCAGATGTCGCCAATCATACAAACAATTCTCATCGAGATGGAATAAGAAAGCGGTTTGTTATCCCGTGGACCCGGTGTCGGATGAGACATGTTGCGCAGATTTTATCAATTGCTTTTTTCTTCGTTCAGTAACAACCCTTGGAACATGCAGCTTACTGAAGAGAACGTGTCAAGTCTTAGATCGTGGCTTGTTCTGCTTGATCGTATGTAAGAACACTAATGTATGACTTGGGGCTTTCCATCGGAAGAGTGCTCCGTTCAATTGCCGAAGTGAACAGCTCATGAGAGAAGAGCAACATGATCTTCTCAGGTTTGGGGTGACACGACCGTTTGGGAGGCTGTTGGTCAGACGGGGGGTACACCCCTGGACAACGGTTTTTTACTGTGCTCAGGTGAAGCTGGTAGGTAATTAATTTATTCAGCAAGGGAACAGACATGTGAGACCGAATATAACAGAACCAACAGAATGGCATCAGATCAGTTAAACGGTTCCTGTCTTAGTCGACAGTCACCCTTCACTTGCCAAGCGCAGGGGTCCAGACACACCATCGCCACAAAGTCCAGCACATAAGAAAGAAAAAACCTCAAGTTCCTTGCATCAACCTTTCGAGAAAATAAATGCTTGTGCCTCATTTCTTTTGAGTTTGTTATTACGGAGGATTTATCCCACAAGTTCCCGTCACGGGCCGTCTTCCGCGGGAAAAAAAAAACATGCACAGTAGACGGTGAGCTGTAGACATGCTGAGTTGTGGTTCAGGCAGGTAAGGCACAGAGACGGACGGATAGAATTGTACATAATTATTTGTTACCCGAATAATCGTATCACTTTTTTTTTTGGCTTTTGCCTACGGCAATGAACTTGTACTTGTTTCTCCACGATATGGATCCCCGGGGAACAACGGGTTTAATTGCTAAGGGCTTGGCTTTTTTAGATGGGTTTTAGATTTTCTCCACTTGGACGATCCATTGAAAGAGCGGCTGAGAACGAACAAGAGATGATCTATTTAATGGAGGTGTAATAATTAATGGTGATGGCAGAGAAGAACCAATAAGATACGCATCTAAAGCGGCACATCGGATGGCTACCGGATGGGTTACAATGACAGTCAGACAGGTATGGATATTTATGAAGCTGAGGTCTGGAATTATGCCATCGTATCTTATACCTAGTGACTCCAGTCTTGGCTTTCGTTCCTGACCGTATCAACTTACAGCATATTCTCTAGTTCAAATCCTTCTCGCACTTCCCAGACTGTCATCATCGCTCTCTGCATTCCGTGTCTCTGTCTCTTTAGCCTCTGCTCTTGGGTGAGATACTGCACTGACTGCACTACATCACCCGACCCAACGAATCGATCTTGATTCTCTACCTCCACTAGCGACATTTCTTATCTATTTCCCCGCGGCACAAGCGTCACTCCTAATAATTGTCAATAACAGATAGTATCATCATCGATTTGACAAAACCCCCCCGTCGTCAACGGGAGATCGTCAGCAAACAGAGTTCACCTGCCCTGGCTGCTCTGTGGAGTCCGGGAAACCCACTGTTGTAGCCGATCGTTCACAGGCGCCCTGCCACGAGGTGAGAAGAGGCACGGATGATGGAGATGGATCAGGTATAGTGCCTGTACCTCGAATCGAGAACCTTTTTCGAATAGGATGCTTCCCGACTTCTGCGCCTCAGGTGCAGATGCCAAGGGTATGAGCTAATTCTTTGGACTCTAGTTAATTTATTATTAGATCAGTCAGCTCAAGCAGTTTGTTATCGTCGATCATCAAAGCTTCACTAGTTGCCGTCTGTTGAATTGAATCATGGATACTGTACAGTAAGGTAAACAGAAAACACCCCTCTTGTGCAACCTTGATCGTGCTGTAAAACCATGTCATGGCAGCACTCATCCTTCTGTATCACCCACACTTTGTGACCTTGAACTGAACCTTGGGTCCCCTCTCCCGTCTCTAGCCAGCCAATCCATGCCCTCTAACCGCCAGACACGGAGCTTGAGATAGTGTGTTCCGTCCTGCATTTGCCAGGTTGCATTGGCACGATTGACTTCCCGGGGATTTCTTTTTTAGCGTTGTCCATGCTTTCTTTTTTCCTCGATCCCGTTGCCCTCTTTTCATTAATCTTTCTAGATTAATAGCTCGTCTCTCTGGTGTCTGTGCCGCACGCATGTCCCGTCTTTCGCCGCGGGTCTACCTCCCCTTCTTTGTCTGCTAGGGTACAGCTCCCGTTGAGAATTTGAACTCTTTGTATCTTGCGGGCGTAAATCAGCAGCCGAGATACATTGAGTTGATCCACGACGCTAGAGCCATCGCACCCGCTGGGCCACACCCGCTGTCTCCATCGTTGTCCGTTGATTGTGCCAGTTGCTAGCCCCCCCTGACCAACAACCCCTGCTTCAATCCCTGCAGTGACCCCCGGGGCCCCATCAAGGGCATCATTGGATGATATGGGAACTCTGTTTGACTGAAGGTTAGGTTAGGTTAGGTTTGACGGCCACGGTTGCGGCCAGCACCCGAAGGAGGGGGGGAGAAAGAGGAGTCGGTGTCCTTCTGATCCACAGCGTCGTGACAGGGCATTACAGCGTGAGATAGCAGTATCAGACGGGTGGCTTGTCCGCCATTGCCTGCCCTGAAAGGTCACCTAAAAACTGCCCATCCTCCCGTCCCTTATTGGATTGAATGTCTAGATCACTTCCGTCCTGTCCTCTTTTTCAGTCAGTGTGACTTGAATTTCTGTGAGAGACACAGAGTGAAGTAGAGGGAAACAAAAGTGTGAGTGTGAGTGAGATTAAGTGTGATAGAACGAGGGACAGAACCCAGTAAGAGAGGGACCAGACAGACCATTTTCTTGCTGAGTGCCATTCTTGTTCCCTTCCCATCCCATCACATCTCGTCACTCATCACTACCTTATTCAATCAATCATTGCCTTGATTTTTTTACTCTTCCATTCTTTCCCTCCTCCACTTCTTCTCCGTCATCCTATTTTATTGAGGCATGTTCCAGCCTCAACCCACTCCCTTTACTACCTCCTCCAGCTTCGCGTCATATGGCCTAGCTTCCGACTTGGACTTTGCCTTTCCCGTGTCTGCTGGAGGTGGAGGTGCTACCGTTCCAACCACAACCACAACCGCTGGATACTACAACTCTTCAGCGCTTGCCCAGTCGCATTCACATTCTCACCTGCAATCGCAACAATCGCAGGCGCAATCTCAACCGCAACACCAACAACACCACCACCACCAGCAATCACATTCCCAACAGCAGCCGCATCTTGTCCACCAACAACAAATTCCTCCTCGACAACGCCAAATTTCCACCTCGTCAGCCGCACCTTCTTCAGCGTCGCCCTACTCTAACGGTGCCTCGAACTCTATCTCCCCCGTTATTTCGCAAGCTTCAAACTCAAACCCTTCTTCCTCACCAAGTTTAGCGCAACCGCAGGACCGCCAAAGTCTACTTCAACACCAACACCAGCAACCTCAATACCAACATCAACCGCAGGTGGTGCTCAAGATGGAGGATCAAGGTCAGCACGACATGGCCGCTCAGCAGGCTGCTGCGAGGGATTATCAACCTGTTTTAGAGGTAAATCGCGGCTTTCCAGGGTCTCTTAAATTGAATTGCAGCTGTTCTACGCCCTGCGCGTCATTTTGTTTCGTCGCTGACCGTTCCAATTTTTTGCAGGGCCTCAAAGTTGGGAACAAGATCCTTAGCGATGCTATCACCAACGAGTACGCAAAGGCCGACCCAGTTTACGTTGAAAAGACAATCGTACGTTGAGCCAAAACTTGGAAAATCGTCATTTCTGCCCTTGCTAACATGGCATGATTCAGGCCCTCCCCCAGACCTACTCTCACTACCGCCCTATTCAAGGCGATGGCAACTGTGGTTGGAGAGGTAAGTCAGCCAACTCCCCGCTTCTTGTTCAACAATGCTCTACCGCTGAAACATGTTCTGCATCCAATGCTTACATTCCTTTTGTTATGTCTGCCTTGCATTTCTGCCCATGTCATGTCTCGGCTGGCTTTTGTGACATGTCGAACTTGCGCTAATATTTCTCACCAATAGCAATTGGCTTCAGTTATTTCGAAAAGCTCATTGAGTCGGGCGATCAGGCCAAGATCGAGGGCGAGGTCGCTCGGCTCATGAGTGTGAATCCTTTGCTGAGCACCGTGGGCAACTATCCCTACTGGGAAGACATGGCAGATGAGGTGTTGGACCATTTGAGAGAAGTCGCCCAGAACATCGGCAACCCTCAGTACGCGCACCAGTTGAATCAGAACAAGTGGAACGAGCCTGGCAGTGCCGATAGCATGATCTACTACCTTCGTCTTCTTGCTGCGACATACCTCAAGACCAACCCTACCAGGTTCGCGGATTTTGTTCCCGACGGCAGCGGTGTAGCGGCATATTGCGCCAACCAGATTGACATCCCTAACCGGGATATCGAAGAACTTGGCCTCATTGCCCTCGCTGAGATCCTCCTCCAGCCAGCCAACTTTGTTCTCGAGGTTGTCATGCTCGACCGTAGCCCGGGCGCCCAGGCCAACACCTATCGCTGGCCTCAAGAAGACATTGGCCCTATAATCAACCTACTCTACCGACCCGGCCACTACGACATTCTGTACAAGGGCATGGCCACGCAGGTGCTTCGCGTCAGCGGCTTTACGCACAATACTAATATTACATCCGAGCAAGCGGATCTCGGTCAATACACGACCATGAACTTTGACGCTTTGTCAATCATCCCTGGCTTCAGCAGTTCTGCCGGTATGGGAGGTCTTGCCCAATTTGCACCACCTCCTGTCAGTGCTTCCGAAACCTTTTCTCCTGTCCAGCAAAGTCCCTGGATGTCATCCTTCCCCGAGCCTTTGCCTACTCCGACACCGCGAGCAGCACCTCCTCCGCCACCCCCCATCATGGCAACCCCTCAACCTCCCACACCACCTGCTTCCATATCTGGCGGTTCTGCAATGGCACCAAGTCCCGCGATGGTTGCTGCTTCTGGACCTCAGAGCTCCCTCCCCTTACGAACCGCCGCTTCAAGCTACCACATCCGTTTCAGCCCGGTGCAACTGGACTACGATGAGGGCAAGAACAACTTTCCAGATTCGACGTTCCAAGTAACGACCAATACGTTCAAGAATAGTATTTGGAACCGGGCTCATTACTGCAACCCCAACTTTCATCCTGAAGAATGGAACCCCGACGATGAGCACACTGACGGTAGAGTTGGGGGTAAGCGCCGAATGAAGAAGGAGATGTCCTAAGCGTCGACCGAGGGAGATGTCTTGACAGAAGGCATTGAACCGCGATTGAACCACATGTTCCGCATGATACACGACACACCTTGAGCGAGATGGCGTTGGTTTTACTAGCAATTGACAGCCCCCGGATATGACTGCACGATAGCCCTTTTTTATTATTTCTCTTCTTTCAGATAACAATTTAGACTGGAAGTTCAGTCGAAAAGCAGTTGTGGAGGATGCGAACGAGGGAGGAACAATGTACATCCCCCAGGGCTTGCAGGGAGGAACAGCAACGTGCATCCCCCCAGCTGGGAACCAGACGAAATCATCCACATGATGGTTGGGCAGGCTAGCGATGCTTAGTGAAAATTATTTTTCCTTTCTTTTTTCTGCATTGGCAATGGATCAGGCATAATGGAAGGCGGCGAGTCTGTTTTGCATGCACGTTTATTACTTGAGGGAATGAGTACGAGGGATTACCTTTGATCAAGAAGTACGGGGAATTATCTCCGATCAAGATTCCAATAGGAACAGGATACCACAAGCGTCGCGACGCTTTTACAAACACACAAGAAAGAGAAGGGATTCTTCTTTGGTGATGGCACACAAGAAAGAAGGGATTCCTTTGCAAACACACAAGAGAAGGATGTTTCTTCTTTGGTGAATAATTGATGGACCGGACCAGGATTGCATGGGAATTGGAACGGGCGGCGATTGTGGGCTCATAAGAGTCGGTTTTTACAGGGCGACATAAAAGAGGCGTGGGTGAAGCTGAGATATTACTCTTGGTACGGATACTGAGGCTGAGATTTGTTCTCGGTACACCCCAGGCAAGCCCTCATATTGTTGGCCTTGTCATAGCATCGGCGTTGTTGTCTGTAGGCTTTTCACTTTTTTTTTCTTTTTCGATTCTATCTTCCCATAGGACTTTTTTAGTGTGTAGCATCAATACTTGGTCTCATCTGCCTCAATTACGTGTGATGGATAACTCTCAATCTACCACCTGAATGCAATGTGCCTGCTTGTGATGTTATAATGATGTGATACTTTGTGGAGTCGTGAAGGATTCGTCTTGTCTCGGATCCTTCATGCATGCTATTTATCGCCCAGAAACGACAGATCACGAAAATTCCCACATGTTTTTTGCCATGGGGATCCTCATCGCGCCGTTCCGCTGCGCGCTGCGCCGCATGTTGGCAGGGGTTTTGTTGTGATATAGCTGCATGACATAGTGGTTCTTGGGTGGATTAATTGACTTTTCGTTGCTTTTAATTATTTCTGCCTGATGTGATGCTATGGGAATTTGTAATTATGCTATCCTATCGTAGGTTTGTATTGTTGGTAGGTAGTAGGTATGCGGTCTAGAACATGCTCGCAAGGGGGCCACGAGGCAAACGAGAATCCACCCGGGGAACAAGGGTTGTTTTAATGACGTGAACAATTGGAGATGTTTGAAGGTACATGCGATCCGCTATTAGAGGGGGGGGATGTTACATTGTCTGATGAATTGAGCGATAAAAGAAAGGGGATATGGTAAAGATTGGTTAGTTGATGGCTTGTTGGTTGTAGTGAATGGAAGGTTGACGGTAGGTTGTTGGTTGTAAGGAGTTAGGTTACGGACTATATTGGTTGTAGATCCTCTCGTGGGAACAGGGCGGAAAAGAGAGGCCGGACAGGGTCATGGAATGGAAGGTGAAATGAGACGAGTCTGGGTCTCAGTTTTGCCTTGTGTTGTTTATCTCACGCGTCATATCATATCATTAGGTAGGTTTACTCTGTACGGACCAAAGGTACCTGATCTTGCTAATTAATGGTGGAGGAATGTAGATCTGAACTAGCTTAGATCAGATGAAGATGAAGCACTAGTCTTAGGTAGTCAATTTAGACAGGAACGTAAGAAGCTTCTTTTTTAAGAGGCTGAGGCTTGCGGAGACGGCGAAGGCGAAGGGTATTTGGAAGCTTCCATATCATCACTACTTTACCTTCTACTAGACTAATCAACTTGGAGTAATTGATTCATCAATGTTTGTTGAAGCTAAGCCAGGTGAAGCCAAACCCTGGACCCTACCTTAGTTCCATTGCCCAAAAAACCTCCTCCACACCTCCCTCCACTTTCTAGCTGTTCACTGTAACTTGACATGCCATCCTGTCCTAACGTTGTCTTGCCGTCTTTTCTCTTTTCTCCTCCTCCTTTTCTTTCTTTCTTTAATCCCTCTTTCGCTCGCTCCTTCTTCTTCTTCTTGGCCATGGACGCTTATCTTCAATTCTCTGCCACGCGTACCATCTCTCACTGCCACAAAGTATAAACACGTCCGTTCGCTGTCGATCCCCCGTACCGCAAGCGAGATACTCGAAATAAATGGCCCGCTACAACGGTCTTTCTCCTATATCCGCATCATCTGAGAATATGGCGAAACGGGACGATACAAGCAAGTGGCTCAGCGGACCCGTGGAGGATGTCAGTCCTGCCGAAGACTCAGACTTTAGCGATACGACTTCCAATTATTCTACGATATCCGAAGACGCGCTTCCCCTGATTCATGAGTACGGTCACACATATCATGGCTCAGGCCAGCTCCTCACGCCGAATGATGCGTCGGAATCGCATCGTTTGACGGTCCAGCATGAGCTTTACCAGATGTGTCTCGACGGCGGGCTTGTCGACGCCAAGTTACCCCTCGATCAATACACCACCGAAGAACCCTTCGAGATACTGGACATTGGCGCTGGAAGTGGTGTATGGGCTTGCGATATGGCCAAACGGTATCCCCAGGTCAACATTCTGGGCATCGACCTTAGCAGCGCCCTACTCCCCGAAGACGTTCCTCCAAACGTAACGTTCGAGATCGCCGACGCCACAGATCCCTGGCCCACACGCACATACGACTTCATCCACATGCGCAGTCTTGCAGGCGGCGGCGTGCGTGACTGGGACGCTCTACTGACAGAAGCATACTCGCACCTCAAACCAGGCGGCCAGCTCGAGATCACAGAGATACGGCCGCACTTTTTCGACGTGGATCCTGAACAGGCTGATCTGCCCACGCAGGGAAAACCAGAGATTGGCGCGGCGTGTATAGAGTACGAGACAGTTTTCGAACAGATGTGCATCAAGCTTGGCATCGACTGCGATCCTATACCCAGGGTTCCAGGGCGGCTATCAAAATTGGGGGCTGAGGTTATTAGGGAGCGTGTCGACTGGTTGCCGATTCAGAATTGGGGGAGTGATCCTGTTACGCAGCAGAAGCGCAAGGCTCTAGCTGAGATGGTCGAGTGCGGTAAGTAACTGTGTCATGACATCGGAAAGAACAGCGCTAACTGATACAGGGATAGAGAACTGGACATTGCGATTATTTGGACTCGGAGGATGGGAAGAGAAAGCTACGAGGGCTTTGCTTGATCGCGTTAAAGGCGAAATGCAAGATCCCATGCTGCGCAGTTTGGCTAAAGTGTAAGTGACTCGCTGACCTGACTCAGTATTCAAGCTAACATGGATTAGAACATTCGTTACTGCTCGGAAAGGATTGAGCAACGGAAAGCATACATAATACAGACTATAGAGAGAGGGTCATGCATATACTGGAGTTTTGGGATCATTAAATGGCGTCAACGGCATTGTATGCATGCCAAAGGGAGATATTGTGCGGATGCATTGGATGGCAAATGGGACTTGGATATGGGTTTGGTTGGAAGATGGAGTCGGATGTGACATAGGATTGACTACTTGGGAAGCATAGCATCGTATGTTGAGTTCGAATATATGGCTTGTAATACCGGAGAGCGGGAGTTGGATACCCATTTCTTGGAGTCTTTGCATAGACGTTGAAGTAGCAAATCTGTCTATCTGTATTACATTCACAAGTCATGATATCGTCAAGTCCATTGTGAGAGCAAATCATAGCTTCCCATCATCCTTCAACCCCCTCCAAAGCGCCAAAGCAGCCAAACACTTCGCATCCCTCGCCCCCTCCCTCCAGGCCTCCCCCATCGGCACAACCTTGAGCGTAATCTTCTCCCCATGCTCCCTCAACCCCGTCAACCGTCCACTCCACTCCCTAATCTTTTCCCTCGGCAACTTCATCTCGTAGCTGAAAATCGTAACATGCTCATCACACCCTCCCGCAGAAGGGAACATGGCCTGCGCCAGCCCTTCACCATCTTTCTCTTCAGGTGCAGCAAGTTCGCTCAGGTTGGTAAGTTCATCCTCGTGGATCGTTACGCCGAGCTCTTCTTGTATTTCTTGGGCGGCTGCGCCTTTGAAACTGCCGTCGTCGACCATGCCGGCTGGTAGCTCGACGAAGCTGAGGCTTCCGGCTGGAACGCGTGGTTGTACTGTTAGCACGACGTAGCGCTCTTCGGGCTTGTCTTCTGGGATGAGCATGAAGAGCATTGCTACACTTGGTCCTCTCAGAAGAGCGGCGGCGGGGAGAGTTTCGCCTGCATTGTTGGATACAGTGGCAGTGAGTTTTACAAAGCCTACTCGTTTGCCAAAGAGGTCAAACGACTGGATATTTACTGAGCGGAGAGCGTAGGGATCCTTGTTGAAGGGGTGAGATGAGTCGGATTGAAGTTTGAGAGAGTTCGTTAGAGTGTCGACCCAATTCTTGAATCCAGTCAGTTTCTCGTTCATTTAAAGGGAGGAGGTAAATACATTGAATGGTCTGAATGAGTCCAGCTGCTCCTGTGAGAGTCCATCGGGCAGACTGAGCTGGATGTTCTGACTTTTGAGCGTGGTAGTCATGTTGCGCGTCAATTGAAGAGGTCTTTGGTGGGCGAGACAAGTTGTCGCGAGTAAAAATCGTGGATTTTGACAGACGTTGGCGATGAATCGCATTTCTTTTACTTCGTAGCGGAGAGTGTTCGGAGTTGGAGGTAAAGGGTACGTGTAAGACAGTCTCTCATTGGGAGAGGGGCATGACGTAAAGGATGCTCTCATTCACTTACCCGACAGCACTAACACGAGACGAATGGTTGAAGAATTGCAACCGAAATACACGCATGACAAGACACTTTGCAGATTGTTTTAAATGAGATTTATTATTCTAAAAAGCAATTCTTATAGAAGCAACCAGGCTCCTAAGCAACCGTCATTTGAGAATGTCATAAAGTTCATCGTTCTTTCGAAGCAATCGTCCCCCATACAACCTAAACAGCCCAATAAACATCAATCTTGACACTCTCAACATGATTAACCCAAGCCGAGAATCTTGCCTTGGCCCACACAGTAATCACATCTCCCATCTTCAAGTCCCTGATAAACGACCCATCACCCGTCTCCCGACCCCGACCAGTCTCCGTCCTCATCTTCTCAGCCGCTTCGGACTCAGGCTTAATGTCGTCCATCCACGTCCAAGTAACAACATGATCCTGCCACGCGCGATGAGCCGTCTTGTTGTGCTGAATAACCCATTTGTCTTGTGGCTGGAGAGGATGCGTGTAGCCTAGCTTTTTGTCGGAAATAGGACCGGTTTCTGGATACAGTGGACGCAGCGCGCAGACGGGGAGGGGTACGGCTTCCGAGGCGTTGGACTTGTAGCGGACGTCGTATGTGCATTGAGGATCACCTAAGAAATTAGCAAAAAGCGCAGACATGTATGACTTGACCTACAGAGCTGCTCGGCATCAAACTTCTCCAATCCAGCCTCAAACCAAGTCCATGACCCGTTATACGTATGTCGATTCTCCGTATCGCTCGACCACCCCTGGTCCTTACTCCGAATCGTAAAAACCACCTTCCTCACAGGATACTGCAACTTGGGCGTGGGATAATTCGCCAGCTTGACAAAGTAATCCTTCTCATGCTCCTTCTCCAACGCCTGCGGCTTAGCCTCAGTCATGTCGTACGCTAGGATCTCCGCCAGCGCATGTCTGCCTTGAAGACCCGTTAGACCCACAGGGTAAGACCGAAGCTATAGATAGTGTTAGCCGTGGATCTCGATACCTAGTAAGGCTGACTTACAAGGAATTTGTTCTCAGAGGGACTTCCGCCGATGACTGTGAGGGGGTGTTGATGTTGGAGCTTGTAGTCGATTTCGTTGCTTGAATGAGCCCAGTACTCTGCGAAATCGAGGATGATGTCGACGACGTCGGGAGGAAGCTTCTTGCCCTTTGTGAGCATGATTCGAGCGATGACAACGTCAATGGGTGTTATCCCTTCATCGACTGTCTCAGGCTCTTTTCCATTTTGGTTGTCTATACCGAATGTTGGAAGCATGCTTTGTAGTCCTTGGATTACATTCTGAGGGATACTTTGAGCCATGATGATGTAGGCGATGATGAAGCCGAGGATATATTCCAGCATGTAACTTGTAACTCTTAGGTCTTGTAAAAATAAAAGTAAAAAGAAGAGGAGACTTAGGGGTATTTTATTCACTGTAAAAGGTGACGCGTTTATGCTTGATTCTTAAAAGGCAACAGCATTCACACCCATTCATAGACCATCCCTCGCTTGACGTCAATGTCCCACGTGCTATCTTATCTCCCACCAAGCTTTATCTTATCGCACGTGCAATGGCATCATCCCTGACTAACGGCGTATCATCCCGTTCCCCGTCTATCCCCCGCGCATCGGAGGGTCCAAAAAACGTCCGATTACCTATCCTCGATTACAAACACCCATTGAAAATGCATCTTTTCGCCCGACAGACAATTTGTCTCTTACATACCAATTTTCCGCCATGATGAGGTCCTCACGGTGTCTTGCTGCGTCAACTCGCCAGTTAAGAACTGCAATTAAACCCAATGCCTTGTCTCGCGCATCATGGCTCGCCTTCGGAACTCGCCAGCTTCACTGCTCGTCGATCCGGAAGTCGGGCGTAGCTTCAAACCCAGCAATGTCCTTCCCCTGCCTCGACGCACTGGAATCTCGCTCCGCAAAACTCACAGTCTCAGACGATACCGAACCCTCGTACACATCCGGCGCGACGCTGAACTACCACCACAAGGAACCCTTCCTGCTCGACTGGGGCGGCATCCTGCCCGAGTTCAACATCGCTTACGAAACGTGGGGTGAGCTCAACGCCGACAAGTCCAACGCTATCCTTCTACATACCGGTCTATCCGCTTCCTCCCATGCGCATTCTACGGAGACAAACCCCAAGCCCGGCTGGTGGGAGAAGTTCATTGGGCCTGGCGGACCTCTTGATACGAACAAGTACCATATTATCTGCACGAATGTCATCGGTGGATGTAATGGTTCTACAGGACCTAGCAGCGTTGATCCAGGAAATGGAGAGCGCTATGCGACTAGATTTCCCATCTTGACAATGGACGACATGGTCCGCGCCCAATTCCGTCTTCTCGACCATCTCGGCATCGACAAGCTTTATGCGTCTGTCGGTTCCTCAATGGGCGGCATGCAATCCCTCGCCGCAGGAGTCCAATCTCCCTCGCGAGTAGGTCGCATCGTCTCCATCAGCGGCTGCGCACGCTCCCACCCCTACAGCATCGCCATGCGCCACACGCAACGTCAAGTCCTAATGATGGATCCCAACTGGAACCGAGGTTTTTACTACGGCAAAGTGCCCCCGCACGCAGGAATGAAGCTCGCGCGCGAAATCGCAACAGTAACATACCGTTCCGGACCAGAGTGGGAACAACGTTTCGGCCGTCGTCGAGCAGACTCCAGTAAACCACCAGCTCTATGTCCCGACTTTCTCATCGAGACATACCTCGACCACGCTGGTGAAAAGTGGTGTCTGAACTACGATCCCAACAGTCTTTTGTACGTCAGCAAAGCAATGGATCTTTTTGATCTAGGTATCGAACACCAGCGCGCCACGCACGCCCGTCGTCAAGAGCGTGAGAAGAAGCTTGCTTCAGGCGAAGCTACTCCGCTGGCCACCGACGCAGCATGCAGTCTGACGCTTCCCAACAAGCCCTACGAGGAACAACCCGGATCGCACCCTGATCCCTCGGACCCAACTGTCGTGCCTGGCTCGCGACCACCTGAGGATCTGATCCACGGACTTGCGCCGCTCCGTGATACCCCCACGCTGGTGATGGGTGTCGCAAGTGATATCCTCTTCCCTGCATGGCAGCAGCGTGAGGTAGCTGAAGCTGTTCGTCTAGCTGGTAACCGCAATGTAACACATGTTGAGTTGAGCGAGGAGATGAGCATGTTCGGTCATGATACATTCCTGTTGGATCTTAAGTACATTGGCAACAACCTGCGCATGTTCCTCGGTTAGAAAAATGTATCCCAAAATGTAAAATAGGCGCTGGGCTTGGTATTTAATAGTCATAACAATTCATTCCACGCTGCAATTCACTTCACAAAATGCACAAGATAATCATGTAAAGCCAGGCTCAAGGCTCTGGATATCTATTCCTTAGACATTAACCACTAATCATGTCCCGATGATTATGAGTATATACATGAATCAAAGAAAAATCAACAGCGAGGGACGGGGGTATGTTATAATCTATAAGCGAAAGACGCCATATGCAAGGGAAAATATAGACAAAGAAATGGTGTAAGCGATAGACGATACGCAAGAAAAGTCATGAGACATCTAGCCTCTTTTTGTAAAAGCCCAACAAACGCTCCGGTATAATGAGATCCAAGAAATAAATGGCCAGGTTAGATGAAGCCAGGGTTGTTCGCATCAACCACAGGGTTGGGAGTTCTAGCTCTTGCAGACTCCAAGGAATGCGGTCCCGAGGCGACTCCTTGAGGAACGGTGATGGGAGATGGTCGAGGGGGAGCCCTCTTGGCCTCGACGCGAGTCCTGCTGCGGTCCCTGTCCCTGGGTGGCACAAAGTCCGCCATGACAGGTGAAATCAAGGGTCTACCTTGGTTGGGCTCAGCTCGATGTTCCCATGGTCCGTCGAAGTCGAACGCCCGCGATAGATTCTCACTCGAGCTGGAGATTGACTTTTGCAACGAGGGGAATGAAGGCGAAGGCAGACTTGGTGGTGTATCAGAGATGGGCGAAGAAGCGTACTGAGCAAGTCGAGGGCTCAGCGAACTATCAGTAGCCTGAGTAGGAGAACGAGCGAACTGAGTGCGGAAAGGCGAGAGAGCAGCGGGAATAGCAGACTTGTGTGCTTCGGCACGGTCAAAGTCATTCCAATTGGGGGTACTGGGGTGCTCGAAAGACTCCATGGCACGGACTGGCGATTCGTCTCTGGGTGGTGGATACACAGGAGGCTGGCGACGCTGCTTCCTTGGCTCCAAACCAAAGCCCCTCTCAGGGCTTTGAGGCTCGGGTTGTTGAGGTCTACGGCCTCGTGGTAGACCCTTCTGGATGGGGAAGTCACCTTCCATGGGACTCTGTTGGAGGAATGGGCTGGCTGTCCTGGGTGGCTGAGGGCTCGACTGCAGGAACGGACTCGCCGCTTGTATCGGCTGAGGGCTATGAGTGCGAGCAGGGCTAGCTGTTCGAGGAGGTTGAGGACTGTATGCACGGAACGGACTCGCTGCTCGCGAAGGCTCGCCGGCCTGGGATAGGAACGGGCTTGCCGTCCTTGGTGGCTCAGGAATACGCGCAGCTTTGACGAAGCCGCTATCATCAAAGCCTGTACCAACAGCACTTCGCGGTCCATTTCCAATAAGAGGAATAGTTGCCGAGCGATCGGCCAGGGCAGGAACTCGAAGAGGTCTGCCAAGTTTTGGCTCGGAGTCAGTTCGTGCACGGAAGCCGCGTGGCGGAGGTTCGAGAGGTCGGCTCATGAAGCCCGGATCGGCGCTCGCGGTTATGTCAGGTGTTTTGCTCCTGAGGGCTGTGTCGGGGGTTGCGCTTCTGGAAGCAATGTCGGGGGTATTACTCCTGCTGGTTCCAGGGTTCAATCGAGGTGGTGGCACAGGTGGGAGAGGAGCGGTAGGTGACCGGTATGGCGAAGGTAGAGGTTTCGTAGGCGGAGAAGAGTTGGGAGGCTGGTATGCCTTGTACTGCTTAGGAGGGTACTGAGGTGATGGTGCGAGCGATTGCTGGTTTCGAGGGGGAGATCGAGGGAACTCGAAATTGAGTAGTGGTGAGTCCTCTCGGCCTGGGAAGGAAGAGAGAATGGGAGATGGTCCAGGTGAGTTTTGCTGAGGAGGTTGCGAGAGCGGAGAGGGCGCAGGAGAGCGCGACGGAGAGACAGGTCGAATGTTCTGTATGGGCTCTGACAGCTGACCAGGTTGGAGAATCTTGGGAGCCTGGTGCATCGGCTTGGGCTGCTGAGAAGGCTGAGGTGTCTGAATGCGAGGAGCTTCCTCTGCTGCCGCTGATGCCAATGAAGACACCAAAGACAGAGGTGACATCGCATCACTAGCAGTTCGAGTTCGGGTCAAAGCTGTATCAAGCATGCTCAGACTGGGACTCGACTGCATAGTCCTCAAAGGACTGGCGGTTCTCGCCGTTCCAAGAGGACTGGCTGTCCTGGCAGACGCCAGCGGCTTTGGCTTGACGTTTGTGTCAATCGGGCTCACTCCTCTCTCACTCGCGGTGTCGATGCTATTGCCTCCAATGCTGCCCTTCCTGACAGTTTCTCCAAAGTCGAATCCAGTAAAGTTTCCAGCAAGCCCCTCAGCCATGGGCTTGGGGCTATCGCGAGGATCCGTCTCCATTGTAAAGCTTTGTCTTCTAGGCATGTGGAATGTGAATGTGTCGCGCTTAGCTGAAACATTTCGAATCACAGGCGACTCCCAAACCTCCTCACTACGCGCAACCGAGACAGCTGGGCTAGGGAGAGACATAGGACCGGCAGTGCTAGGCTTGTGAAGACTGGGCGCGGTAGGCACGTTTTGACGGCTGCTCGAAGGTCGATTGTCGGGAGAGAAAGGTCGCTCAGCGTTGACGATGGAGGGCGGAGGAGATGGACAGCCGTTATTAGCTGTGGGAATCGGGCTCTTGGTCCTGACATCTTTGATCTCGGTTCCGAGATTAAATTCGAATTGGTCCGAATGACTACTGGGCTCATCCAAGGGCGTATTCGGTATGCTGCTGACCGAGTCCTTTCCAAAATGAATATTAAACGGGTTCGGGGTCCCTTTTGTCGACACAGCGGTTCCAGGACGTGTTGGTGTACTGGGTCTGTTGCCATCCGCATTTATAGGGCTGGGCGCGACCAGACTTGTCGAGCTGCCATTTCCGAAGCGAGTGTTGAGTTGGATGTCCGAGGTGTGGAATCGAGGATTTCCCATTCCTGGTGCTCGCGGCGCACTTAGATCGACCATAGAAGAAGCCGCTCCTGCGCTGTTCTTGTAGGGAACACGCGTAGGAGGCTCAAGCGTTGAGTGTGAAGTGCCAGGGCGAGCGAGCTGTGGGCGGGAGAAGTTGCTCTGCCTCTTGATCTCCATGGCAGTGATTGTGGTGATGGTTTCGTATGTGTCATTGCGATGTAAATGCTGTATCTTGTTCGTAGCTAATTTACTGCTGTCCCTGAGTGAATTGTTAGTGATGTCTGACGGGAGAGAGGAGTAAGATTGCTTACTGTGACTTTTTCCTATTGCCTCCAAGTCTGAGGCCAAAGAAGGAAACCATCTCGAAAACGGTAAGAATGAAAAGAATAAAATGAGTGGACGACCTATCGAAATGTCATGAGCGAATGGTCAAGGAAAGGAAAGAAGAAAAAAGATGATGTAAAGGCGAGATAAGATGTTAGATCATGGATGGGACGGTGCTAGGTAAGGTTGGCCGTCTTTCTGTGCATATTTCTAGAAGACCTGGGACCGACCCGACCGTTGCTGGACCGGAGAGCACTTACCGTAAAGTAGTATCTCACTAAAAGGGTCCCGCTCAACGGGGGTAAAAAGTTAGAGAAGCGACGGTGCAATAAGGAAGGACTGGCGCTGGGCTGGGCTGCAAGGTAAAAGGAAAGCCAAGTAAAGTAGGGGCAGGCGCACGAGGCGCAAAGGGACCAAGTGGGTTAATTTAAATCAGATGGACTCCAATTTTAGACGGGAGCGATGAACGAATATGGTCACCTAAAACCAGTGAAAAAGATTTAAGTGAGGTTCTAAACAGTTTGACTCTTCTCTTTCTGTCTCAAAAGGATTTAATTCGTAAAAGGGGCCGTAAGCGTTATTCTTCTGGTCGTTGGCGTTTGATGGGATTGGACAGAGGGAATCTTTAGCTCGCTGCAAGCTTAAGAGCTAAAAGGGAAACCGAATGGATCTCTGCAGGTACAAGCTCAGGGGCTCGACGTTTTTTTCTTCTTCTTTTGTCAATTGGGGCTGTCTTGGTCCAATCCTACGTTCGCGGGGTTCAGTTTTTTCTCTTCCCCTTCTGAACTACCTTTTTAATGGGGTTTCCTTTTTAAAATAGGGGAGTTGATAGAAAAAGAGGAGAAAGAGAAGCCACTGTTGGAAAAATGATGTAAAAAAAGAGAGGACACTGCCACGGACAGTTTTGACCGGATCAACAAAGGTGAGAACTCAATTGATCATCGCTTAGGTGAGACGAGAGGAGAGGCTGAAAGGATTGGACTGCGCCTCAGAATACGGCGATAGTACAGTATCACAGCCCTTTACTCAAACAAAGGAGTGTCAGTGAGTAAACGGACGAGAGGAGAAAATAGAACAAAATTCGATATGATGCAGTAGGAAAGATACCCGAGACAATGAAAGGGCGGCAATGAAAGACGAGACACGGCAAGGCGAGACAGACAAGACGGGCCAATGTCGATCGCTAATGAAACAGCGTAGCATCTGCATTGGATATCCCCTTAGTCGCGCGCCAATTCTTGTCTACACCACAATCAACTAAATGCTGTCATCGCAATGGATTATGGATCCACGAATTCGGTTCCCAAGATGATCGAGATGTCAATTGCGCCAATCTAGATAACTTCATTATATTTAGAACTCTCATTAAACACACAGATGGAGATATTAAAGAGACGAAAGAAACCATCAACTCCCACCTGAGTGGCGTCTTCAAGTCAATTTCAGGGGTGTCAGGGATCCCTATTCATAATCCCAGGGGACCAATAACGATCGTCAACCAATCCTTCCAAAAAGCCCCCTTCACTATTATTTCGCTTGGCAGAGATCCGCCGTTGAAACGAAACAGGAAATATTGGCGGTTATGCAAAATGCAATGCAGTTTCTCCGTCCGTTTTATTTCCCCGGCACTTGAACTTTCCGTCACAGTTGACAGCGGAGGTTTATTCTTTTTGGACATGGTCTACGGTAAGAGAACCCTATAGCTATACTACAGTTCGGTATAACCTGAGATGGAGATGTGGAAACAGATGCATATCTCAGGTCGTCTCATCATGGTATAAGCGAGATAGTGTGACCCAGTGCTCTCAAACTCGATTCTGTTTGACATGTTATGCCATTAACCAGATGTGATTCTTTTGTAAACGAGGTGGGTTGGCAGAGAGACTGAACTCATAGTTGGTTATGCATAGGCAAGGCGCCCTGGTGCCATTAGAAACTGGGCTGTCGTGAGCCTAAAGTATGGATTTACTAGGCCAATTGATGTCATCGTGGACTATATCTTGGGACATACAATAGCTCTGCAGCTAGGTTTCTCTAGCGACTCGCGCTTGGGTCACGATATGCACATAATAACCACCCGTGACACCAACAGGCCTAAGCTCTAATAAACTCCAAACCAAAACTTGCTTTGATGTTTTATGCTATACGCACTCTGCTACCCTAACGACAGATAGGTATCGTCATAATAATTCCCATAGATACGCCTGCAAATACATGATGACCGTCCTGAACGCCATGGTTGTGATATCAACGTCGCCCCGTACCAACCGCCTCGTCTAACCTTGTATCGTGTAGTAGTCCCAATGCGGCTTGAGAACTCAAGAAAGTTCGTATCAAGACACGCATCATAGCTGCTCCAACAGCTTTCTTCTCCGTCTCTCGATCAACTCCTCCTGCACCTCCTCCAAAGTTGGCAAGTCCCATGTAATTCCGTCACCGCCGTCTCCAGGCAAAGGCTCCCATCCCTCCGGCACGTCCTGGGATCCTGTCTTGATCATATGCTCAGTAGCTTGCCTCTCCTTCTCAGCCTCATAAGCCAACAACTCCTCATCCTCCTCATCAGGCGCATATCCATAGTACGCCGCATCCACATTCCTCCTCAAATCATGCCTCTCCTCCAACGGCTTCTCATCACCCTGATTCCTCGCCGCCTCAAAAAGCTCCTTCACACCAGGGAGTTCCTTCGCACGACCAAAGTACTTGTAACCTTTTCCACCGCCGGGTATTTCACGGCCTTGCTCATCGTAGATCTTGCCACCGCCGCGCATGTAGTTCGGCCCGCCTAGGTTACGTATCTGGATCTCCCACATGTGCTTTTCGCGCATGAGCTTGTTGATTTCGTCGTTGAGGTCGCGGATCTGGTAGTCGCTGAGGATGGGGTCCTGGATGCGTGACATCTTGCGCGAGATCTCCTTCAACACTTGGCCTCGCCATTTTTCGCAGGCTGGGATGGCGGCTACTTCGGTGATGAGCTTGGGTCGGCGGGTGCGGCCGGCGTCGATGATGCCTAGGTCTGCTGCTTGGGCTTCGCGGAAGCGAAACAGCATAGACTGGGCCTTTTCCGAGTTACGAGCCTGTGATTGTTAGTCTGAGGCAATGAAAATAGCTTCGAAAATGAGGCTTCGTACCATTTTGACGGTTCTGCTGCGGAAAGCAAGATTGGCAGGGAGTAGCGATTGTAGAGGCCAAAGTTGAATGTTGTTCGCGACCCGAAGTCAAGGAACTTTTCCCAGCCACTCCAGCCTCGTTAGAGCTGTTACCGATGCCCCGCTTGCGCCACAGCGCCACAGTTGGGTCAGCCTGCTCTAGCGCTCCCGCTGTCAATTGCGCGCCGCAACGCGACTTGGAATTTCGACCATCATGAGTTCGGCCTGCCACTGCCTGCCAGCTGTCAACGGCCGTCAACCACGACGAGAGAACAAAATAATGTGCGCGCAGCCAGCAATCACTCCTCGCTTGGAGAAGCATAAATGATGGCTTCCCCTCAAATTCTCTGCCGCTTTCTTTCCTTCTCTCTTCATCATCGCTTCGCATCCTCAACTTTGGACTTCAACTGCGATTTCGACTGCGATCTTGCTATACCTCGAGTGCTTCAATACTCACACCTCTCCTGCTAACCGCCAGCTTCTTTGCTACCTGCTCTACTATTCCTCATTTCTTTCGTCTCCGCGCTCTCCTTCTCGCCCATTTCCACCCTCTCTGTCACCTTCACTCCTCACCACCATGCCTCCCCAACGCCTCCATCTCTCCTTACGGCCCAGTCAAGCGACCGGCGCTCACCATCCGGTATGTTCAAGTGCACAACTAACCCATATCTTTACCTCTCTATTTTCTTCTGCTTTTTATTCTTGGGCCTTTTTGGACTTTTTGGTTTCTTGCTTTTTGGGGGTTGCTTTCTAGACTTTTTTGGGGAATATTCTTATAGGGGCGTCAGGAGTCTGGCGTTTGGAGTTCGGCGTTTTCTGCTTCCTCTCCCTCCCTCTGCCTGTTCTACTGACCTCAGATCCCTTCATACTACACACGTTTGGTTGGCTCCCTGGGTCTGCTATGATGACAATGTTCACACCGAGCTTAGGTGATTCCCCCCTGATCGTGTATACCCTCGGGCAACCATCCAGTGGTGGGAAAATGTTCCTCACACAAGAACAGAGATCTGAGCAGACTCAAAGTTATTTCCCTTCCTTTCTTCCTTTTTCTTATGTAGCCCTATAGTAGCCGCAATGACAGATACCTTCTCAAGTGTGAAGTGGTCCTCTCTCCTGGGCCTGTCTTGGGGGCTGTAAGGGACGCTCGTGATAAATGCACGATATAGTTTTCAATCGGAGCAGGCTTGGGCTCTGCGGGGGAAGGATGAAGAGGAGGAGAGATTCTTTGAGATACGAATTATGTTTTGCCCGGTGATGATCAATCGACCAAAAAGCCAAATTTGCAGGCAGCAGCGGCGGGCTTCACGTCAAAGACGGTTGCGAGGGCATTTACTTGTTCAACTGCCGCGAGTTGTCAGTGGGAACCTAAGAGAGCTAATCTGAGGGCCTTGACATATTTCGATCTCATCAATCACCTGTACTTAGAACACCTAGACACCTAGACATAGACAATTGTAGAAAAAAAGACAAAAACTTTATTCTATAGTTCACTTTTAATCCTGCTCTACTACAGTAATGTTCCCACGATTTCCTATCGTGGTGTCATTAAAAAAAAGAGAAACGTTGGTACAATCATCATCCGCCTCTTCATTTATTGCGTCTTCTTCACGGATTGTTCCTTGGGCTTCGCGCTGTACAGCCATACGACGGAGAAGGCCAGGAAACCGAGGATGGTAAAAAAGATACCAGCCAGAGGGGGCCAAGCTCCATTGATAGTGTAGCTTCGATCATACTCGTTGTGAGCCAAATGTCGTACGCTGACTGTGTTCTTCTCCTCGATGTTGGTGAGGAAAGAGCGCTTGTAGTTGACCATGAAGTTAAAGATGCCGTGCTGGTCAGGGAGGGTGAAGTTGGTGCCATAGATGGTCTCGTGCTCGTTGGAGAGGATGGGCTTGAGGTTGAGGCGCCAGAAGGGGGACAACATGGAGAACTCGAGCTGGATCTTGTCGCCCTTGGGGAGGTGGTAGGGTTGCCAGTTGTTCCAAGCGTACTCGGACAGAGAGATGTTGTAAGACTAGATTGTTAGTAGGGATCATTACCGGGCAGGCTTGTTTGACTTACAACATCGTTCTTGACGCGGTATCCGCCGGGGTTGGTCTCGTTGCTACCATCAAGACGGTGCTCAATCTTGTTCACTCGCAGAACACCAAGCTCCTGGAAAGTCCAAGCAGCCAGGTTGGTAACAAACTCACGGTTGGCGGGGAATTGAGCAGTGCCACCCTGTCGAGCAACCTTGGTGTCAAAAGTCTTGTCCTGGAACATCTCAGCGGCACCAATGACGGTAACGCGCGCAGAGTTGCGAGCCTGGAAGACAGTGACGAGGTTAAGCTGTCTGCCGGAGGAGAACAGCTCATCAGCCTCGATGGTCTTGTTCTGCTCCTTGGGGTGGTAGCTGTAGGCTGTAGCAGGAGAGCGGAGGACGGGTGTAAGGAGCTGCCCGTTGCCGAGAATGTGGCCGATAGCGTGAGGAACGGAGATGAATGCGCCGGGGATCTCGAAGTAATCCTTCATGCCATTTCGGACGGCAGGAGGAGCCTCAAGGACGAGGACATCGTGGTCCTTGGAGGCGGAGATAGTGTCGTATGAGAAGTGGTCGACGACCTTGCCGGTGCGCTCAGCGGGAATGTGAATGTCGAGCTCGGTCAGGACGGCGTCGAGAGTAGAAGGCACGGTATGGGTGGAGGACATGGTGACGAGGATGTTTCCGCCGGCATTGATGAACTCGATGATAGCCTGGGGAGTCATTTTGGGTCCAAGACCTGCGCAAGAATAAGTATACCCATCATCACGAAAAGATAGAAGTGACGAACCTTTAATTGTGGTGGGGAGGAAGAGGAGGTGATCATAAGTCCTCTCTCCATGCAGGAACAAGCCCAAGCTTTCGCTCTTTGGTGATTCGTAGGTGATTTCATAGCCTCGATCTATCAATTGTAAGCTTCAATCCCAACCCGATCGTCAATGGAGATAAATACCAGACAGGTCGCCGAAAAAGGTTGTGTAGGCCTTCTTGTCATCTGGACTATCCAGCACAACCAGCAGACGGTTACCAGCTGTGCTCACGGCCGAAACCAGCGCCGCGAAGAGAAAGAGCACAAGGCTCAAGAGTGACCGCATTCTGAAAAACAATATCGGGGGAACGTGGTTGAGATTTTGGTTGGTTGGGGGGATCTCGTTCTCTCGCGAGGTGTAAGTTGATGGATACTGGCGTGGACAGCTTGCGCTTTAGACAGAGAGCTCTAATCTGGTACGCAGGTACCTGGAGCGAGCTTGCGTTTTGGGATACGTAGCCTTCAGTGGGGGATGTGAAACCCGTCACGCTAGACTCTGTGTGGCAGCGTCCTTACCCTAAAAGGCTAAGTGCCAGGTGTCGACTTCCAAATAATCCGACCTCTTCGGCTTGGTTTTTCCGCTCCTGCGATTGGACCGTTGCTTCGATAGCCAAAGCCCATCATCACCACCAAGACCCGACGACAAACCACCTCTAGATCCTCATCAATTGAGTACGAACCGACTCTCCGCTGCGTCATACTACCGCTAACGTCGCTCCGTACAGGTCATCATGTCTGCCGCTCCTTTCTTCTGGCAAACTCCCCTCAAGTACTGCCGCTGGGCAGCCCGCGAGCGTCCCGCCCTCTTCTGGTCCGTCATCATCGGCGCTGCTGGTCCCGTTGCCATGCCCATTGTGCCTCCGATTCGACACTACTTTGGCGACATCGATGCGCCCCCGGTTCCCGTGACCTACCCCAGTGCGTGTCCCTCGGCTCGGGAGTTTCGTGGCATGCACCAACTAACTCGATGCAGTTCCCGCTGGTCCCAGGAAACAGCTCACCGGCTACGACGATTAAGATCTCGAATTGAGGACGAAGAAAGAAATATCACGGCTCGGAGAGAAAGTACGGGAAAACGAGCAAACAGTCTTGTACAAACTACGGCGTCAACCAACAGCGCCACGGCGGAGGTGGGGAAATATCATAGAGGAATACAAGGGACAAGAGTCCAATTTTCAGCAGCAATTGACGCTTCAATTCGATTTTCTACATCCAATCAATCAAGCCGTCCACCGACCATCAAACGTTTTCGGGATATATATATATACGCTGTGCGCCCACTTGCGCGAGTCAATGATTTTCTAACATGCGGGTACGATCAAACAGGAAACGCCGCGGTGATGTGCAAGCAAGAAGCCAAAATATCCTCCCCATCTCTTCTAATTATACGAAACTGTTGCGGCGGTTGTGTCGAACTGATGTCCGGTTCGGTAGGGCCAGGCTCTATCTTTCCCTGTTCACTAGATTCCATTCGTACTAGGACAGTGTTAGTTGTGGTATATCAGGGAGTGGTAGGTGAACTTACAACTCGTCCGTCATCATCACCTGTGTAGACGCATGTTGGCATTGGGCTGATGCATGTCATGCCCGCCTCCGTGTTGGCGCCCTTCTCGTTCTTGTAGTCGACGTGGTCAAGCTTTCTGTATAGCTCCAGAGTCCATCGGTTGCCGACGATGCTACGCCGCCAGATGTTGACTTTGCCGCGCTTGTGGCCTGTGAAGATCAAGTAGTTTTCGAGCCACTCGTTTCCAGCGCCTTCATAAAAGGCACATGAGTGGATGTAGTCGTCTTGTTCAAAGCAGACGTTTTGTTCCAGGAGCAATGTGCCGTTCAGAGTGTATAAGATCACGTTGGGTCCAGAGCATAGAAGAATCTCGCCAGAGATGTCATTGATGCGCGCAGATTCGACCGGGCGCACCAAAGGTAGCTTGCGAATGAACGACAGACGGTTAAGATCCCACAAGAACGCCTGACCATCCGCAGATACAGTCAACAGAGTACAGAAAGCTTTGCTGACTGCAATTGTTGTGACGGGGAATTTGTGTCCAAAGAGACTGGACCTTGGAAGCAGCTCAACTGGCTTGCCAGGTGAGGTCTGAAGTGCGTACACTGAGACGACACAGTCCTCGCCAGCGGTGATCAATGTCTTGGAGTCAGCGAAGCAGGCGCAAGAGATTTGTCCAATGTGAAGGTTCTCAAAGAGGCCAGCAGGCTTTGTCGAGTTAGCGGGGCGGCTTGAGCTGGGAGTATGGTGTCGGTTTACCTTTCGATTGTCGCTGAAAAAGAAGCGAATACTGTTGTCGGCATAACCCCATTCCAAAAACTTGTCGTATGGTGGGAAATTGAGGCGGAATGGAGAGGCGCACAGTAGGCGGTCCAGCTTGGGTGCGTAGATCAGGGATGCTACACGCTCGTGGCTTTCTGTTGAGAGACAATTAGTCAAGTTTGAAGCTCGAGTAGCAGAGTTCTTACCAAGAAGTGGGTGTGGCAAACAGCTCAACGAGAACACACTCGTGTCCAATCGTCTAACCGGAGACCGGTTATGCTCTCTAGCCGGATGAGACTTCATGAACACTTGATGGGGCGTCTGCCCAAAGTTATGGATAACACCAGCCATAATAGCCCTCTCCTTTGCATCGGTGATGCTATCCAAGTCTGTCGCACCACGGTACGAGAGATGATGGAACACGTTGAGGTTCTCTACCGCAGCCTCGCCTCGCTGCTTGAATCCGAAGACGAGATCAATCCACTGGTGCAGATTCTCGCTCACATAAGGGCTCTCCAATGCTTCTCTGTGCTTGGCGATGAAGATCCTAGGGTCACCCTTAGCCCATGGGGGAAGCTCGACGTGGTCGACCTTAAAACCGTTGCTTTCACGGTTACCAAAGTTGTAGCCATTGACGTTGGTCAAGAATTCTGGAAGACAGTAAAACTCAGGGATGAGCTCTCTCACATCAGTCTTGTTCTTGCACGAGGAAGATTTCCATGCTTCTGGGATGGATTGGAAGAGACGATCTGCGTGATCAAAGCTTCCTCCCTGGAGCAGGATGTAGGACTGAACGAAGGGCGGTAGACGGATAAGGTATGAAGACACTATCATGGCAGAAGAGTAGTGAGTGCCATAGTGGAAAGGAACCTCTCCGATCTCCTCCAAAGCATTGTAGCTCTCGACGAAACCTCCGACTCGGTGTGGTGTCTGCGCACCCATTGGTTTGGACAAGTCTCGGAACGTATTGGGGTCATCAAGATCCAGATCTTCACTGGTGTAATCGGCCAAGACCCATGGGAACACAGGGTATTGGGTCAAATCGTTGAAGGTTCTGCCAGCCATGGTGTTCACCATCATCAGATAGTGAAAGTTGGAGATTTCGCCCTTCTGCCACTTCTTGAGAATAGGGTTCCATGGCGACGAGTTGAAGAAGGTACCAAACTTGGAGCCAAATCCTTGAGGCGATTCATCAAAGACCTTGAGAGACTCCAAGCGCCAAGCATCCTCGGGGTTGGGAAGAGTATTAGCACCACTGGTGTGGGGTGCCTTGCTGAGCATCTTAACGAACAGGTTATCCCGAACCGCGGGGTTGATAGTAGTCAAAAGATAACTGCGACCGTCGGTGAAGAAGACCTCGATCGCAACATCTCGGAAGAGGAACCGGCGTTTTGAAATGCTGATAACATCTTGCCATCGCCAATGCCTCGACTCTTGCTCCTTGTTGTTCTGTCTCTTCTCCGACGTCTTGGCATCGGTAACAATCTGTGAGAAAGGATCTCGCTCTTCAGGTGGAGCTTGCCAAACGTTAACAATATCGCCATTAGCACACTGAAACACGTTGTCCATGATATAGAGAGCATCCTTGCCGATGATGAGAATACCCTCACACGCCTCCAGTCCAATGATGCGTGAGACATTGTATGCAGACTGAACTTGGTCGCCACGCTCTAGTCGTCGCATCACCTTGCGGTTCTTGTCCTCGAAGTTTTCGTCTCCCTCATTTGGATCGTTGGGATCGTCCACGAGCTCAAAGTCATCTTCAGGTGCGACACCAGAGGCAGGCTGTTCTCCTGGCTCGGTACTCTCGGGTTCTTCTGTGAATTGGGGCTGTCCGTTGTTGCCTTCCATGGGTGCGGGTGTGCTTGACTTGGTTGGCGAGACTGCGGACGTGACAATTGAAGGTGCTGGACTGGCCGACGTATTGATTCGCAGACTCTGCAAAACCTCGCTCGCCTTCCTCTTGGGCTGATATTCATCCTTGCTCATTGTAAAGTCGGGAAGAACCCTAAGTCTCATCCGGTTTCGTCCCTCTGTTCGGTCGAGTTTCCATTTGGGTGGCGCCGCTTCGCTAAATACAGCGCCAGGTCGCATCAGGTCTCTTTCCATCTTCTTGTAAGCATCACTCAGAAACACGAGATCATCCTGTTGATCTTGCATAATCCGTTGGTACTTGAAGTACTCGGAGTTGTAGATACTCTTCATCCATGCGCTATTGCCAATGTCATGGCTGAGTAATGTTTTCTCTGTGGTGATGCTCTCCGCGTGCCACGCTCTGAGTTTATCTTTGCGTTTGGCCAACCGGACCTTGGCTGTTTCTGCAGTACGCACATTCTCCGAGCTGACGAAGTCTTCCCATGTTTTGGACATGCCGCCGAAGAACAGGACATCTAATGATGGACGGTGCTTGTCAACCCACTCCACGAATGTATCGTCATCAACACCAGTCAATTTCTGGAAGTCCTTAGAAAGCTGCTTCTGATCCGGTGACATGCATGCATGAATGAGCTCAGTAGATTCCTCCGGTTTCTGGACCAAGATGATACGCAAGAAGTTTGCTGCCGCAACTCGAAGAGGCATCTTGTCGCTGATGAGCTTGGTGTAGAGCTGGTACCAGAAGAGTTTGAGGAATTGATCCTCGTTGGTGAATGAGCCAAGGATTGACATTTGCCAGTACGCCATCTTGCCCATGAACTGCTTAGCCTCAACGAGCGTGGTCTCTGGGCTGTCGAGGTCTGACAATCTGAGAAGAATTATCCTCAGAAGACAACAACGGATGTTGGTGACAGCCTGGCTACAAAGTCGGACACTCTTGAGAGAGGCGATGTCAGGCCGTTGCAAGAATTCGAGAAGCATCCCGATAAAGTCAATCATGACCTCGGCCCCGTTCATGAACCATCCTTCGAAGATAGCTTCCGACATGTGTTGACAAAGTCGAGAAATGTTAGTCAATACGCGAGGCTCACAGATTGCCTTCTGATTGGATTGGATGTTTTTCTCCAGTTGAGCAATGACATGCTTCAAGACATAAGACTCGAAGTAAGCTTGGTGCTCTCGGAAACCAGGAGGGACCTTGGTGAACAAGCCAAACCCAGTAAAGTCCTTCCGTGACAGAAGCTGGTCCATGAAGACACTAACTACCAGGTCCATAAGTCCGTCCAAGATGTCGCTGCTCGGTCTGTTGCTGGGCGTCGACCTGGGTGACGGCAAAGCAGGGCTCAAACGGGCCGGACTAGGACCGACAGGCGACTTCTGTTGAGTTAGCAGAATGAACGACGATGCTCTCCTCAGCGGTGTGCCCTTAGGTGGTGTCGACTGAGGTGACGGGACTGGATCAACGCTTGTCGTTCGTACGATTGGTGTAGCATGAGAACCACTGCCAGCGATGGGCCGGATGATAACGTCTGTTCCTTCGAAGGTCAAGGCCGTGTCGCCAGAGTTCAGCTCAGTCTCGGGCGTTACCGCATCAGCGCTGACAATGACTGGGTAAAGCGCCGACAGCAACAACCTCACCCACTCAGAAGTTAAAGCGAAGTCCCTGAACTCAGTCGAGCGCTCATGGAGATCAAGAAGGAAGCGAATCACGGTATGCAAAACCCCAGCATAGCTTGCGACTCTTTCGCTGTCACGAGTGAAGTTGGACCGTGTCGCAAGAGCAGTCGTCAGGTTCATAGAGCTTGCTCGCGGTCGCATTTCGGGGCGGAGTTCTTTGGCGGATGCATGCTTCTTCAAGGCGGGCGATGGAGCGACATGTGTTGCTGGCGAATCTGGATCATCCTGGTATCGCATCACATCTTTCAATCCATGCTGCAGCATTGCGGTAATGACGGACAAAGATTCGGGGTAAACAACCTTGCGTTTGCCAAACGTCTCTAGGAGGTTGAAGAAGTCAAAGTTCCTATCAAAATTGATCTCGGCAACATCGTAGCCAAACAGGATACTGAAGCAAATAGGCCATAAAGTTGGCATGTCCCAGAATCGCTTGAGTCTGTTGGACATGATCACAAAACCTCCCGACTTTCCAGCAAACTTCGATGTGTAGTTGGAGCCATGCGTCACCAGAAGACGTGCCAGAATCTTGCAACCGTGAACGACGATTTCCGGATCGTTTTCAGCCAGAAGGTATAGGAGCCACTACTAACATTAGTAAGGATAAACTGTTGGTACAGAACAATCTCACCTTGTTTGTAACAGTTCTGGCGAACTTCTTGATGTTAGTAGTATTGCCCTTTTCGCACAATATGCGAGAGTACATACTAAGTACCTTGACACCAAGCTGCTTCTTAGTCAAGAACTTCAGGCCAGAAGCAATTCCAGCTGCGGTTGGATCGGTCGGCGTTCCTCTCCTTCTAGGAACTGGAGTGCCGCTTCTTGAAACAATGGAAAGAGCTCGTGGACTTCTATTGACGGGTGAAGGTTGGGAGTGAAAAGCGTAGGTGATGAAAAGCGACAAAGATCTCATGACCTCTTGACTAAAGTTGGAAGTGACAAGAATCTCGAAGGCTCCCATGAAATGCGATATCGTGTCCTCAGAAACGACCTCTCCTTTCATAGCGTCAAGCAGCCTCTTGACGATTCTCATCCTGATTAACCTCCGGCTATTGAACTCATGATACTTGCTATTGACGGCGAAAGTCACAAACTGCTTATAGTACAGCTCTTGAATTCGGGGCGCTGACTTCCGCCAAATGTCAAGATCGATAAGCAATACGCGATAGGCGAGGGGGTTGATGATGAACGACTCCATGGGTTCCATATGGTTGTACCCAACAAAGCCAAGGATCAGACTGAGTAGCTGGAAGGCGAGTCGATCGCGGTCGTCATTCGAGACTTGTAGTCGGGTAACCGTGGAATCACTAGTACCACGGTCATAACCCAACTTCACACGGAGGAGCATAGCCAGGATGCCGTATCCATTGTCCTTCTCGATAGCTTCACTGTTTCTCCAGCTCTGGCGAATGCAGTAAAACAGCATCTCCGCCGATCGCACTGTCTCTTCGATTGAAGATGCTCTCTCAAAGAGCTTCAGAGCCAGTGGTGTGAAACCGGCCAGTCGCCATAAGTTCTCATCCAGATACGACGGTACAGCGACGATGGGGTTGCCGCGGAACGAGAGAAGGCCTTGAACCCGGAATAGCGAGTCTGGTAGACTGGGAACAGCACAATTGATCGCTAGAGGTGCACCCTCTTGGTTGGATGCCCTGAAAAGATTGCGGGCGCAATTCCGTGGGAGCGATCGCAAAAGCCCGGTATCGTAAAATTGCACATTTTCGGGGAACGTGGCTGAAGGAAGAATGCTAAGCAGGATCTTGGATTCAGGTAGCAGTGAGCCAGCTTTCTCACGGACAGCTCTAATGATGTCCGAAGTCTCACCCTTTCCAGGATGCGCAATCTCGTTGCGAAGGCCCAGAGTAGCCGATGCCTCATAAGTCTGGAAGCCGCCCAGGCTATCCTGGAAGTTGCCCTGGTATCGCGGCCCCAGGCCATAATGGACCGCCAAATAGTCATCGCTCAAGGCATCCTCGAATAAGTGCGCCGAAGCAAGCGACCACCGCGAAAAGACAAGGCCGGGTCCTATTTGGTTAGAGAGATCCTTCGGTGTACCGACGAAAGCCTGTACAGGGTTTGTCTTGTTCTGGTTCGAGTTGAACGAGGCGAAACTGTCATGAGCACCAGTGGCCAGGGGTGGCAGATGTGGATAATTGCAGCGTATTTGTTCTGAGAATTCACCATTGACATACAAAGACGCCTTGCTAGTGACCATCGTCTTGGGTCTACGATGCACAATGGCGATGTGGTACCATTTCTTCTCCTTGAACGAAACAGACTTGAAGCGCACGCTAGGCTTGTTGGAAGTAACAGATGTTTGAAGGATAAAGTTATGGGTATCTCTCTCGAGGTACATGAGCAGAAAACATGATTGCGTAGAATCGAAGACGCCGAATATGGTTGTGTGTGCAGTAGGATCGAAGCTGTCTACTCGAATCCACGCTGTGAAGGTGTAACCAGCGCTAGACTGCGGTGGAAAAGAACGACCAAGACTGGATAGCTCCAGCGACGAATGGCCGTGTAAGGATAAGTCGAATTGGAAGAACGGAGGACCTGTATGTTTCGATGTCATCTGTAAGCAGAACTCGGATGCCTCGGAGCCGGGCGTCGATAGTAAGAATTGAGTGTCGGCTGGCTCATTCACGCCCAAGTACATGAGTATCTTGCAAATCGCCAACACCTTCTCTCGCTCAGGTGGGCTAAGAGCTGAATCGGCGTTGAAAGCGACCCGGAGGAACTGCGATAAGGCGCCAGTCGAGTGGACTGCAGCTCGGTTATATATAGAAACCGAGATAGCACAATGAATTGTCTCGAGGACAAGTAAAGAAGCCGGGTTCGCGAGGCCATCTTTCATTCGAGGAATAGCGGTCCAGAAACTGACAACGGCTCGCAAAATCTCGGGATGCCGTATTATAGTCTTGGCATTCACGACTTCCCTCACACCGGGTGTAATGTTTTCTGCAGACTTAGCCAGTACCAGATCCCATTGTTCTTCGGCGCTATCGCTTTCATCCTCCTTCGGGGAGTTATCATCGTCCGGTCGTAATGATTTTGCGATGGATTGACAAAGGAGATCGAGTGCTTCGTCGTCTAAGGAGAAAGCCAATAGCTTTCCAAAAACATGGCAACTTATCCAAGCATCAGGCTCAGCCCCGCCGAGTCCTATGCTTGCGATAACTTGTTCCAAAGCCTCCCATCCGCCTCCGTCAACCTTGTATCGGAAATAACGTCGGTTGCCTGCATGTCCATGTAGGGCAACGGAAAAGAGGTTCAGACAATCTCCTAGCAACTTAAACAGAGCAAGCATGTCCGCGTCGCTTCTTTTATCGGGATCGTAGTAGCCTGAAAAGGCTCGGAGCAGATTAAGGATTGTCTCGAAGCCGTCTGCATGTCGGAAATCATCTTGATGGACGGGCGATCGTGTCGCAGAGATATGCTGTATAATGTGTCGGATTTTTCGCAACAATGGCGGTATTTGGGGGAAGCCATCCTGCTGGTGAAGAGTCGTATCGATAGTGAGAGCTTCAAGCAAGCCCTTTAAGATTTCGAAGGACTTGGTTTGCGGTGGGTTCGAGGCCGAAGTAGACGACCGGTATCGTCTTGGTATTGAGGTCATTTTTTCGAGTATTGTTCTTGTTTGATCACGGGTTCATTCCAGATACCACCTCCCCCTGAGCCCTTCAAGGGTCCAGGCTGTTATCAGTCGTCGTCGGCATCGAAGAGTAAGATTTAGAACTTGATAGAGCTACCAGCGCGGGGCGCATGAAGCTCTCGAGCGGGCAGGAAACAGCGGTCACAACACGGCTACAGGAGCTTCTCGAATAAGGTGCTTTCGCTGGGTATCGGAGAGGATGTATCGATTCGTCCAAAAGAAGCACCGAAAGCTGAGAAATTAGCGAAGGTGTCTCGAAACAATCGGTCACCCACTGAACTGGAGCCTGCGCTACCTGTGCTCAATGCTCCGTACTGTAACTCACCTATGGGGGGTCAGCCTTGGAGGTGTGGCTTGGCTGTGGCGAAGCTGGCCCCTCCTTCCTTGGATGGATCGTCTGAGCTGACGAAGCTCGAGTAATGGTTTTGGAGTGACATGTACGCGTGCGCATGATTGCTGCCCTCCACGCCCGCGTAACACGGAAGATTCGATTGTAAAGGATGGAGAGAACTTTAAGAAACATTGTTTTGAGCATCGCGATTTTGGATACCGATGGCATATTCCAGAGACACGCGTGTCTTGGTGGTCAAACCATCATGTCTCAATGACGTCGTCATCTGGTGCAGGGTAGGTTCAACACACATGAGCCGGAAGTCTTTAATCGGGTGAAAGATCGTTCACTATTATATCTTCCATCTTAACTGTGATATTCGGATGGTCGGACTACCGCAGATCTCATTTCAAGTATTTATACTACTGGTCGCGTGTTGTGTAGCTCGCAGAAGTTGTCTCTTCATGATTGCACATAGCATATAGTGCCAAAATCCATGGCTTGTCCAATCATACAAGAAATCAGCTCACGAGACTGTCCATATCACTCCGCACTCACACAGCATTACATTCATACATCTAAAAGCCCATACACACTTCTTGAATCAATGCGACAAGGGGATTTGGTCCTAGAAGGCGATCTCGGATACAAATGGGTGTCTCGTAGTTGCTCCAAGCGCAGACGCGGCGCTTTAGTGCGCCTACGCCGTTCTACCTATCTATGGTATGGCAATGCACGTCTTGACTGCACATCTATCATCCTATCTACATTTCGTGCGCTTTTAACAAGATAAAGACATTACAGTATTGTGCTATGTTTCTGACAAGCACCAACGTCAGACCTTTGTTGGCACCTTTGTAGCACCATCAGCACTTGGCTTTGTTTATATCCAGTGACGCGGACCCTTGAATGCATTGAAACCACAATGGTTCCGAGGGTCCGCTTATCATTATCTTAATCAGGCAAGTATCGGTATCATCAGCTTATCAAGCGGATACGAATTGATAGCTCGGCGTAAATTCGTTGAGCATCTCGGCCTGGAATGATGAGATCCAAGCGGTGTTTAATGGCGTTATCTGACGGTAAAGTTATGGCATCTGAGTTGATCCAAAGTGGAGAGCTCTCGAGAAGCTAGCTCAAGGTACTACAGAATGCAGAGGCGCTATGTACCTCATCCGGGCTACCGAACTTGGGAGCTCGAGGTTCCTGGCGTGCATGATAAAGTGCACTGGCCAACATGTTTTGAGTCTCATGGATGTTTTGGATGGATATGGATGGTTGCCTGAATGATTATTGTGAGCTGGCAGTTGGGATATCATTTCGCAGACCGAATCATGACGTCTTTCACGTCGCGTATTGTCTTTCCAAGGAATCACCTCCTAGACTCAGAAATGTCACTTTTACCCCCGGGAACGGACTGGGATGGTGAGGCGCTGTCGGCGTTGGCTTGGAGCGAACAGCGCTTCAGTTTTAGTTGAGACATGGGCAGGCACGTGCCAGGGACGTCGTCTGACTCGATGGATCAGGCGGATTAGGTCAGTGGGGGCCAATCGGAGTCAGATCCCTCCCCGCATTTTGGTTTTTAGCACTGGGTAAAGAGACACCTGCTTTTGGCTGCAGGCACCGCAAACTGGAAGGTACCCGTACCTTGTTGAAGCTCAAGCTGTCCGTGTGGACCTTGATTCGACGCTATCAGTGTACTTTGATCGGCTAGACTGAGCACAGTGTCTTTGAGCTTGCGTAGCCATGATGTACTGTATTCGGATACGGCTGAGTAGCTGTAATGGATTGTCAGCCTCGAGCGAGTGCTTCTGTATGAGGACTGTATCGTGATGGACGCTGGGATCTTGGGAAAGATTGTGAGTAAAGAGAGTTCGTGAACGAACTTTACAATGACTAAGTGTTCACGATAACTGAGATTCAGGCTCTGGATTTGAGTTCAGAAAGACATTCATGCTCCCTGTAGTGACAGACATCCATGATCCATGACTCGAGGCGAGGCGGACAAACACGACCGGGTCGTCAGCCGTCAACAAGGTAAGGCAATCATCTGTCATCAGTTGATCTCCCAAGCATCAAATAGCGGTAAATGAGACGCGGTAGAGACTCACAGTTACTGTATGCTGGTTTCGCTTGTTATCCCTGAGGCCTTCGAGTGGTTCACGTCCATCATGACATTCCTCGGGCCCAGACGGCTGAAATCGAAGCCGGCTCGGCCTTGCGTTCAGTCTACTGTGCAGACTAAACTTTCATACAGTCTGTCATGATAGCTCGGAAGTACCTTGAGCACGATATGCCGTTATCGCATTGCCTCGGCGACCGTCATTGGCCTCCGAGAGTAGGCACTAGGCCAAAAATGGGGCACAGCCACTGTGTTATCGCTCATCCTAGCGATGGATGCGTCACACCCTCTTGCCCTCTCGACAGGGTACCAGAAGAATTGTCCTACAAGGTTTGTAGCGTCAAAATTAAGCGACCTTGAAACGCCCTCAAAATGCGCCAAAGTGATTAAGTTATTCTTTCACACTGTACATCGGCGGTCAATATTTCTGATACCCTGACGCCTCCCCCAGGCCCGCTGAGGCAACACTGGAGCTGTCGCACGCAGCAGCTCGCGCTTGCTTATCTACCCCAGGTCCGCCGCATCGCTTCTTCTTCCTTTCATCATCTCAATCATCACTCTCTCCATCTCTCCAATATCGATCTCGTCTGCTTCCATCAAGGCAGCCGGCCGAGGACATCACTTTATCCATTTGTCTTTGTCTTTGAGTCGCAGGTAGACTAGAACAACATACATTTCGAGCTTTGCGCGTTTCGTCATCATGAAGTCCGCCCTCACTCTCTCAGTGGCCGCTGTCGCCAGCGCTGCCTCTTTCAGCGTCGGCACCATCCACGACAAGGCCGCTCCCATCCTCAGCTCCGTCGATGCTGAGACCATCCCAGACTCGTACATCGTCAAGTTCAAGGACCATGTCGACGAGAAGGCTGCTGGCAACCACCACATGTGGGTTCAGGACATCCACAACCAGGGCGAGTCTGAGCGTCTGGAGCTCCGAAAGCGATCGCTTTCCTTCACAGACAAGACCTTCTCTGGTATGAAGCACACCTTTGACATCGGTGAGGCCTTCAAGGGCTACGCCGGTCACTTTGATGAGTCCATGATTGAGAAGCTCCGAAACCACCCTGACGTAAGTACCTCTTTATGCCTCACGCATCATCATAAGCTAATCATCCACAGGTCGAGTACATCGAGCGCGACACTCTTGTCCACACCATGGTCCCTGTCACAAATGACAAGGTCACCACTATGGACAAGTGCGACAGCGAGACTGAGCGACAGGCTCCTTGGGGTCTTGCCCGTATCTCCCACCGCAACACCCTCAACTTCGGTACCTTCAACAAGTACCTCTATTCAGCTGATGGTGGCGAGGGTGTCGATGCCTACATTGTCGATACTGGTACCAACGTCGAGCACGTTGACTTCGAGGGCCGTGCCCACTGGGGTGCGACCATTCCCTCCGGTGACCCCGACGAGGATGGCAATGGTCACGGTACTCACTGCTCCGGTACTGTTGCCGGTAAGAAGTATGGTGTTGCCAAGAAGGCCAACGTTTATGCTGTCAAGGTCCTCCGATCTAACGGCTCTGGATCTATGTCCGACGTTGTGAAGGGTGTCGAGTTCGCTGCTACTAGCCATCTTGAGCAGAAGAAGAAGGCCAAGGACGGCAAGCGCAAGGGCTTCAAGGGCTCCGTCGCCAACATGTCTCTTGGTGGTGGAAAGACCCAGGCTCTCGATGCCGCCGTCAACGCCGCCGTCCGCACTGGTGTTCACTTTGCCGTCGCTGCCGGCAACGACAACGCCGATGCCTGCAACTACTCCCCTGCTGCTGCTTCTGAGCCCGTCACCGTCGGTGCCTCCGCTCTTGATGACAGCCGTGCTTACTTCTCCAACTACGGAAAGTGCACTGACATCTTCGCCCCCGGTCTGAACATTCAGTCCACCTGGAAGGGCAGCAAGCACGCCGTCAACACCATCTCCGGTACCTCCATGGCCTCTCCCCATATTGCCGGTCTCCTGGCCTACTACCTTTCCCTCCAGCCCGCTGAGGACTCCGAGTACGCTCTTGCTTCTATCACCCCCAAGAAGCTCAAGGAGAACCTCATCTCCGTTGCTACTGAGAACGCTCTCTCCGACATTCCCTCCGATACCCCCAACCTGCTCGCCTGGAACGGTGGTGGCTGCAGCGACTACAAGAAGATTGTTGAGGCTGGTGGCTACAAGGTCAACAGCGCTGCTCCCTCTTCTCGCGTCGAGGAGATCAAGCACGCCGTTGAGCAGGAGGTCGAGGTTGTCTCTGACAAGCTGACCACTGGTGCTAAGCAGCTTGGCTCCAAGGCCGAGAAGTTCTCCAAGAAGATCCACGAGCTCGTCGATGAGGAGCTCGAGCAGTTCATCAAGGAGCTTAACCTGTAAGATCTATAATCTTATCATGTGGTGCACTGGCTACTCATTGTTTTGTTGGGATTACGGATTGGCATGGGTTATGTTTTAAATTGGGTACATGATTGATATTGATGGGGGCGCTTGCTCTCTTTGATGACCAGTTGTCATCGCGCGCTATTGCATGGGATAGGTCCATGAGAGCGGGCATCATTTAGCTTTGCTCGTATTATTACAATAAATCTCCTTATTCAAGTGCATCTTGTTCCTTATATTGCCTACGTGACGTCTGATTGCTTGGTCATCCCTCATTGTTACATCCGATTGCCCCACTCACCTTGGCATCGGGGCATAAGAAACATTGGCCGTTGAGCCTAAAAGACGGAATGATTAAGAGACTCTTTGGCAGCTTAGACTGGTGCGGAAGCTGTCTCATTTTGGCGCTGTCAAGACACAAGACACTGCAGCCTAGTCCAGTTGTGCTCCTGCCGTTTTGCTGACTTGCAAATAGTTCCTTCCACTTGGTCAACCTCTGCTCCTTCCTCGCAATATTAGATGACTGCAGCAAATGTCAATTCACTTCTATCGTCGCTGCCATGTCTTCTTCACTTGTTCTTCCTGGTGTCATCACCAACTGGACAATCCATCATTCTGTTGCTTCCCGAATCTTCATCACTACCCAGTTCTTATTCTCACAATTACCGTTTCAATCATCCATGAGAGATGCTCCGACGCAATAGCTCTCGAAAAACGAACCGCCGCCCACTGAGCCGAAGCAAATCTACCAACTCCGCTGTTCGCCGACCCATCCATGACTTTGAGTCTATGGACCCTGCCGAAGCTGCAAGGGATGCAAACATAGCTGCAGTATTGTCATATCAACGAGCCCAAGACCGACCGAGAAGCGAGGGGATGAGTTTACCGCATGATCCAGCAAGCTTCTACCTCGACAGGACCGATGGCACCGGCAGTGTCATAAGATACAGTCCTCAGCGGACTGACAGTGCCATGAGCCGAAATGGCACTTCGGACATTTCTCGAAGACGAAGTGTTCGGTTCACTGGTCCTTCAGCTGGACCTCGCCGAAACATAGCGTCAAGAGCCAATGGGGGTCGAGACTCACCCGCAAAAGCAACTTCAAAATTCTCCCTTACAGAACGTTACCTGGAAACGCTGCAGCCACCCGACGCGTGCTACAACCCCCAAGACGATGTTAACTCAATTTCTTCTTCATACAAAAAAGTTAGAAAGTCTCGCTCCATGATGACTTCTTCAAATATCGCTACTGGAGGCGTTTCCACAAGAGACTGGTCTGCCGATCATGATATGCGCCCACGTTCTTCACCATTGCCGCCCAAGAACAATGGGAACGAACCGCCGAAAAATGCGAGGTCGCAAACTTCTGCACTCAGAGCTGTCGCATCAATGAGTTTCCTCAAGAATCGGCGAAAAATGGCCGCTTTTCAGGCCAGCGACCGTGTCGAAGAAAATGATGCCGCACTTCGACTTGCCAGAGAGAGGTTTCGCCAGATACAAGAGGAAGAAGAGAAGAAAAAACAGCAATATGCTTTGCTGAGGCCAAAGACCAGAGAGAGCGAAGCTTCGACAGTCCTGCGCAAATCTCTTCGAAACAGCAGCAACAATTCCACCGCAGTCGCTTCCACGTTCTCTACCAACAGCGCATCTGTCTCGAAGCAGCATGGGATCCGAAATACGGCGCGCAAAGTTTCGCATGGCTTGAGATCAAAGCTGCGAGGCCTCTTCGGCAAAGGAAAGAGCGAGGACGCTGAACAGGAAGGGTATGAACAATGTGTGGCGGACAAGGACTCTGACGGCGAGAGCTGTCTGCATGCTGGAGGCACTGATGCCGCCGAGGAGGCGTCTATGTTCCGGGTGACCTCGCACATCCCCTCATTGCACGATGTACCTTCGAACCAACAACTCAGGTCTCGCAAAGGTAGCGTGGAGAGCTTTGGAGATGTTGATCACTGTGTCTCTGACGACAGGTCTCGTGTCACCAGTTGGACAAACTCGATGACGAACACAGTAACAAGTCAAGGAACCCTTGGAGACAGGGAAAGACAGCGTCTTTCTGTGATCAGAGAGAGTGGCACGCACGTCGCTTCACCCCTTCATTCGACCGAACCCCTACAGCAACAGACGCGGGACATGATAGCAGAAATGTCGATTAACAGTGAGCGCGTTTACTCTGCTCTGATCGAACGACTCGGACAAAGAGACAAAGCGGAGCAAATCGAAACTGGGTCTATCGCGACCACAGAAAACAACTTTGAGAAGAATAGAGAACTTTGCGAGTCTATGAACAAGCAATGGCCTCATTCCACCATTCGATGCGTTCGACCCGACGACGACATGGCTAGCAACCATGAACGTACGTCTTCGACATCGAGCTCAGCTACAGAAGTCCCAGACAAAGACGCAAACCGGGCATCCGAAACAATCCCTGCAGGCACACCCAGGCACAAAATTCCCTGGGATTGGAGTGACGACAATGCTGAAAGCGAGCATACCAGTGTGCTGCTCAACGGACTTGATCCATACAAGACGATCAGTCAAAGAAGTTCTGCATTTTTTGCGAGCCCTGATTGTCACTCCTTTCGAGAGCCCAGCCCCTACCGTCGTGCGCTACGGGAAATGAACTCTTCTGATGAGATGGATGGAGGTTTACCGGGATCTCAGTATCTTCACTCCCTGTCCACTCTGAACCTGCCAGCTCGACAAGATAGCAACCATAGTTCGGAGAAAGACTACCGCACCGCAGATGTCGAGAGCGTTTATTCTCTTTCAGCTGATGATGCCACCCCATTGCCTACACCTCGAGTCGCTGACCTCTTGGGACCATCTCCGGGTCGCAGGCACACCCGCAATCAGTCCCCCGACATTCCAATCTATGTGTCAGCTCACGAACACCAACGCGACATATCGACAGCCAGCTCGGTGGAATGGAAGACCTGGCTCAGCTCCAAAGTGTCCAAGCTTGAAGGGCCTTCGACTCCTAGACGGCAGCAAGACAACGGTGTTCTACCACTACTGGGTCACGTCAGAGAAGGTGCTTCGATGGGGTCTACTCCTGAACTGCGCACATCGGCAAATGAGCGTCCGTCGAGCCGTACGCCTCTGGGTAGTGTCAAAGGAAACACTCAATCCTTCCCCGACAGCCCAACAAGATCATCACGTCAAATAATCATTGGGTATGATGAAAACTCGGCACCAAATCATAACGAAAATACGAGCGACAAAGGAACAACCCCTTCTATACCACGACGAAGTACCCTGCGAGCAGTGCCTTCAATGCCAAGTGTTGTTCCACGAGGGAACTTGATTGAGACTGGTCCCGGAAAGGAAATGCAACGAATGAAGTCTTTGAACGCGATAGGCTATCTGACTTCAACGCCGGAAGGCCTGCTCACCAAGCGGCGGTCTCAACCTCGTGTTGCTGGGTGGCAAGGTTCGCCGTCTAGGTCCAGCCCTGGTGTTGGCGCCCGAGCGAATGCCATACCAACAGGCTCATCTGGCCCGGGACGACTTAGGTAGGGTTACTCGTCGACCAGGTCACGAACAATGTTGGAGAAGCCAGGAGAAGCGACACGAGATGTAGAGCAGAGAGCTCAAGTGATGGGCAGCAAGACGATGGTGGATATGTTTTTGAGCAGCCGGCGCAATCAAGATGATGGAAGCAGTGGACTGGGGAGTTCCCCGGCGGCGTTCCTGTGATACATGGTAGCATGGATTGGAGTCTTGCATCAATATCGGAGTCATGTTTAGTACGAGTACATGAAGTCATGGCCGACGAGATCACAATAGACTTGTATGTAAATTAGCTGACGGAAAGGTCAATCGGAACGACGTTCCAATTAATACAATAATACTATCACATGATCACATATTTACAGAGTACGTGTAGGTGAAATGAGTAGTTGGTATCACTGTGTTGCGCCTTTGTCGGGCCTTGCAGCCAACGAGTCAACGGGGTCGCGTATGCAATAAAGAAATGCGCTGATTATTACTACGTTCTACTTTACTCTACTTCTGATTAAGCGGGCTAACATGTACTTCCCAATACTCAGCATACTCCTTGGGAAAGCTCTTCTCCCTCTCCTCACTAACCCACTTCCCATACTCCTCATGCGTAACCGCCTCATCAAGCACACCATCCTTCTTACTAGTCTTTGTATAATCCAGAAAGTCCAGCGTCACCTTGACATACTCGCCCAAAGCCTTGCGCACGTCGGCAGTAGCACCCGTAGCAAAGTTTAGCAGCAGTGGTTGAAGAAGCGGTGCATCCGTCACGCTGGGATGTGCGGTTCCAACGCTGGTCAGGAACCATGCTGCGCCGACTTTGTCGCGTACACCCCGGACTAGATCGGCGACAGTGTCGAAGTGCGGGCGACCGAAGAAGATGCTGTGTGTTTTGGACCAGGAGTTGGAGTGCACGACGAGGAGAGGGACGGGGATCTCGGTGTTGAGTTGACCGCTGGATTTGCCGGGGTCGAGAGCGATGCCGCCGATGGCGGGGTTTGTGGATGTCGTGTTTGCGGTCTTGAGAGCTTGTAAGGCGCCTGTTGCGCCGTAGGAGTGGCCGTTGATGGTGAGGTGATTGAAGTCAAGACGGTTGGACCACGCATCTAGCGTCTTGCCCTCATGGCGAGAGCTGGAGGTGAAGACTTCAGCGCCTTTGCCTGCGTTGATGTCTTGCAAAACACGGATTGTCTGGAGAATCTCCTCGGTGCGAACGGCGAGTTGCTCTTTCTTGAGAATGGTATCATTCATCGGTGGTTCAGAGACAAGATCTTTCTGCTTGAGCAAAAAGACAGGTCTATCCTTCTCACCCTTGATCTGAACCATGGTCCCAGGACAACTTCCATCGCGATGTTCAATCGCAGCGATAACATGCCCGCGACTAGCCAGTTCACCAAGGTAATGCGTGTAATCCGTTCTCGAACTCACAGCACCATGCGAAAAGACCATAACAGGGAACTTGGACGTATCCTCCAAAAGAGGAACGTCGACTTGCGCCGGGATCTTGATACTGCCCACAAATAACCATAGAGCAAACGTAAAGATCGGTCTAATGAGGAAATTGTTCACGCCTGCTGCGCGCGCGTAGCCCTCTGCTGTAAGACCCATTGGTTTCGGAACCCAAGGATGTAACGCAACGCTACTCTTTGCGCCTTTGATGGAGGGATAATAAACCGTAAAAAGCACGCTTTCTACCTCAAATGCGAATTTTCCATTTTCTTTAAGCGTGGTGTCCGAAATGCGCTTCGGTTTAGGAAGTGGGATCTCGAGATCTATGGCTCCGACGTCATGAGGTCCTGAGTAAGACGGTAATCGTGAAGAGAAGAAGGGCTGCCATGTAATAAAGCAGTAAAGCACGTAAAAACCTATTGTCGAAAAGGTAACGTAGCGCCATGTAAGACGAGGTCTAAGAGAATGGACGAAGCGCTGGAAATAATGTGACGATGTTATGCGCGAGAGGTATGTTGATGGTCTGGGGTCCAGCCACCGCGGTTTAGGCTGTGGCGTGGACATTGTGAGAGGGAGGTCAGGATCTGAGTCCTGGTCTGGGATTGGGGGGAGGGGATTGAGTTCTAAATCGATGGAGTTTTGCGACCGTGGCATGTTATGAGAGAGAAATTAAATGGTATAAAGTTGGAGTATTAGTGATGGGGAAATTGATGATGTCGTTGATGGGTTGAGGCTTGATTCTGGAGTGGCCATGATGACGCAAGCGGGTCTTGGTACAGGGTGCTTATTCCCGACGGGTATTATTCATTCGCATCATGTTAGTGAAGCAGCATATGATCAGAGGCATTTTGACAGCTTTGTTATGGTCAGTTAAATGATGGTATGATTTTCGCAGATGCAGAAATTCCTGACATGTGAATCGCATCAAATCATCCTCATGCTGTACTAGATTGATGAGTGTAGGGCGGACAGTAGTGTATGCCACATGTCATACCGGAAACACTTCCCCCAAACTAATAGGGGGATACAAGAAGACCTTGTGTTGTTGAATGAAAAATATATGACATCTCGATATCATGCTTTAGCTTGTCTCTGTGGAAGCCTACTATATTAGTGATGAGGCATATTCACGACTGTGGTAGGTCTCTCACTGTGAGAACATGTTTGTGCCTCATCTGTAGCACGACGAATGAATTTAGCCGCTACTGATCATCCCTTAGTATTCTTCTTAAGAAACAAATAGGCTGAATGAGGCTTGAAGCGGGGATGGGTGGGCAGACGAGTGTCATCGAGACTGATAGAGTTGAAGTTATCAACTGGCATCTGACATCTGACATCCGGCACATTCATCTGGAATGGAACTTTTTCGGCATATCAAAAGCCGGTGCCCCGAAGAGCCAGTGATGTAATAGGGAAGCCGACATTGATCGGTAGTCTGCCTGAGAAGGCTGAGATTCCTCAACTCCCGTCTTGGCTCACCCACCGTCTTGGCTCACCCATCGATGGCACTAAACTCGTCGGGTTCCTCTCCCGAGAACAACTTTTTCCCCACGGGGGTCAAACAGAAAATACCATCAGTAACCGAGTATTTTTCAACGAAGCCGCAAAATATCGGGATCGACCGAGCGAGTTCCATACCCAGTCAATTTTAACCAAGCGTTCAAAATTAGTAAACCCAATAGACTGGTACGCCAGCAATTTGGGAATCCGTTCCTGAGCTACCGGTACTTTGGTGACCGAGCCTTTCCTCAACGGTGTCTTCCCCCGGACGGTATGGAAGGTTAAAGCCTCTGATCAAGAGATAAGATCTCTTCTCCGCGGGCTGATCCCCCAGATTTCTCACAGTGAGTAGTTCATCGGAACACCCCGAATTGTGCTATTGGATGGGAGTATTTGAATTGCCTCGCTGAGTATAGTGCGGCAGAAGGGAAGGGGTGCCTCGCGGCTCGCATTAGCATGACGTGAGCAACTTTTCCTTCCAAAACCTTTCGATTTTTCTTCTAGTTGAACGTTAAAAGGTCTGGCGTTGCGCCGTGGCTTGTGTGTGTCTTGATATCAAGAGGGTGTCGTGGATGTCGGAGCGACAAGTACCGTAGTTGACGAATGAATTGGTGTATGTACCAACCCCTATTAACCCCTTTCTAGGCAACAAAAAGCGACCATGATAAAGTTAATTGCATTACAATGAACCAACCACGGCATCGTTTGTCAACCCCCGAGCCATTGTTCTGGTGTGTGGCGTCCATCTTAGTGCTTGAGTCTGCTAATCCCGGGAGTTCTAGATCACCAACCCACTAGCGCGCACTACCCCTCCCGCGTATTTTCGGTCCTGCACCGCGTAACCTTGATCACAGCATATAGGAAACCGCCGACGATGGTGAAAAGAACAAGATGGATATAAGAAAGAAATTGATTCCGTCCCGCTCCGCCCGAAGCAGTAAAAGAGCGAGTGGTTCTTGTTTGTTCTCTCGTATCTTTTCCTATCAAAGATGTCGCTTGCCAAGAGAAACAACGGTAAGTTTCATTCAGCCTTATGAGGATGCGATGTGTACTGATTTGTGGAAACAGGCTGTTACGAGTGCTGTAAAAGGCGTCTCAAGTGTGACAAGACAGAACCAGCATGTCTCAAGTGTCAGAAAAAGGGCATTTCTTGTTCTGGACAGGGTTTGCGGTGTAGGTTTAGCAGCCACATGGCTTCTGCGCCAGCCACTCTGACGTTGAACCTCACATCTACCTCCCCCACAACCAGTCCTGATCAACCTGAGAAGTCTTTCAGATGGGTTGAAGCTGGACAACGCGTCAGAAAACAACGTGTTCGAAAAGACCAGGGGAGAAGTTCAAATTCTCCTGATTCGCATTGTACGGATTCTGGATCTTCTGATGATGCCGCTTCGCCGACGTCGGAGGATTCGTTTGAGGGTGCTGTTGTGCCGTATGCGTATCGGATGAAGATTAATCCTGCGCTTAACTCGGTGGCTAGTTCGCAGACAAGAAAGATGTTTAGTCACTGTATGTTCCCATCTCCTTCGAATAATACTGTTCTAACATGGTTTAGTTTCCGAGATAATAGCAGGACATATGGTTGTTCTCGACTCAAACAGCAATGGATACAGAGATGTCATCCTCCCCCTGGCATGTCATGACGACAACCTCGCACAAGCTGTCTCTGTTGTGTCAGCTTTTCATCTAGGACAGAAAGATCCCAAGCTGCAACACATCGCGGAAACAGGACATCAAGCGATCGTGCAGAAACTACGGCAGGATTCACTGCAGCTTAGTCCGGAACAATTGTTCAATCCATATATCTTGGCGACGATATTGGTTCTTCTTGTTGGAGAGACGATCACGGGAGCGGATAATTATACTTATCTTCTCGAGATGTTGAATTGCCTTACTTCGTATCCGGATTGGATAACCATGTTGCCGCCCAGCCTGAAGGATTTCTTTCTTCAGCAAGTCAAGATGTAAGTCACACACTATAAGAAGCATTGGTACAAACGACTGATATGCTGGACTAGGTTCCAACTCTTTGGCGTCCCCCTAGCCAACGAATCCAAAGGCCTACAAATTCTTAACGGCCCCGAAGCATACCTCGACTTTCTCTCTTGCCCCGACATATACCCCGACTCAGAGCACTTCCCCAACATTATGACAATCCGCTCCGCCATCTTCGACGCCTGCAGCATCTACCGTCGTCGCGCCGAGTCCGCCCTAACTGACTCGGAGTCCATCCATCTTCTCGAACAACTCCGTCAAAAAGTACTCAACATTGAAGCTTCCACCAAAGGAGCTCACGCGCTGGTGTGGACATACTTTATCGCAGCTGCTGAAAGTATACTACCGGAACACCGGGAGTTCTTTTCAGGGCGGTTGGCGGATTTGTACTCTGTTACGAGTTTTGGGAGTATTCCTGTTGCTGTTAGGGCTTTGACAACGATTTGGGGGATGCAGGGGACGAGAAGGTGGACTGAGATTGTTAGCAGTGAGACTCCGATTCTGATTATGTAGACTTTTAGCGGGTTAGATGGATGGTACACCTTGGGATTACGGTTCTAAGCAAAGCAGATTATAGAATATACATATGTGATACCCAGTATTCTCCAGTCAGATTGCAACATGATATGTTCTGGTCTATGACATTCGTTGACATCAGCCCTTAAAATCAGAAAAAACTTTCTACAAATTATGTAAAAAATCATAGCATGATACTTCTGAGTTTAATAAAGCTGAAGTACCTGACAGCCATGTGGTGAACTTCAGCCTTATCCGAAATACAATTATGCCACATTCAACCATCAATGTAGACTAACCAAACCCATCCAATTCACATATCATATCTTGTCATATCAGCGTAAACATACTGTATACATGCTGTCTGTCATGTGTGGTTAGCCCAACTCCGACCTGTCACAACATCACCCAATGAGAACCACCGGAGCCCTCCAGAGCAATTACATCGACGATCGACGATCGGCAAACGCCAAGAAAGTGTGGACTCCAGATCTGATGCGACACGAATCTTTTGATCATGCAGTGTGACATTAGTAATTGAGTGTTTCGTTTATACTGACGAAAGGAGAAAGTGACAGTAAATTCATTACAACTCTATGTTGCTCTCGGTATCGTTACCTGAACTTGCATCGTCTAATAATGCTCGCAAGTTCCGTTCCATTCCAGACTGAGGTATCTTTCGCAATGACCATATCCATATTCCAATCATCGATCCAGCGATCTCTCGTCCCACATCAGATTAAATTAACGGGCGGGCGTTTTCCCTACCGTCGGGACCGCCACTGTGACATCCACTGCTCAGCACCAGGCTGAAACCTGTTTCTCCCCCAACACAACATTCTGATTCTCTCCCTAGAACACTATATCTTTTCCATTCTCGTGATCATATGCTGTGAAAAAATATGTTGCATTTATGGTTTGTTGTGATATGTCAAGCTGGACATTTGACAGTCTGTGTCTTTGAAGACTTCGAGTTCACGCTTGTTGAATTCTGTTGATATTTTAAACAATTCTTGTGATTGTCGAGAAGAGATTGCATGATTTGTATCTCACTATTCAAATAGCGGATTTTGCATCTGAGTTCTTCGTTTGCTGCTTCGTAGTCTTGACTAGTGGTGGATGTCGTGTGATCAGAGTCATCCATGACAGTTGCCATATTGGATGAAGTGTTGAAGTGTAGATGTTCTCTTGGTTGTTGATCAAGAATTAAATATATGTAATTCAATATGCAAAGAGAAAAGAGGAAAGGAAAGAAGAAGAAAAGATCATCCAGAACGACATGTGACAGGCTATTAATATTATTAAACCCAGATATCACAGGCTCATTAATATCTCTCAGATCTCAATACCAAAAATAAAAGACCGCAGTCTAGAATCCTTTTTCCATGAGCTGTTTTGACTCGTTCGTCTCACCGAAAGAGTGGCATAATAATGGTGTCATAACTGTGTAATCCGACCCCATTAACAGCCCCTGTTCTTTTTAGTCAGCCCCGCCATTGGTTTAGGACAGTTCTTTTCCTTCTAAATTTCTGGTTTTTCTTTAGTGAATTCCAGGGCTCAACCGATATTCATCGGCCGAGAGTCATGCTGCACGGCACTTGCTTGAATCGTATGATTTTACTACCCCTCGATCTTGAAACAAATGTCATGCATGTCTCTATCGAACCCTTTTAGTCTCATACTGTGCCGTAGGCAATAGAGGAAATGCCCTCTAAAGCTTAGACTGCTAAAATAAAGTAGCCTTAGTGCTACCATAAAGTGACTGGATTATTTCGTCTCTCATGTTTTCGGCAGGCAATTCTTCAGACAGTGTTCACATCCATCCAACCCTCTTAAAGACAAATGTTGCACCGCTAGCCAATGCCGTAGCACCGGTGAATACGATCAGCGATCCATATCCCGTTCCGTAACCACCAGCTGCTTTGCCCTGCCACGGCATCCCTTTAATTAATGCGCCACTCAGTGGTCCTGATACGATGTTTCCTATCCCTCGACCTGCGCAGAGAACACCTAGGACCATTGCTGGATCAAATGATGTTCCGCTGGCGCTACTTCTATCTGGGGCTGCTGATACCATGTGCATGATACCTGTCCACGCCGTGGTATACGATCCTGCAAATATTCCATATCCTATACAGAAGATGTATAGCACTGGAAGGTTTGTAGAAAAACCCCAGAGAAGAAATGTGCTGAGAGCTGTTCCGATAGCTGATATCATGAAACAATTCGTTACGTGGAGACGATCTGTGAGAGCACCCATAACGACGCAACCAAAGACCGAAGAAACATTAATCAACAGAACCGTCAACGCCGAAGGGAATGTACCAGCGCCAAGAGCCGACCTTGCATAAGAAGGAAGATAAATACCCGGTAGAAAGAAGCCGAGTGCTTGAATGACATTCGCAAGTTGATGAAGCATAAAGTTCTTTCTCAATGCAAAGCCTAGTTTGAGCGGATTGATATGTCTCGTCGCAGAGTGCGGAAGGCGAGGTTTGATAAAGTACGCCAACGGTAACGTCAAGATGAATAACGAAAGAGACCATATTCTCAACGTTGTGCGGAAGCCATATTCATGGAGGAATTTCTCAAAGATGAGTGGTAAAGCGAAACCGGCAAGACCGGTGCCGGACCACATGACTCCATACGCAAGACCTTTTCTCCTCGCGAACCACTGATCCAGATATAATAGACAAGGACAGTAGGAAATGGAACCACCGATGGCGTAGAGTATTCCTTGGGTAAGGATGAGATGCGTAGTGTTTTGCGAGAAGGAACTGAGTGCGAGGGCGATGCACATTATGAATAGACCGATAATGGGAGAATGGCGACTTTGAGAGGGGTAGAGACGCTGAAGCGTCATCATAACAGGAAGACCGAGATATAATATTCCCTGAAAGCGTGAGCATAGGTTGATGTGTTTGGTAGGGGTCAGAAGAATTAGCCGCCAAGAGCATAAGAGACGAAATAATGGCCATCTTTAGACTAGCAATCAGGCTAGTTTATTTCTCTCGACTAAGCTTTTGAGGACAATTATAGTGACACCGATATTGAGACGTACCATTGCGCATGTACCGATTGCCGCGATGGACGATGACCCTTCGAACAGGCCACTGGTACTATAATAATCCTGAAAAACACCAAAGGCAAATGGAAAGCCTGAACAGTCAGTTTATGTACAACAGATGTATAGATCAACTCACCCCAGATTAGAGCCTCAACCATGAATGAAGCTGCCAAGAATAACCAGGCATCTTTACCAGTATCAACAGGTGGTAATGAGGGAAACTCATTGGTGATCGTGAGCTCAAGGTCTGAAGAGGGGCCTTCTTCGTGGGCGACATCTCGACGTAATTCAATTGAAGTTTGACTCATTTTATTTATATAGTTGAGTTGATGTAGTTTGTCATATGTCTGGGGATTATTTCGTTTTTATTCTGACATGTCTTGTCAGTTGCGCCCTTGGTTTGACATCGGGAAGTTTTCCCGAGTGGCGTATTCGTATTGTCGATGTAGGAATGACTTCATCTCAAAATGGACATACTTCTCTATGGAGGGAATTTTGGGTGTTCGGTGTTTCAATAATAAAGTTGACGTTTTCTAGACTTGTTAAACCTCAATAGGTTCATCTTGGTAAAAGTTGCCTACAGCGACTAAACTCTAACCATTGCCAACACAGTCGCACGAAAGTCTGTACTGCCTATGGAACTTTATATCCCTACTGCTGGACCTTTCCACAACGCCGAACTTGGTTGGAACAAGTTTAGAAGAAACTCAGAGAATCTCCTGTATCTATCTGCTGGGCAACAGAAGAATTATCCTCCAAGGCTTAGACGTCAGCGTAAACTGGCCCAACTATTCGTCTACATTGGTATAAACTATCTTGGTCATTTTATCTCTTATGCTTTAGGCAGATGATCCTTTCAAGCATGCCGAGAACTCTATCGAGGAGTAGGTTCATCTAATGCACGGGGTCCACGAGGTATATAAATCCTGGCGACGTGGGATCAAATCAAGACACTTCCACCATCTCATACCAATCTTTCGTTTATACTCACCAAAATGGGTAAACCACAGACCTCCTCGGACCTTGTTCATCCGGTCCCTAGTCTGAACCAGCTGAACCAGCTGAACCTGCGTATCGAACATGCTTTCAAGAGATGTTCCAGAATACAGTGGTTTTATCCTCAATTCGTAATACGGATTGAATATCTAGTCCTGATGCTGGTCGCAGACCTGAAACAGTTTGATGAGGACGAAGGTTCACTATCAATACAATACAATGTAATTACGGATTTAAGACGAAAACTGGAGCATGCCTCCCCATTCTGCAAGCATTGTAAGAGCATCCAACTGTCGCTGGTATAGTATTCAGCTAATCATGGATACAGATATGCATCACCTTGACCCCGAAAACCTAAATAGAGAGATTTGGGCACACGCCTCATATAAACCGCCAGTCCCACAAGCAGATATGTCTGCTGAAGATGACCGAAATGCAGACTGGGCAACCATTGCGCAATCGATGTACTACAATAGCCGGTTTGAGACCAACCCAAATCTCCCAGTTATCAGTGAGGCCAAGGCAGAGGAGATCAGCAAGGCCTGCTCGCGTGATAATGGCAGGTGTGTGGTAACGCAGTCTCCCGAAGTCACGTACCTCTGGTTGTTCCCGTTCACATGGAACAATAGCCCGGCAAACAATGATGCTACGGGCAACCTGGAGGGCACAAGCATAGACTTGGCCGACGTTATCATATTGAACCGCAGAATCCTCAATGCGCACGAACTTGGCAAGACTCACAAGGCATGGAACATCATGTGCATTGACAAAGTTCTGTACAACTTCATTACACGCGGTTGGGGTGGGTTCAGGTTCGAAGAGGCCGGCCAACCCAACGACAAAGGCATTGTCAAAGTGAAATTGAGGTTTTACTGGATGCCCCAGATGACGGGACGATTCAACCGAGAGACTACCAACAAGAACGAGATGACGGATATCACGAACGAGTTCAACGCCTTTGTTCGCGCAGGCTGTCCCCCACCACCTACCTATCCCAAGGGCGAGGACTTGACGGTACCTAAATCTGGCCAACTTGTCGTCGTCGAGAGGGATGCGAGCGATATGAAGAGTTTCAGGTGTGCAGTCAAGATCCACTGGGCATGTGTGGTATATACAGCTCTTTGCGGTGGCGCCGGTCGCCCTCAATTTATGACTGGTATAGATCAGAGCTACGGACATTTGCAGCCTAGGGATGAGCAATTCGCAAACGAGAAGGTCCAGCTAGAGCAGAAGGATTTGGTTGCCCAGATGACGTGGAAAAAGTACTACCAATCATCTGGCGATTCGGGATATGGCGGTAGTGATCCCGGATCTTCCGATGAAGGAGGTGGCAGGTCTTCTGGTTGATTTGGGACCAGCTCAACTTTCCTGGCGTCAGGTTATGTATATTAGCTTTCCCCCCCTTGTATCCGAGTCTAGGTTCTTTAAGCACACTCGCTTCGTCTCCAGCTATTTCTCGAGATCTGAAGTCTTAGTGCACTCAAAGACAAAGTAGCCTAATGCTGATCTAAGTCGCCATAACATATCCTATTTATTTCGTCTTCGATGCATTGCATTTAGCGGCTAATCCTTCTGGCAAGACTCTAACGTAGCATTATCTGGGTGCAGTACTTGTTGTTAGCTTTGTATTTGGACTTGGATTATAAACCATCATACAGATACAGATGCACATTGAGTGAGTGGTTTTGTGATGTGTTGGTGTGGGTGGAAGGAAGAGGGAAAAATTCGGATGGAAGCAACGCATTTTATGCACAGCCGAAACCCAATATTAGGGTAATTGGCAAAGCAAAAAAAGGTCCCGTGTGAGCATCGGAGTCATGGTGCTTGAAAAGTGTAATTAAAGATGGAAACCTTACTATCAGGCATATTGAGGGCCTACAAGTCAAAATCGTAGTGTCAGGGCAGAGGGAAATCACTTCTTGTGACGACACATTAATCCTTGATCTTTGTACAAGCCACCATGGTGCAAGTTCAGCTGAATCGTCTGGATATATACTCGGTTTGTGAATGGAGATGCTCAGCCAAAACCTTATGTTAGTACAGAGCAAACAAAGGTTCCGTCTAGGCAGCATAGTCACGATGCGTTGAAGAAAAAGAAAATTCGTCAAGAAAGGCTCATCCGAAGCTGGATGGAGATGAGATCCCAAATGGCCGTAGTTGGACATGCAAGTGAGGAGGAAGGCGATTTATTTGGACCTAACTTCACATGAACGTTCCATTGTACGTAGTTACAGCTGGTGACAAGAGACATTTTCCAATCACCAGGTTGAGGCTTCAGAGTCCTTGAGACGTAAACACAATATTGACCTAAATAACTACCTAAGGATAACACCTTCATACTCAAAGGGTAGCTTGCGGCATTGAGAACCAAGATACTGAAGAACTAACGTACACAGAACCTATGACCCAAGGAAAGTTTACTTAGATGACCGTTCACCCCGGGCTGAACTGGGATCGCTTGACCGATCGACTAGAGTCGTTGAACTGCGATCAACCAGAGTTGTTGAACTGCGATCGCTTGACCGGTCCCCTGGAGCCTTTGAACCGGAAGGCACCGCACTGCTGAGTGACCTGGACACCATTGCCTTCCCCAACTCAGCCTCTGCAGCTTTCTGTAGTGCGAATTCCTCGTCCCTCGGCTGCAAGGACCCATCACTTTGATCCATACCAGTCAGGTACTGAGGTTGCCCGACACCACCGCAAAGAGCTGAGTACACTACACAAGCCCAGTGTACCTTGACCGCAGACTTGAGCTTTTCTGCGTCTTCCCTAGTCATCGGCAGATGGACTTTGTCCCCGGATCTGGGTACCGGACCATGCTTGGGATAAGAAGGAGGTGGGTGGGTGAGGCTGTTGAACGCTCTTACGACATCCTCCAGGTCGGCGATGTCAGTCTCCTGGTTGAATCGTGCTTTGATATCCTGGGGCATCCAGTAAAACATCAAAACCACTTGGACATTTGCACCACTTTGACCGCCCTCGCCCTCGATTGGGATGGTCTCGTGGTACCTGAACCCACAAAAGCCGCTGATAAGACCAGTGTAAACATCTGGGTCGACACAAATCAGGTTCCATGCTTTGTGAGATCTGCCAAGCTCCGACGCGCTGAGGATATGTTTTATCAGGTTGACATCGGCCATAGCCAGGCTTACTTCTTCAAGGTTGCCTGTGGCATTGTTGTTGCCCACACTGTTGTTCCATGCAATCGGGATAAAAGGGAAATATTTGTTTGACTTTGTGTGCGTTACCACACAGGAAAATTGATCACGCTCCATACACTTGCGGACCTCCTCCTGATGAAGTGGGACTGTTTCGAGTTTTGGATCAGTGTTGAATTGCTGATCGCAGTAAATCTTTTGGGCAATTGTCTCCCAGTCTCCCTCTTGGTAGTCTTCAAGAGTCAAGTCAGGGCAGCTAATGGGTGCTTGACGTTGAACGTGATCCCATACACCCGGGTATTGGTGTTGGCGAAGGTGATGCAACCAGTCTGTAAGCACGGTTAGCTAATACTGTCAGGTGGGTTTCAGAAGTCGAGTTTAGATGATGTTACTTACAATGCTTGCATAATGGGGATGCTCCCTCCAGTAGTCTTTTCAGGCTTGACGGAGTGTTACTGGCTGATAGTGCGCCGTCCTTGCCGAAATGCTTCCGGTCTGCAATAATAAGCAGGGCATGCTGTTCCATGCGCATGGTGAAGTCGGGCCACAGGAACCGTATTTCGCCAATAAGGCGTTCACCGTGACTGATGCAGGGGCCAAGATCATTGAGACTAGGCAGTGGATGGGGAGGGCCGGACTGACTGGACGATGCCATTTTGCCGTGAGTAGGAGCAAAGAAAGATATGAGGTGTTTTGAAAATACGAAAGAATAGAATGCGGTATGCAGTTGGGGGTGCTCAGTGCATTTGGAGGGACTTGGGACTTATATGACAATCAATTTAGTGGCTGGAAAAGTGCGTCTTTGAGAGTATAATGGCAAGGTTCATATGTGGTAAAGTTACTTTGTTCAAGTACCTCAAATCACGTAAGCAGTAGGTACCTAGGTTGCCAAGAAGAGTGAACAAAAGGTTGATTCGATTGAAGTAGTGAAAACCGGAACAAGGTTTGCCGACATGTTTGGTTGCCTCAAACACTGTTCTAGCGGTGCCTAAGCCTCAGGTTACACAAGCATGTCGGTAAGAACTCGGTTCGGTGTGTTGGCCTGATAACCAAGGACAAAAGAAGGAAACGACATCACTCTTGCGCATTGTGTTACCCTGGAAAACAGTACTAACCCATAATCAGGTTTGTCACCATCACGTTTAGGATGCTCCATGCATGGAGATATGGCCTCCCACTTTGCGTCAAAGAGGCGCATTTCCATATTCATATACATAATTGTTGCATTTGATACATACCTTGAGAAGCTGTTTTGCTTTGCAAACTCTATCTTTAAGCTAAGAGAGTATATAACCAGCTACAACAGGCTCAATACATACGAAAGTCAACGGATATTCTGGTTGAAAGGTTGTTGGTGGATGACATGAAGCGACATGCATAGTAAGCCATATCAAGTCCCTTCGAAAGGCACATGCGATGTAGCCCTGAGGCACTGTTACCTCCAACAGAGGCCGTGTTTTTAGTAACCTGAGCGGCGTCGTTCGTCACGCCAAGGTAGATGACATGATTAATTGTGGTCTCATTCGGCCACGACATCGAGGTCACATTCCTTGTCCTGATCGCCATCAGATCTCATTTCCTGTATCTCCCGATCGGCATCCATGGTTGTGAAGTACCTGAATCTCTGCATGCGAATATCCTCCCAGTGGCTGGAAGGCTCTTGGCTCATCTGACTGCATATTCACCCTACTCAATTGAATCAAGGGCCGAGCCGTGAAGATTTCCTGCCGTTATCTGCGTGTCAGCAACTGTTAGGCCAATCATGCGATAATGCGTGGTGCCTGATACTCAGTAGCGCTTAGAATGCTTGGATCACATTGTTATTGCAATATGAGAGGTTGATCCAAGTCAGCCACTTTAGCCATCTCTTTCAGCCGCTGGCTACCTGCATGTCTAGTCTAGTTTGTATGCTTGGCTGCTGATTGATCTGAAACACCATTACCTGGTAGTCACCTCTGGGTTTTTCTGCTTGCCGCGATAGACGCCTGCAGCATCAATAAAGTACCTAAGCGAGGCATTCAGGTGAATCATAAGCTTGAAAACCCTCCAATCTAGACCTCTCGTATATGCGTTACGCATTATGCCGCGTAGGTGGCTGGGATGCGTCTGTAGGAGGCAGGCCAACTCATACAGCAGTAGGCTATTGCTCCGGCTGATCTCGAATCTCATCTCACGGAATGCGATCACCATGCCCGATCGTACTGAACACTGCATCTTGATTGATTCTGCTGTGTGGAGCCACAATCACTTTGTGCTACAATCACCTTGTCATGACAGGAGGGATTATGTTTGCACATTGCTTTTTGAGGTTAGTTCTGTTTTCTCTGTTCTTCTCTTCTCGATTATCAGGCAAACACACCGAACCGAGTTCTTACCTACAGATTTGTGTAACGGTGAATCGGGACCTGAGATACCTACCCCAGCAAAATCACGTCAGAGAAAACTCTGGTTGTGCTTTCACCCATTCAAACCTTTTGTTCCCTCTTGTTGGTTGGCAACATATGGCCTGCAGTAAACTATGAAGGTGACTTTAGCACATGTCACCTTTTCTGTGACCAAATCTGGTTTTGTGAGATAACAGATCCCAGGCTGCCAGAAGAATTAGCCACCAAGAGCATAAGAAACAAAATAATTGAGCCACTTTATGTAAGCTTAGACAAGCACTTTACTTTAATAGCCTAAACCTTTGAGCCGATCGCACTGAACGATGATTCTGCCGTGTGGAGCCACAATCACTTCACATCCCAACGTGCGGTTCGACACCAGGATGTAGGCCAGCATCTCTCCAGACATCGGGCATCCCAACAGGTAATTTGCCGCCGGTATGTGTAGCAACGCAAGGCATGTCTGTCTATGCAAGAGCTCTGGTGTTTTCATCCTAGAAGGCGCAATGCCAACACAACGTTACACTTCCACATAGTGCCTCAGAATGTAGTTGACACTTTAAACAGCGCCCAGATCGTGGCTGAATATGGAATTGCTTCTCTGTGTTACCATAAGCAGCCGGCTTGGATACAGAACACATGCAGTGGAGCCTAAGAGCGGGTCTCAGAGAAGACCTACGCTTTAGCGACGTAGGATTATATTCTGCTGTGCGAGCATCGGTGTCAGAATGCTTCAAATGTGTAACTTGAGCAGTACCGTAACTGTCATTATTCCAACCGCATGAATCGGTTCGGGTTGCACGACATAGTACAGCTTCAACGATGGACGCGTAAATTCTGAAACTAAACTTCATTTGGGCGATCCAGAAACGCCAATCTCGAGCATCTAGGTCTCGATTTTCCAAAGGCTTACCGTTGTCTATCTTGGCTCTCTTCACCGACGGATAGCTACAGTCGCCTTCTGCACTAAACAGTCAAGCTTCATTTACTTAATACATGAGGGGCATGATTTCACGACCGGTGAAGCGCAAAAGTGGGCTATCTCCGACTGGGGCTGATGAACTTCCCTCGCGACAACAAGAGATTTGTAGGAAGACATACGTAATTGGCTGAAAGGAAGAAGTAGGCAGGCGGGTAACAGAGCAATTGTTCTCTAAGGCTTAAGCTGCCAGAATAAAGCAACCCAAGTGCTAGTCTAAGCTTGCATAAGGTAACCAAATAAATTTATCACTTATGCTTTTGTTAATCAATTCTCGTGATACCTCAACGGGGAACTTTGATGGGTTTCCGATGCTTGTTGGGTCTAACCGCTGCAAGTTGAAATCGTTCGATCTACAATTATCCTGTCAAGGGCCAGGGGGAACACAACGATGCAGAACGTGCTTGTGTCTAGTGAAAGGCTAAGGGGACTAAATAACATAAATACAGTCTAATCCGAAGGTTAAGCCAAATCATCGTGAATCAGTCGAAGTTACAATCACTTCAGCACCGCTTTTTGTTCAATTGTGAATCATTGTTATCCGCCAACTTCTCACTGAATCACTGTTATCCACCATCAGTGATTCAGCCCTTGGTTCCTTCCCACTGAATCACTGATCCTTTTCCATCGATGATTCGGTCGTCAGTTCCATCTATTGCCGCCATCAGGGACAGCCTCTATCAGCAACATCTCCATCAAGACATCCACCAGCAGTCTACCGTCAGCACATCATAAGGATCAGCTACTAAGAGCATAAGAGACGAAATACTTTAGTCACCTTATGCTCATTGTGGCTAGCATTTAGGCTACGTTAGGGATGACTTCTTCTGCCTCACGTCGTCAACCCAAGCTTTCACCCTTGGTAGACGGCCCTGGGGTGACTTGGTCCTGGGCAGAACGCCCCAGCCCTTTGGTAGACTTTGACCCCTCGAGAGACCCCGTGGGAGCAGACCACACCAGCCCCAGATACACCAAAGATCGTTGTCATGCGGTGGCCGTAGCGGTCTCCAACCTATGCCGGTCGTGGAGTTACACCCTGACGCACGAGGATGCAATGTCTATCGCGACCAACCCGCGTTTATTCGACCGGAAGGACTTGACGAAGAACAAGGCGGTCGAAGGATTTTATATTCAACGAGTTTTCAATGCATTGTTCTTGAAGAGCCCTCCGAAAGTCGAACCCATTCGCGAATTGAAGAGAAAAATGGAAGACCTGGAATTGGCACAAGTACAGGCAATGAAAGACCAAATTCGGCGGGAGCATGAAGAAGCAGAGGAAGAACGAAGATCGCAAGGCAGAAAGCCGAGAAAGGATCCGAAGTACGAAGCAACGCGAAACGAAAAAGCACGGGATGACGCAGCTAAACGAGATGATGACAAGTGCGTTTGGCAGGAGACTCCAAACCAAGAAATGGCACATTTGTTTTCCTTTGCCGCGACCAAGACCCCCGAAGCTGTTACCAAGACCAAGAATTGATTTGTTGTGACAAAATACGCGTTTGGCGAGTCGTTCTTCAACATCTGGGTTCCTTACGTTTCCCGACTGGGAGGATTTGAATTCCTTTGGAACCTTCTGGGTCTCAATGTGCAGCTGCACTCGTGGCTGGACATGGGATTCCTGGGTTTCAGGTTCTTGAAAGGCTCCCAACGACAAGCTGGAGACAAGTGGTACGCTACGATAGTGTTCTACTGGCTACCATATTGCCCTCCCCCTCCCCAGGTGGACCGCTTCACTCCGGCGACCCTCGATGGCGGGGCAAACGACTCGGTAAGGTGCCTCTTCCAGTGCTTGGATGACGCCGAAACCGACCAATTCCCATCCCGATACCCGGAAAAAGGGGACGGCGTTTTCAAGCTTTTCTATCAAGATGGCCAGGAGATTCTAAGTGGTCATTCCGTTGAGATTGCGCATGACACGCAGCAAGCTCGTGACTCTTTCATTACTATGCTCTACCTTGAATGGTTCGGCATGACGGGCTTAACATTTTGGGGTGTGACTAAGGGGAAGCCTGCGGCGCCTGGCGGCGGAGGGAGCGGGGGGAGCGGAGGGAGCGGGACCCGGCCCAAGCTGGCTCCTATCTCCACTTCCACTGCCTTAACCGTCGTCACCCGTCCCCCCGGATCGGCCACTACGCGTTCCCCGGTCGGCCGTTCCCCGGTCGGCACCCTCCAAGCCGGCCGTTCGCTTAGGCCAAGTCCGACGACGCCAACATCAGGCTCAGGTCCCAGTATCCCTCGCGCACCGCGTTTCCCGGGTGGAATACCTCCCCAACTTGACAATGCTAGTCGTGGTGGTAGTCAACGTGGTAGTGGTAGTGGTCAACGTGGTGGTAGTGGTGGTCAACGTGGTCGCGGTAATACTCCCCAGCCTGGTCGTAGTGGTACCGGTAGGGGTTAGTTGGACGGGTTATCTGCGGTTACTTCTTTGTTTCTTTGTTTCTTTGTTTCCTTGTTTCTCACTTGAAACGAGAGGGTCGCAATTGTATGGATGTTGATCAGCTGGTCGGGCGGCTTTTGAGCTTTTCCTCTAAGCCTGCCAGTTTTCCCCATTTGTAGTTAGTTCTATCTTGCAATGCAACTTATTGATTTGAACCTTTCTTTGCAAATCCACACCTTGAAGTATTATGAACCCAATCTTGGCTTTTTTGCATTCACCTAACATAAGCTTTGGGCTGCTGTGCAAAATACTTTGCTTCCTCCCTGCCAGCTACTTGAGGTCTCCTGGTGACACACTCAATAAAATAACACTTTTGATCGATCAGATAAGCTTAAGGTTTTCGGTGATATTTACACTTTTCAAAGGGCATTATGACTCCTTTGCCTACACATGACCTTTTTTTGCTCTGCCTAATCATAAGGTGTAAGCACAGCATAAATACCCTTTTCTTCCTTGCTTCGATCCGGCTTTTTTCCTCTTCCTTCCACCAACAGCTATAATACAGTCATCAGCCAACCGCCACAAAGATCACACAACCGCAGTCGTCTTCAAAAACCATATCAGGAATACAACAGGTTGCTGTGAATTGTTGAAGTTGACTTTCAGTGTGACATGATGCGAGAGAAATGGAAGCGATGTTCTGAAGTGCTCGTGATAGTGGTAGTGTTGCTAATAAGAAAAGTTACCTTAAATAGATACTAAAATAAAGTACCCTAAATACTGGTCTAACGATCCGTAGACTAATCAAATTATCTCGTCTCTTAGGCTTTTGCGGCTCTGATACTTCGATCAGTCCGGGTATGGAAAGTGCTACTACGGTTCCAGAGATACCTAGGTAATAGCCCCAGCGGTTTGCCACTCTTGGGCTACTTTGTTCAGCACTCAAAACCTTGAAGCATAATTCTTCAGTTACCCACCTCCTGGCACCCAACGAAATTGACTTTTCTTCCCACCAAAATTACTACTATGTATAAAGCCAAAGTCTGGCCACAAGCCATCCATCAGCACGCTGTTCACTTCAACCTTCGCCTTTCACCTTGTATCCCACAATCCCATATCCTTCTTTCGCCTCTCAGAGCAAGATGTCGTCTTCCAACATGCATCAACCTGGAGAAAAGGAAATTACGCATCCGGCACCTGCTTTGCAAGATGTAGAGCCCCGATTGCAGATTGCTTCACAGCTTGAAAGAGAGATACAGTCCGTGCATGATGGGTTCAGCTTCCGTGTTGAACAGCATGTTATGATTCTGCTTGCAGAACCTCAACAATTCGAAATCGGCGGCACCCTATCCGAGGAGATGTCACCCACAACCCTGAAAAGAAGACTAACGAGGGGTTCCGCATCTGCCAAGCATTGCAAGACCATCCAGACTCCAAGTAGCATCTGGACACTGTCGGCTAACCATGAATACAGACATGCTTCACTCTAACCCTGCCAACCTGGTGGAGTTCAAGGATGTCTGGGAACACGCCTTTTATCGAGCACCCATTCCACAACCTCCATTGACTATTAGACGTTGCCATGACGCAGACTGGGACCTAATTCGGCAATCAATGTACTACAATCAGCGGTTCCGGACCTCACCAGAACTTGAAAGCGCCCTGCAAGCTAAGGACGAAGAAGCCAAGTGTCGGCAACGCGATAAGAATGCCTGCCAACTACTGCCGGAGGGGAAACTGAACACCACTATACCTATGGTTTTCTGGCTCATTCCTCGCGAATGGAACGACACCATGGATAACAATAATGCTACGGGCAATCTGCATCCATCAGGCAAGACTTTAACCGACGTTGACCTTTTGGATGGCATCATCAGCCCGCATGAGCTTAGCAAGACTCATAAAGCTTGGAACATGGTTTGCGTTCACGCTGATTTGTTCCAAGCCCTCTCACGCGGCTGGTGTGCGTTGAAGTATGAGGAGACCGAGTCACGCAATGACGGAAAGGTCGATGTGGTTTGTCGATTTTACTGGATGCCTCAGCTGACGGGACGATTCAACAAACCCGCTGCTGGTGCCTCCGAGCTGTATTCTCTCTTAGACGAGCTCAATCTGTTTTTTGAAGCCCAATGTCCCGCGCCACCTATCTATCCCAGCGGGTCTCCGGCACCTGACCCCGGCACTCTTGTTAAGCTAGAGAGGGAAAAAGTGGATTTGCAAAAGACCATATCTGCAATCAAGGTACACTGGGGCTGTATACTGTATACAGCTCTTTGTGGCGGTGCTGGGCGGGCTCAATTCCTAACTGGTATGGATCAGGGAGATGGATCTTTGAAGCCCAGGGATAAGGAGTTTAAAGACGCCAGGGTTACGCTCGAAGAGAATGACAGGGTGTCCGAGATGACCTGGAAACGGACGGCTTCAAGCCATGATACTGATTCGACAGGTAAGAGGTATGACACCACAAGCGAAAGCGAGGGCTGATTTCGTACCAGGTGTTTAACCCAAAGCAAGTTACCCAAGCAACAGACTCTCTTGCTTTGGCAGATTGGGTGCAGTTGTGTATGTCTGTACTTTTGTCTTGGTTCTCTCCTTAGGTCATGGGTTTTGTGTATGTTGGTTCTCGATGCCGCAACCTACCCTTTGAGTGCGAAGGTGTTACCCTTCCGTAGTTATTTAGGTCATTATTGTCCTCACGTCTCAAGATATCCAAATGCTTGTTTGAGCTTGAATAAGTTGCCTAAATTATTTTATCTCCTAGGCTGTCTTGGGCTCTAATACTTCGACCAGTCCAGGTTTAGAAAGTACCAGAGATAGGTAATGATCCGCTCATTCTAACCAGCAATGGTACAAACACTCTAATCGCTCATCATCACGTCCCCACTAAACAAGACGCTTATCTTCACGATCATCCACTTACATGCTCGGGCGATTGTCACCCGAACCGAGATTTTACGAGAAATTTTCAGCGGGTACCTTGTCTTATTCCCGGTCGTTTATAAGTAGAAGAAGCGGTATCGGTCATGTCGTAATTTGTAACGATAACATGATCCGACTTTTCATATTTTCACTGTCCTTTTATACAAGAAATCACAATACCTTGGCGCTTTTCCCCAATTGAATGACTGGACACCCGTAACAATGGCCGTGAAGACTGAAGAACATGATGGCCCGACTCTGGAGCCAATCGCGTGAGTCCTCAACGCCTCTTACAGAAGTCATACTGACGAAATACAGGACGCTCCGCCGTCAAGGAACGCGCTCAGAAATGCAAGATCTCGAAATCATAGCTTCAGCAGGTGCTTCGTTTCTACCCAACACAATCCCTCCACCACCTGACGAAGGTCTTCACGCCTGGACCCAAGTAGCCATGGGCTGGATCGTCATCTTTGCAACATGGGGCTACGTAAACTCCTTTGGTAGTTTCCAAGCACACTACACCTCCATACTCCCTCAAACTCCCTTCCAGATCTCCTGGATTGGGTCGATTCAAGTATGGTTTACTTTCTTTGGTAGTGCGTTCTCTGGAAGATTGTTAGATGCGGGCTTTTGGATTCCGACCTTTCTGGTAGGGTCTGTGTTGCAGCTTTTGGGCATCTTTATGATGAGTTTGTCGACTTCTTATTGGCACCTTATGATTACGCAGGGTGTCGTGACTGGTATTGGAGGTGGGATTATTTTTGCGCCGAGTTTGGCGCTTGTTGCTACTTATTTTGAGAAGCGAAGAGGTATCGCCATTGGTCTTGTTACCACTGGAAACTCCCTCGGAGGCACAGTCTATCCTCTAGTTGTGCGAACTCTACTCCCAGAGATTGGCTTCTCTTGGACGTCTAGGGTGTTGGGATTCATTAACCTCGCTGGTTTTGCGCTTGTGGCTGTGTTTATGAGGCCGAGACTTCCACCACGACAGACGGGACCGATCATTGATTGGAGTGCGTTCAAGGATGTTTTGTACGTCTCGTATGTTAGTGGGTTGTTTTTCTTCGTGTGGTCTGTTTACTACACCTTTTACTATGTGAGTATTCCCAACTCCTGACTCATAGAATGTGCTAATTGGATAGCTTGCCTCATTTGGACAAGAGGAGGTCGGCATGTCCTTTGCGGACTCATCGATTCTTACGACCATTATCAACGCAGTTGGTCTTCCCACTCGAGTCCTGATTCCTTTCGTCGCAGATCGCATTGGTCCGTTGAACACCATTGCTCCAGCAGGGTTGTGTGTGGCTATCGTGGCGTATACATGGCTTGCTGTACACAACGAGACTGGAGTTTACCTTTTCTCTATCTTCTACGGTATAGCATCGGGAGCGTTTCAGAGTCTTATGCCAACTGGTGTTGCCAGTATTACGAAAAGACTTGATACTATTGGCACCAGAATGGGAATGTGCTTTAGTCTCATTTCCTTTGCGGGTCTATCGGGTCCGCCTATTGGAGGTTTACTTCAGTCGAAGAGTCTTGCAGGCGCACATGTCTGGGCGGCACTATCGAGTACCTTGGCCGCGGTGTTGCTAGTTGTCGCAAGAGTCTTGAAAGTAGGATGGAAGATAAAGACCAGATGTTAATTTCCCCAGGGTAGTATGGAGAGATATTGCTACTCGGGGTCTGCTAGTGACACCTGATAATAAGGTTTCTATCTTGAATTACACTTTTCAAGCACCATTACTCCGATGCTCACACGGGACCTTTTCTTTTCCCTGACCTTGCCCTGATATCAGGTTTCGGCTGGGCATAAAATGCGCTGTTCACTTGCTTCCATCTGGGCTTTTTCCTCTTCCTTCCACCAACTTCAACCACAGAGACATCTAGCCTTCCTAAGGAGGAAGAAGTCATATCATTGTTTCGTTGCTGGCGTTGGAAGGGGGGAAATCGGTCGCAAGCAATGCGTTATCTAATTTCACAATAAAAAATACACTTTGCTGCTAGTGACTCATCTGGTGATAAAGATGCCCGCAATGCGTACTTAATAAAACAGCACTTCTGATCACAGGAACTGTCATTTAACAACAGAGAGATATCGAACCTTGTTGAGAACATAAGATACGGAATAATTAGTCACTCTATGCCAGATTAGACCAGGCTCCAGACGCCAGAGTCAATCAAGATGCAATGTTCGTTCAGTGCAATCGTCTCTACGTGATAGTAAGAAACCCGATTATGCGGTAATACTATTTCCACAGGTAGTAACACAATACGCAAAAATAATCTCTTTTCCTTCTTCTTTCCTTGGTTATCAGGCCAACACACCGGAACATGTTTGTTTAACTAGAGGCTTAGGCAACTATCAAATCAACCTTTCGTTCACCCTTGTCAGCAAACTTTACCAAAGTAACTTTACTATAGATAAAGCTTTCCATTACACTCTCAAAGGCGCACTTTTCCCCGCTACTAAATTATTATTAATCCCACGTCCAGCCGAAAACACTGAGCAACCAACAACCCACCGCATTCTAATCTTTACACCTTCTTAAACCATCTTATATCTTTTTTGTTTCTACTCACGGCAACATGGCGTCTTCCGAGCAGTCTCTGTCGCTCCGTCCCAAGGCCTCAGACATTCCCCATCCATTCCCTAGCCTGACTGAGCATGAGCTCGGCCCCCGATTGACTGTTACTACCGAGCTGTCAACTGAGATACAGACCTATGATCGTGAATTCATTATGCGCGTTGAACAGGTAGCCCTGATTCTGCTTGTAGACATGAGAGAATTCGACCACACCGACGGTCTGTTGTCAACAGAGAATTGGCAGCCTGGAGACCTGAAAGAGCGATTGGAGAAGGCCTCCCCATTTTGCAAGCATTGTAAGAACATCTGAAATTCGACTGTTGCCGGGCACTACAACTAACCATAACATAGATATGCTTCACCTAAACCCCGATAATCTCGCAAATGCCTCCTGGCAACACGCCTTGTATCGACCGCCGCTCTGGGCGCCAGCCTTTACCTTTGCTCTCAAATCGCTTTTCGTACCACATCGACTGCTTGAGTGTGGCCCAGTCTGCTTCGCGAATAATTTCAAAGCAGATCTCCAAGATCTCTCTGACCCTGTGGAGGAGAGTTCCAAGTGTCGAAAACGCGATAAGGACGTCTGTGTGGTAACAGGGAACCGTGACCCTGTAGTCTTCTGGTTTATCCCGCGTACCTGGAACGATACTAAAGACCACAACAATGCCACGGGCAACCTAAGGGATTCAAGCCTGGATGTAGCTGATGTTGAGATTATGGATGATATCCTTAGCGCGACTAAACTTGGTAAAACTCATAAATCCTGGAATATGATGCCCGTGGACCCGGATCTGTATGCATGTCTCGTCCAGGGTCTCTGTGCGTTCAAGTTTGAGGCGATTGAGGAGATTCAGAAACCCACCACACACGATGATGATCACAATGATGATCACGATGACGAAAATGTCCATGTCGTTTTGCGGTTCTATTGGATGCCTCGGTTGACACCGCGATTCAACCAAGTAACCACCGTGGAAGACATGAAAACCATTGCAACAGAATTTAATGCTTTTATTGCCTTGGGCAGTCCCCCACCAGATGGCTTTCCTGAGAGTATTACGACACCGAAATCAGGTGACCTTGTCCGCTTGTTGAGGACAAGAGAAGAAGCGCAAAAGCTTAAGTCCGCAGTTAAGATTCACTGGAGCTGTATAGCGTACACAGCTCTTTGCGGTGGCGTTGGGCTTGCCCATTTCATGACTGGTATGGACCAGGGTGATGGTTCCTTGCAGCCCAGGGACGAAGAATTCCGACAGGAGGCTGCGCGGGATGGACCTCGAGATGGGGCTGCCAATAGTGCCCAGGTTACTCAGTAGTATTAGGAATCGGTCAGAAGGAGCTACAAGTTTGTTTTCAAAGACAGCTCGGTCAACCGTCACTGGTGCCAGGTCATTGGGCAGCAAGAGTGAGTCGGATAAAGGTAAAGGGTCCAGCTCAGACCAGGCTGGGTCTGCCGAAGGTTCATCTGAGAATTAAGCTTTCCTTGGGTTATGGGTATTGTAAATTATAGTTCTCTCTTGTTCTGGTCTTCTTGCATCTTAAATATCGATACTTTAAGCTCCTTCTTGAGTGGGGAGGTGTCATCTTTAGTTAGGTATCTAGGTCAATACTGTGTTTGCTTATCAAGATTTCTGAAGTCTATGCTTTCTCGAACTCCGTGATCTAAGCCTTAGATGCGTTTAGTCAAAGTCATAAAACTTCCACTCCGCCTTAAAGTCCTTGTCAAGCTCCTCATCAAGAATCAGAGCCTTGACCATCTCAATCGGCAACCCGCCCGTCCTGAGAATAGCATCATGATACTCCTTCTCGGTCATCTTGCCCCCATCAACAGCCATCTCCCGTAACTTCCAAAGCTGCAACGCACCAAGCATATATCCCGCTTGATACAAGGGTGAATAACTCCCCTCCACAGACCGACGAACTTCACCTTCTGCATTACTCCTCTCATGATTGATTCTGTCGACGAGAAGGTCTACCGCTTCTTGAGCCGTCATCTCTCCTAAATGAAACTTGAGCGAGAAGATAATTCGCAAGCAGCGGTGCATACGCCACCAAAGTGCTCCGATACGATTCTCAGGTGAATGATGAAAATCATCACGGTCGTAGAAGAGAAACTCCCAGTATAGCGCCCATCCTTCTACGAAGAAAGGTGTATCGAAGATGCGCTTGCGATGAGAGTTGTAGCGATCTGCCATGTAAAGCTGTAATCTGTGCCCAGGAAACATCTCATGAAAAGCAGTTGCTTTGGCGAAATGCTTGTTATTTCCTCGCATCACCATGAGTTTGAGATCATGCTCCATGGACGCAACGGGATATGAGACTTGGATCGTTGGCCCACCGAGGAAGAATGGGGAAACCTTTTGTCTTTCTGCGTCGATCATTATCATTCGCCATGTAGAATTTGATAGTGGAGGTACAGTAACGAGGTCACGCTCTGTGACAAAGTTACTTCCCTCAACGACCAAACTTCGGACATATTCTGTCTGTTTGCCAGGATCGACGTAGTCATTCTTGACATACTCGAGCGCTTTCTTCCATTCTTTTCCATAACCCAAAGCTTCGGATTGTTTGATCATTTCTTTCTCACACCATTCAAATTCCTGATTTCCAATCTCGATGAGCTCTTCCGGTGTGTAAGGAATCATTTCGGCTTCGAGTTCAACCTCTAAGCCTTTGCGGCCGATGGGTTCGCCGATGATGACGTCTTGACCCTCTTGGTTCATACCCGCGAGTTCGGTTTGCACGATGGTGAGATAATCGCTTAGAGAGGAATTGGCGGCTTGCCAGGGTGTTGTGACCCAGAAGTCGAAGAGAGGATCGTATGTTGAGTAGAAGGTAAACCACTCTTCCAAGTTCTCAAGAAGATTGGTTATGGCCTTTGTAGCGAGATATCCAGTCGTCTCTGTGACGTTGAATCCACCATCTTTGACTTTGGCTTGTACAGCAGTGATGCTCTTTGTAATGTTGTTCAGAAGCCCAGCCGTCTCTTTCGCTTTCATGGGCTCAACATCCTGCCTCGCCTCGAGCACACCAACAAGATCCTCAGCAAAGGGTAACAGGGGTAAATAACCTTCCTTGGAAGACTTTTGCAAATCAAGGTTGTTCAGCTGGCGGGTATGATACGTGTTCAGCATGATATAATCGACCCTGCCTTCCTGGTCAAGACCTTCAAAGTCGATGCCATCAAGGAGGTCCTGTTCACTTTTGTGATAGTTCTGCAGAGCGTTAAAACGACTAGATGCAAAGTCTATGTTATAAAACTCGTTGAGTTCACCAAGATCTGCTTCTGTGCGTATGACATGGTCTGTCATCGAGACATTGAATGAGTCGCCCAAGGCGAACAGGCCCAGAGAAGCGCTGAATGTGCTTGCTGTGGATAGAGACATACTGAGAGGTTTCTGAACACTACAACCTACCACTATAACATACCAACAAAGGAGAAACACCTGCATCTTTATATTCGTACGTGATTGTCGGTCACTCAATCCGACCATCGGATTCATCCTCCGCAATGAAGATCGGTACGACAATTTGTCTGAGGCAGGGTTCCCCGCTTAATGATATCTGGGCACTTTTGATAGAGGTGCAGTTATACAAGGATACAGATAAACTCTTTTTGGTAGGTGGTTCTGTTTCGTACGTCACTCAAAGGATTTTAGCTCCTTGGAGGTTAACGTTGCATGGAAAAGGTTAACCTATCGTTTCCCGCGGGGAAGTTGATGTGCATCGGGGTAAGACATCTGTTCGTTACCCCGAGCACATGTATGAGATATGAGAGTTCAGAGCAGGAATGGACTATTGTCGTAATGAATCTTGAATTCTATCTATGCCTTATCAATCTGATTCTTGCACTGATAATCTGCTCTATGACGTCGTCAATCACTTCAACTCCAGGAATAATATCGAACAGTAAAATTTCGATGATGTCCAAGATATCAGAACTTGGTATTTGCATAGCACGATCCATTAATTTTGATTCATTGGATTGACTCTTAAACCTCCATACGGTCGGTAAGAGGCTGATGTCAAATTTACTCTCGGTCTCGGTCATCGGTCGTGGAGTTTCGGCCGTGAGACTTCGGTCGAAGAATAACGCTAGCTTGCAGATCCCGTCAGCAAGCCCGACAAATCACAGAGTAGCATTCATGATCTACCCTATCACGTCCCCGCCGGCGTCGGTATTTGATGTTACCGATGTTGTTAGGATGAGCTTCCTGGCAACAGAACGACAGAAAGATTCTGCCATTACCGATAGTAAAGTTATTTGTTCCCTTGAATGACACGTAATTATTGAGCAGGGCTTAGTTTAATTTTAAGCCTATTATACTAGCACAGCCATCTCAATGCCGAGATGGACATGAGTCCGTTACCGAGAAGTTATATTTGTAACAATGGGATATATAATGACCATCTGGAAGACCGACGTGGCATTCTTCATTACTTCCTCACTAATCATACTCTTCTATAACTTACGAAATGACTCAGCTATCTGCACTCGCAGCTTTGATAGTCACACTCGCCATCTCAGCAGGTATAAGCATTGCCTTGATCAATGTAAACTGCTACTCGACCTTTTGCTCTGAAGGACCCTTCACCTTCGAAACAAGAGTCCACATCACCGTTTATTACGCCTTCCTCGCCACACTCATTTGTATTCTCTTCCTTCGCACAAGCACTCAGCAGATTTTTAACTTCCACATTGCCCACGAACTCCCCATCATCGGAAAGCGAGTTACTCTGGGTGGCCTCTTTGCTTCTCTTGCTATCCTGGCAGTTACACTGTGTTCTACTATCTACTGGTTACCTGCCCTGGATGAGTTATGGGGCTACAAGACTGATCCTCTTCACTGGGCTTCTGCAAAACTTCAACTTACTATCACCGGTGTTACGGGACACTATGCCGATATTCTTCTTGGACTTTTACTTATTCCTGTCTCGAGAAATAGTCTTGTTGGGCAAGCGTTTTACTTGCACCAGAGCACATTGCTCTTTGCCCACAAGGCTGTGTCTTACCTGTTCTCACTAAGCGTCATTGTCCACGGTGTCGCGTACATGGTATGCTTGTCATTTTGTCATGTTCTACGTACTAATACTTCTCAGTTACACGCCAATGACTCTAGCAGAAACGATGACAAGGCGCGACATGAAGCCTTCGCCATTGGGAATCCCGCTTTGACAGTCGCAGAGAGCAAGCAATTAGGCGGATGGTTTTCGCTAACCTATTACGTTGGAATCGCCGCCATTCTTCCCGTTCTTATTATTCTCGTGACTTCAATGCCGTGGATTCGTAGACGCCACTACAACCTGTTCTACTTTAGCCATGTGACACTCGGTATATTGGCCATCGTTGCATCGTGTCTTCACGCCAGCACGAACTTCTATCTACTCCTTCCAGGCTTGCTTCTCTGGATCTTTGACTGGATCGGAAGAATCTTCTTTGGCGAAGCTCGGGGCCTGGCTAGTAAGACACCTACTGTGCTTGAGGTTGCAGAGAATGGTTGGCTTAGGGTTTCTTTGTTGCCCAACAAAGCCATTTCTGGCCCGCCACTTCTCTACTATTACCTCAACTTCCCCTCTGTTAGCAAGGTTCAGACACATGCTTTCACAGCGGTGGCTCACTCTGTGAACAATGGCGGCCCAGTATTCCTTATTCAGCCAGAAGCTAAGGAGAAGGAGTGGACATGGAAGCTGAGGGCTCTCGTTCAGCGACCCAGGGCTACTCTACGATTAGACGCCCGAGTCGAAGGGCCATATCCTGTTTCCGACGTAAGATTTTCTTCTGCTTCCCACATCGTCTGTATCGTTGGAGGCTCTGGTATTACAGGTGCTTTGAGTCTCGCGCACTGGTGGCTAGAGACGCGACCTGCTAATACTCGTTTCGACCTCATATGGACAGCCAGGCATCGGGAGACTACCAGGCTTGCTGAGTGGCAGAATCTCGAGCAGGTGGCCAAAACGGTCTCCGATCTTACGGTGACCGCTCATGTTAGCTCTGAGAATGGAAGGCTAGATGCTGGACAAGTGCTTCGACACGCTCTTTCTGGACGACGGACTGGTGACTCAGGCTGGGTTTACAGTTCTGGACCTCCTGCTCTCTTGAGTGCGACTGAACGAGCTTGTGTCGAATTTCAGAAGGATCATGTCGGCAAAGATAACGAGAAAGGGTGGACAGTTCAGGATTTGTCGTGGTACATGGCACGATGGGAGGTTTAAGGGTGATGGAAATGGTTTTATTTCATGGTATGATTCAGGATCGACAAAGGATGTACAATTATTTAATAGATTCACCTCAGGGTAAGAGAAGAATTGGCCGCCGAGAGCATGAGAGAGGAAATAATTTGGTCACTTTAGACAAACACTTAGGCTACTTTATTCTAGTAGCCTAAGCCTTAGAAGAAAGGTCTTCTATTACCCACCTGGTTTACTATATAGGAAATAAAAACGCCTGAAAAGAAAAGAGTATGGGCAGAGTAACAGGGTGTCCTCTGTCGTCTTATGGTCTATTTTATCTATGCCGCGTCAAGAATTATGCTCCATTCTATCTGCTTCTGAATAAGCTTCTTCCCAAAATTTCCTGACCTCAGTTCTGAACGCAACATCTGACCAAATAAAGTCCCTGAGTATCTCGTATGTTTGTATCCAAGACTTCGATGCGCCATATTTCCCAGATTGCAGTAGCGCAATGTAGCTTGAGCGTACGGGTCCTGTCGTGGCGAATGCACCACCCATGTAGACAAGCCACAGCAATAGATCTGCATGCTCATCCCAGATTGGATCATCGTACGTCTGTTGAAGTTCGAACAGTAACTTTGTAGAAATATTGGCCTGGCCGATCAGTAGATGTATCACAAAGAGTTGATCAAAGACTCACAGGAATTACCAATGCACACCATATCGTACAGCACAGCATGACTGAACATAGATATGCCCCAAGATAGCAGCACCTCATTATTGGTGTCGGCTTGGGAAGGGCTTCTAAACGCGATTGTACCGATGCTATATGGTCATTGATGGATACCCCCGAGACAACACAGTCAGCGGGTCGATAATCGTCGCGAATACGCTCGAGAGCGTAGATATCTTCTAGAACTTCGATGAACTCGTCACTAAACATATGAGACCGTATCTGGAGGCCAGGTGGTAGCTGCAAAAGATGCCGAACAGACTCTCTCTTCCACTCAAGCTCAGTAAAGCTCTTATGGTCGACGATGCGCTTCGAACCAACCAAGATAGAGGAGTTCAAATCTTGCCTGACGAGCGAAGTGTTAAATCAGGGACAATGCGTACTAATAGAATACATACCAGAATATTGCGCGTTTAATTCCTTCAGTTAAACAGGTACCTGACTTCTGACAGGCTTTGAGTAGAAGCTGCACAGCTCCCATGTGCAGCTGAACTTGGGATGTCGTTCCAAGTCTGGCCTGGGATGGCATTAGTACAGTCCATAGGTATCTGAATACTCTTACCTCGACACCGACGAGAAGTAGTATCGCGCCGATAGTCGATTCCGAGACAGTTTTGTTCATAGTCTCACGGATATGATGAATGGCCTGGCCTCGATAGACGAGAGATTCGTTACTCAAAACGCCCCCGCTAGCTGCAAAAGTTAACGAAAGCATTACTGCATTCGTCAAGGCAGGGTCAACGAGGCCAGCTCGAAAGACCGAGTGAAAGTTCTGAAAGTCGAGGTCCTGAGAGATACTGAAGACCGGCTCTGGGGCCTGTCGAGCTTGGACTGGTGCATATGTCAGACTGAGTTGGATCCTCTGAAGAGAAATGCTTACAATTGGTGAGGAGATGTTGTAATCTTGGGCCTTTGACTGGGAGGCTATCGAAAGGATCAAGTGTACCCGCACCCAGTATGGCGAGAGGTGAGGCTTGAGATCCGTCATATTTTCCCTTACGTATAGGTCTTTTTGGATTCTTCCCATCCTCGATACAAAAATTCTGCATAGATGCTTTTTGAAGCTTCCGTTTATTCCGCAAAGCTTGTTTGACCGCATGTGAACGGGCCAAGCGTTTGGCAGCCTTGTCATCACCGTTGGGGTCTTGGACAGTTATGAATTGGAATTGCGCCACTAACAAGTCAGAAGGCCTGTAGAGAGTGATTTTCCTTTTCGTGTAGGACTTACTTTTGCCAGATACAGAGGCTACCTCTGAGTAGACAATTAATCAGAGTACCTCTAACAATGAATGGAACCGGTAAGATGATGACGACCCACAATCTCACCAAGAGTTCTGCTGAGAAATCACGACTTCGGCTTTTTCCGTAAGCGCGACCACAGGATCAGCTAGTCCCAGTTAAGAAAAACCTTATTTCCCTATTGGGAAGTATCTCATTACTGAATGTAGAAAATAGCATCATGCACGAGCGGAAGTAATTGCAAACTCACGATGTATGAGCCTAGTATTCGCTGCATTTCTAATCATCATAGTAACAATCATGTTTGTCATCAAAACTCGAGTATAAAGAGTCAAGAGGGGACATTGGGAAACTCTCATCGCAATCATTGTTATCGTCACTCAAACAACATAATCCTTTACCACTTCACCTACGAATCTACCATGGCAGACTCACGCCTTTTCCAGCCTATGAAAATTGGCAATATTCAAGTCCAACATCGCATCGGCATGGCTCCCATGACTCGCCTCCGAGCAACAGTGGACCGTATCCCCAACGCCCTGATGAAAGAATACTATAGTCAACGCGCATCCGTACCCGGAACTCTGATAATAACTGAAGGCACTCTGGTCTCGCCTGCTGCAGGTGGTGGCTTTGCCAGAACACCTGGAATTTGGAATCAGGATCAAGTCAATGCCTGGAAGTCCATCACCGATGAGGTGCATAGCAAAGGGAGTTATATCTTTGTGCAGCTCTTTGCCATGGGTCGAGCCGCCACTGTTGAAGTTGCGAAAGAGGAGGGGATTGATATCATTGCTCCGAGCCAACTCTCATTCGAACGAGGCGCTCAGCCTAGAGCTATGGCTCTGTCGGAGATTTATGAGATCATAGACGCTTTTGAGATCGCCGCGAAGAACGCAGTGGCAGCTGGTTTCGATGGGATTGAAATCCATGGTGCAAATGGATATCTTCTTGATCAATTCCTTCAGGATGTCAGCAACCATCGTGACGACGAGTTCGGCGGAAGCATCGAGAACAGATCCCGCCTCGTCAGCGAAATCTCGAAACGCGTCGCCGCAGCTATTGGCCCTGAGCGAGTCGGTCTTCGTCTCAGTCCGTGGAGCACCTTCCAAGGCATGCGCATGAAGAACCCGATTCCCCAATTCACAAACATTATCAACAAAGCAAAAGATCTCAATCTCGCCTATCTCCATCTGGTCGAGTCGCGAATCTGCGGTAGCACGGATGATGTGAACAATGGGCCGGAAAGACTTGACTTCGCTTATGATCTCTGGAAGGGACCTTTGCTCATTGCTGGAGGGTACAAGCTAGATGGCGCGAGAGGCTTGGTCGACCGTGAACATCCAGAGAAGGAAATCATGGCCATGTTTGGAAGAGATTTCGTGGCGAACCCTGATTTGGTATTGAAGCTACAGCATGGATTGGATCTCAATCCAGGTGAGAGGAACACTTACTACACAAGTGATTCTGCTGGATATGTAGATTATCCTTTCAGCGCCAAGGTCACTGCTGCAGCTTAAAGTAGTTCATTGTATATTTTTATCTGTATTTATATATCTTTACCTTATAAAACTCATTCGTCTCTTGCACACTGTCTTCGTAAACGCGACTGAAGCAAAGCGGAAAACCCTGAGGATGGGTTAAAATTGCAGTGCAGCAATCCACAATAGTCATTCGCTTAAGAAACACAAGAGCTTAGGTGGTAATAACAACCCTTCGGCGGTGGTTAAAAATGCAGTGAAAACACATAATCTGAGCAAAATGATCGAACGGGGCTACTGATTGGTTAATCCATCCTCGGAAAGATTGATGTTATTCCACAGAAGTTTAGCCCAAAATATCAGATGATCCATCGACAGTGGAGGTATCATAACTTCAGACTACTGTAGAAACCCATATAATTAAGAACAACCTATAGATATAATTCACTTAAATCTTAGCCTGTTATGAGTCTAAATTAGGATAAAGATTTAATAAAAGTATTAAAAAAGCCCTTTTATACTAAAAGATATATCTATAGGGCATTCCCAACTTTATAACTTTCCACAGTATCGTATGACTCGTCGGACTCTTCTCATTTCAACCAGGCTTTTTCATTGGCAGGTATATCCTCGGAGCTCGTGATGTTACTCCAGGCAGAAGTTTAGCACAGATCAGATCATCCAGCTGAGCACTATATTAAGACTTCTCCACTTCGGTTTATACCTTAACTCCAATTCAACCCAATCTCATCATGGACGCTGACAACCCATTCTCAGTCTTCCCTAGGGAGGTTCGGGACATGATATATTCCTACTCTACCCCGGAAATCCTAGGCACTGACGTCACCGTCTTCAAAACAGCTTACAACCCCAGAACTGCCCCTCTTTTATTCCTCAACGAAGCCATCTCCAAAGATGTCCAACATCTTCTCTACAAAAATCACATGATTATCGTCCCCGCGCTCAACCCAAGCGAATACGAACTCAAAGAGACGAAATTCGCACCAATCGTCCGCCAATGCTCTCGACTCATGAAACAGCGCTCAAACAGACTCATGATCGGAACATCACGCTTCGTTGCCGCTAGCTTCTTCCCGCTCCTCCACATAAACATCGACGACGGAAAGTCAGCCGAGGACTGGATCCAGAAATTCTGCGGATTCGATAATCCCGAGCCGCTAGCCAAGAAACTCATCGATGAGTTGATTTCGCTACGACCTGAACTGCCGAATGTTAAGGTCATCGAATTCAAGTTTTTTGAGGGTTTTAAGGTTGTTATCGCTCTGAGGTGGAAGGAGTATCTTATGGAACTGAGGGAAGCGTGGCCAGAGATTGAGATTGAAATTGATTTTGTTCCTGCGTTTGCGAGCTGGGAGCATCTTGAAGGGTTTTTGAAGGATGTTCAGGAGAGTATGGAGGTAGATAATGTTCTTGACACGGAGAGACTGAGGGAATTGCAAGAGAGTAAATATGGCACTGAATAGTGGCCAGTCCATAACTCACAGTAGATCTCAGGTTCACTCGCGATACAAGATCGGATGTTATTGGTATTCTAGCATGCAAAAAGCATAAAATGAATATTCTACTACAAACAAGCTACGCTATGCTGTCTAACTCATCCTTCAAAGATCATGCTCAACAATCAACTTCTCCGCAGCAGTCATACCCGTCACATAAGCAACAGACTGGATATGACAACTAGCCAAAACAGGCACAACACCCATATCCGCCACACGCAGACCCTCAAAGCCAATGACCTTGAAATCATTATCGACTACAGCCTCAGGATCATCCTTCTTGCCCATCTTGGTAGTACCGCACATATGCCAGCTCGACGAAATAGTAGCTCGCCAATGCGCAAGAAGTTCCTCGTCGGAATCACCCACTGGTCCGACCATCGTGTCGACGTTGTTCTTGACGTAGTTTTCGTGCTTGACTAGACGGAATGCATCGCGGAGGGATTCGATGGCTGCGCGGCGGTCGAAGGGCGTGGAGAGGAACTTGGGGTCGAACTTGAGGGGGACGTTGGGATCGGAGGATTGAAGGGTGACTTCGCCTTGGCTCTGCGAATTGTAGTAGAATACAAGAATGCAAGAGTAATTCAAGTTACAATCCGGGAACTGAGGGATAAACCAATGAATAGGAAAGTGCGTAAGAATCTCATAATGCGGCACAGTCTCTTTCATGAGATACTCCTTCTCCTGTTCTGGCAAAGCCTTGAACTCTTCCGACTTGACAAGCTTATCGAGCTTAAACCAGCCAATGCCCAATTCACAGGCAAATTTGGTCCAGGGGCCTGTGCCATCCTGACGCCATTGCTGGAGTGCTTCGTCCATGGCTTTTTGGTCGCCGTAGAAGGGCTTGCGGGCTGTGTCACCTTCTTTACGAGTGTAGACTAGAGGTGTGAACATGTGATCGCGAAGGCCTTGGCCGATGCGGGGGACGTCTTTGACGACGGGGATGTTGAATTGGGTGAGTTGGGAGGCGGGGCCTATGCCGGAGTGCATTAGGATGCTGGGGGTGTTAAGGGCTCCTGCTGAGAGAATGACTTCTTTGGAAGCGTAGTCTGTTGATGTTAGCTGTGAACTGACCAAGTCCCAGGTGGTTAGAACTTACACTTCTTGTCACCGACCTCAACACCAACGGCTTTGTTGCCCTCGAGAATAACTCTCTGGACAGAAGAATCTGTCAAGACAGTCAAGTTCTCAGGCTTTGGTTCCAAGAGATCATTCGCCGTGGAGCGTCGTCCCTTGTAACTCGAGTTGATCAAAACGGACATTCCAAGAGGGTTTCCAGAGTTATGATCAGGGTTCAAGGGGAACCCAGCATCTTCGAAAAGGTCGAGTACTGGAGGAAGATCCGTCTCCCACTCAGCCGCATACCCGACATGAAGCTTTCCCTGACTTCCATGATCCTCGTTCTTGGGTGCAGCGTACTTCTTATCAATACCCTCAGGCAACGCTCCGTGGAACGTCTCGAGACTCTTGAACCGCTTCTGGATCTTATTCCAAGCGAATGCATCATCACCTACAATCCTCGCCCACTCTTCATAATCATCTCTCGCACCAACACTGTAAACACCAAAATTGATAGCACTCGAACCACCGAGTCCTTTACCACGCGAATAATCCAATTCACGACTATCGGCGTGTTCCTGGGGCGTTGTTTTGTAGCCCCAGTTCATGTCCTTGTTCATAAAGGTTAACCATCGTTGGCCATCGACACGGAGATTACGGTCCGCGTTTGTGCCGCCTGCTTCAAGAAGCAAAACGCTGGGCTTTTTGCCTGCTGAGGCAAGTCCTGCTGCGACGGAACTACCGGCGGGGCCACCTGGAGATGACGTTAGTGTGTGATTTTAGTGGTTATGTGGTGACGATCATTCGATAGTGCGGTTTTTGAGTCATAGTGCGGGTGAACGGACGGTCACAGGAAAGAAATAAAGAACGTACCTCCTACGACAATAAAGTCATAAGTTGAAGAAGCCATGTTGCAGATCTGATATGAAAAAGAAAATTGATTGGATGGGGAGAGTTTGAGCGATTCAGTTTGTGAGGCGTGACGAGATTACTACGTATTGAACCTGCAATGAGTAATGGAGAAAAGAATTGATCATGAGGGGAAATGGGCTATACGAGGTGTTATATACAGGTTAGCTCTCTTGAGTGTGACAAGTTCCACGCAATTAATGCTCGTCGTTTGAGTTTCCCCTCTCCATTAACTGGGCTGGGTAGGGCGTCAAAGACTAGGGCGCCTTGTCCGTAGTGTAACGTCTGCTAATTATTCCATACTGTAATAGGCAAAGTATCAAGCACCAACAGGACAGTTTAGGAGAGGCAATCATACGGTACGTTGGTCGTAAGCGGGGATTAAGAACAGCGCATTGTTAAAAGGCGGGTATTAACTTAGACGAGTTTCAAGGGTTCCTGTCGATCTTGCTCCGCTTCAGTACGGAGTCAAAAAGTGACAAGTTTGTAGTTAAAAATGTCAGACTCCTGTGTTTTGTCGTTGATTCAAGTAAGCGGGCTCTTACATGGATGCATTCTCGAGTATTATGTACCGGATCAGTCTACGCCCTACGGTAGTTGTGCTGACTGAGATTCCAGCTCACTCTAAAGTGATGACCGCTGCCGAGAAGAAACCCCGCTGAGGTACAGGGGTGTCTTAGGTTCCGCGGAAGGGCCCCCCCTTACTTGAACCGGGGTTATTGGGGCTGGGATCTTTAAATGCAAATCATTTTTGTTTCCACGCGTGTCTTTTTGCTTTCTCATTTCTCGTGTCTCGGCTCATCATGTCATAATTCCGATTGCCGGTACCTCACTGCCGGAAGGTTCATTAACCAACTGGATGATGCATCAGATATTGCATCAAAGTGGTACCCGATTGTTGCAACGCAGTAGCATAACAACTGGGTACGTCCTTGAATAATGCAGATATTTGTAACCTGCTAGGACCCACTAATCCCCGTCTTAACACCGGAGCATATTTCCATTGAGAGTTTAGAGCCATTAGTCCAACGCTCAACGCGGCACTGACTTTAATTCTCCGTCATGCGCGTTCTCCTGGACATTGCATACGCAATCTACACAAGATGATCATATCCTATACTGAAGTAGAAGGATCTGCAGGAGATGGAGTGTCACCCCGAGACTATTATACGCGGTGGGGACACACAGTTCGTGTGAAATGTTCTTCCATCGCCGATCTTGTAAACTGCCCTTTATTTTCAGCCGCCACAAGCAGTTCTTGGCCGCACGACTAAGGAACTGTTGACAGTTGACTCGTGGTGACAGGGATCTTTACCTGTAGTAATACCCAAGTGTCAGCACCTGTCAACAGTGACTGGCTCGACTGGTTTCTTCTAGGGGCCTTCTGCGACGCATTAAGCCAAAGATCTTCGTGGCGGCTCAGAGGAAGGTAACGTAGCTGTCAAAGCACACACTTAATGTCTCGGTATATGGACCCGTTCTTAGAAGGCAAGTCCCGAATGTGTAAATTAAATTTGATGCTTGTACCCGTATTTATTTCCCATGAATCTGTCGCATCTAAATTCTTTTTCATCTTTACTTTCTTTTTGCTTGTCTGCAGGATTGTGAGTTGTTCAAGATGGACGCTATTGCGGAACAGTTCATCCTGCTCTCTCTGGGCCTGGTCACCATCTTTGTCCGCATTGGGGTAAGATGGAGACAGGTTGGGGTTGCGGGATGGCAATTGGACGACTACCTGATGCCATTCACTGGTGTAAGTTCTACTGAACAGTGCACGCAGACTCAACACTGACCATCATAGCTTCTCTTCACAGCCGAAACGATAGCGGCTTACCTCGTCGGCGCCAAATTCCAGGGCTTGACCAATAGTTACATGACCGACGAACAACGCGCCGACATCGACGTCAACAGCGAAGAACACTACAACCGAGTATGGGGATCCAAGATTCAGGTCATAGGCTGGTCCTTTTATGCTTGTATTCTTTGGTCGCTCAAGTTTTGTGTCACTGCTTTTTATGGACGTCTTACGTACGTAACCTGCCCCAACTCTGGTTTTTCATACTGACTCTTGTAGCTCGGGCTTGTCGCATCTAAGAATGCGTGTTATCGTCGCATATGTCATCCTTGGAATTACTTATGGTGTTGTAGCTCTTACAATTCTGTTGTCGTGTCAGCCTTTCAATCATTTCTGGCAGGTCACGCCTGATCCGGGACTGATCTGTCAACCGACAAAGTCACCGGCGTATGTTCTGGTCGTTGTCATTCCTAATATCTTGACGGATATTTACCTGCTATCAATCCCATTACCTGTGAGTAGACTGGTCAACACTATCGCGATGGAACACTAACAATTATTCAGTTACTCTGGGGTGTCAACATCAGCTTGCGACGCAGACTTACACTCATGCTTCTATTCAGCGGCGCTCTATTCATTATGATGGCTGGTACAATCCGAGCCGTCACAATCCTCACAGTATGTACTCGCCTTACTTCTCCATCTATCATTTACTAACAGGGTATTTAGGCTGGTCCCGAAGGCGCAGTATCAGGTAGCTCCTGGGCCTGCCGTGAAACCTTCGTCGCAATAATCGTAACAAACCTGCCCATCATCCAACCATTGATACGCAAAGGCGCCAACTTCATCGGTCTCAGCGTATTGTTCTCTCGCGGCACAAAATCCGCATCACAAAGCCACCAGCTACGCAGCAACGAAGGAGGAAGCCGTTTCAAGTCCAGCCGCAGAACGAAAAACGATACAAACACTGGCCATCCATTGACTACAATGCCGCAAACTTCTGCTTGGGCCAGCGACGAGCATATTTTGCCTGGCACAAGTAGTGGGAACGGCAAGGGGATTGTTGTGGCGCAGGAGATTAGCGTGCAGTCTGAGGCTTTCGATGATGCGAATCTGGGCGAAGTTACCAAGGGTCCTGCGGTGCACGATTGGGGTTACAAGACAAGGGATCCTTGAGTCTGATATGAGAGAGATTTCTTTTGTTATCTATACCGAATGTAATAATGTAATGCAAATTCTTCATGAACCTCTTTGAACTTGATGTGGATCCCGGAACCTGCGGAAGATCGTCATCCGGTGAAGACAAGGACCAGGGTTAAGTGCCCGAGTCCCCGAATCTTCAGCGGATCCGCTTCTTTATCCCCTGCAGCCTCCGCTTTATATTGAGCCCTGAGGACGGAGGGGACGGTCAATCTACCGGTTAGGTTAACCGAAGCCGAGGTCAAAGTTTGAGGACCTTGTCAATGTTTAAAGCGTGTGGATTTTGGTATACCTGTTGGTTAGAGGTTATCAATGCAGCGGAGGTAAGCGATGTTTATCAACATGGGATTCCCTGTGTGACGCAAAACAGATTTAGATGCAGAAGGTTTCGGCTATCATCCGACGTAGCATCTGTGTTTGGTCTCCAGTGACTACATATATCTCATCGACCTCGCTAATAATTGGAGTTCAAACAAGTGTTTTAGTAGAGTTCGGAGATATATTTTATGCGCGCTACGGTACATTGGAGCTATGCTTATAGGGTATGTCCATGTCTGTGCATTGAACCCTAGTTGAAGTTCTTTCTTCTCTTGTAACCTGTCTTCTTCTTTTGAAAGAGCACCCAGGCTTCTAGCTTCAACCTCGCAAGAGCAAAGGCTTAGTTGAGACAGGTCTTGCGTCTATGACTTTGAGTCTAGTAATGATTGCTTTTGGTTGAGACTAGGACAAAATCATGTCAAATCAAGAACTTAGGAAGATAACACCGCGTTTGTCCCCAACATAATGCATCCAGAGAGCTGGCTATCCGTAGTTTGCATCTGTATCCAGACTTCGTCACCATAACTTGTTTGCAATCAGGTTTCGGTTGAGGTTGGTTATACACGCCGTGGCTTACCACCGGGCCAATGAACAGACTTGAATTGACGCTTTCACTGCAATTTTAACCCCTCCGCAGAGGCTATTATTAACACGTGGGCTCTTTGGACATCAAGGTGGAATAACATGACGCTTCTAATACTTGACAAACTAATACATGTCGTATACCACAAATCGGAGGATCGAACCCACACAGACTCCAGACTCAATCCGGGATATCTACATCTCACGCATCCCGTTCCACAAATTCCCAACATCCGTAAACTCAACTTCCTGCAACATAGACCACCAATTAGGGAACGGATCCGGCACAGCAACAGGCGCACCCAAACCAAGAGGTTGGTTCTGGGCAGCCACCGAATTTTCACTCCCGTCTTCTCTCTGTCTATCGGCGTGGCTGATCTGCTGTAGATGCTGGTCTGATCTATCAACAATGCGATATTCGTGAATTGACTGGTGTAAAGCTTCAAAATCGGCTCTTGAGCGGCCGCGGTAGCGACCTTCGTCTTCTGTAGCTCGCTTGTATAGCAGTGATGAGTTTTGGATAGTTTTAATCTGCTTTTGTTAGTCCCTGACGTGTTGTCTCGAATACGCGACTTTTACATACCCAGCCTCCAGCGAGTTCCCACGCATTCTGGAACTCTTCCAAGTACTCCAGTCCCCAGTTCATAAGCTGTTCAGCCCTCGTACTCCGACCAAGATTCATCCTAGGAAATCGGAATACGTAAAGATTTAGAAAGCAGGCTGTGAAAGCACAGAATCCAGAGAAAGGTGTCATGAGTGGGATGCCACACTCTGATGCTTCTTGAAGCAAGCAGGTGATCTGTTCCGCTGCGTTGAAGACCTCTCTGGAGCTTTCATCCCACCAACCTGGTGGTGCCTCTGCTTCGAGGAGAGGAGGGTCGACGGGACCTCGAGGGGTCATGTTGGCTTTCGGTAAGAAGGGGAAATATTCCCGGTGAAGCATAATTGTGCTGCGTAAGCGTCAGTATAGCTCCCCAAAGGTATCAGCGAGGATCTTACCTGAGATAGTAGAGCATGTTGAGGTAAATGAAAGATTCACCATGCCCCAGCGTCATATGCACAACAACACTCTGCTCCGGATACCAAAGCCTCTCATGCTGTCCCTTCCTCCACTCCTCCAATCTTGTCCTACACTGATTCCAAGGCGACCCCGGCACCCAAGGACAATTCTCCGGCGCACACATCCCCGGTGCACAACGTCCATTATTAAACACAAACGACATAGCCTGGGCATAAATATCAAAGCCCAGCGCTATGGATTCAAATCCCTCCGCAAGACCAGATGTGTCGCCTAGCGAAGTGCCGAAAGAGAAGTCCGTGTAGTTGAGTGGTCGAGGGACTTTGAGTTTTTGCATTTCGGACATAGGGAGCATGCGTGGGTTGTATGTTCCTGAGTTGATGGTGCAGTCCATTATGAAGCAGGCCCAATAGGTTCGGGATTCTACGGCTATGGCCATGGTGTCTGGGTCGTGACTTTGGGAGACATCGAGGGGATGGGGACTTATGCGGGAGCTGTGAAGGGATTGCATGATGCGAATTGCCATTCCTGAGATTATTAGCAAATGTGTATGTCGGAGTGTGAGTCACTTACCGCAGTGCATCCAGGCTTTGTGATACTCGCGTACACCCCATTCGTATAACGTCAGAATCAACAAAGCCTGTACAACTTGGACCTTTGGCGATTGCAGAATAGCATCTGCCAATGTACTCCAAGCGTAACTCGCATAAGACTCACTGCTCCTCAAGCTCCTCAGCCAGTCCCCCGTGACAATAGAGCATTGCTTCCTCGTAATAGCAAGAGTTGTAGCAAGAAGCGCTTTACCCTCTCTGGTTCGCACAGTCTGATACTCCTTCATAAAAGCCGAGGCCTGAAGTATTCTCAATTCAGGAAACTTAGCAGTAAATATATTTAAAGCCTTCAGAATGACACCCATTGGTAGATTCGACAGGTGTTCATCCATACTCTCGAGTTCGTTGTATGGAGCTGTTTGTCTTGGAGGCATGGGCGTCACAGGACTTTGGAGGATTGACGAGTGCGAAATCACCGATGTCTCGTCAGTTCTAGGGGTCGAAGCCGCTGATCCATTTTGTATTCTTCTTGCGGTTTTCTTAGCAGATCGGACCTGTGGTCTCGAGAGTTCACAGCCCGATGTTCCGAGTCGGTCACATCTTGAACAAGGTGCGGTTCCAGTGTGAACGCACTTGACTTTTGCTTTTCTTGAATGATATGTTAGATTTTGTTCCCGAATTGACGCGTTCATTGACTTACCTGCACTGTTCGCAAGATAAACTGGATCTCATTGTTCGGTATTGGCGGGTTGTCGGATTTGAAGGGCAGATCCAGAGAAATTTGGGAGCCGATAAGCCGGTTTTCGGAACTCGGGTTTGGCGGTTCAGGGAGAAATGTTTTCCCGCTACATACACCAACCACCAAGACAATGTTCAGTACTTTTTTTGTACGGACAAGAATATCCTGTTATGGAAAGTAAAATTTTATATTTACAGTGGTAATACTTTGAATTGAATTAAACATTTACAAGATTTGTTAAATTCATACCACAGACCTTCTAGCCATGAAATCAATAACAAGTTGATGCTACATATTACTTATCCATGTTTGGCCTTCTTCTTAGGTCTCATCTCACCCTCATAAATTTTGAAGAAATTCTCCGGCTCAGTCGGATGCTCTCCGGTGACATCATGAAAGGCTGTGGTAGAAATGTAATTGGTTTTGCCCTCCTTGACAAGACTGTAATATTCGAGAAGATACTGCTGCTCAGATGGGTCCAATTCGGATTGGGATTTGAGCACTCGTTTTGCTTCGGCACTTTGAAATTGGTTAGCGTGATGCAATGTCTTGATGGCAAGGAAACGTACTGAGAAATGTTTTCGAATTGAAGTTCGGCTCCGAGAGCCTTACTGGCAGCGGCAGCGAGTTCCTTTCCGGCACAGAGCATTGGGCCTGGCATTTACCGTCAATCCGGCTCGTATCGGTATTGATCCTGGGGATTTTGACTTACCAGTGACTACCATCATCTGGCCACGGTGGCGGTCGTCAAATCCGTGTTTGCCCTTTCCAGTCAAGACATGAGCAGCAACTTGAGCAACATCCTGTCTCATTGTCAGCTACTGTTCTCTTCCTTCTTTAAAGATCTTACACCCAGTGCAACAGGAGCAAACTTGTGGTTTTCTCCAATGGGGAGCGGAAGAACGCCTTCTTCCTTCGCCTGTTTAGCGTACAGAAGAAGATTTTCAGCAAAGAAGCCAGCCCTAGAAACCATTAGTCTTTTATTCTTTGTATGGGCGTTACAGGTCTTACCGAATAATACAAGGCGAAGTTCCAGTAGAAACATTCGGATCCCCCTTGGCCTCCATAACAAGCGCTTCCAAGTCAATGAACTCTCTCAACCTGGGCTGCTTTCCCCTCTCAGCATAATCACACCCCGCCGAACTAATCAGCAGAACGTTAGGCACATCCGCCTTCTTGGCCGCATGGACAAGCTCCTCAGTAATCTCAAGCTTATGCTCATGTGTGGGGGGAACGAGACAGATGGTGTCGCAGCCAGTGTCTTGAAGGGTCTTGGCCATAATTCGAAGGCGGCCAGGCTTGTGCGGGACAATTTTGGCGCCGAGTGATTTGAGCTCTTGGGCCTTTTCGGATTCCGGGTGAAGGGTGAGGCCGACGACGCTGGTGACTTTGCGGGAGAAGTCGCGGTGTTTGAGGATCAATTCGGCGATGAGGAACCCTGTATTGCCGTCAACGGCTGTGATGCAGATGTTTCGCGACATGATGGGCTAGTCTGGTAGTTGAATTGAAGCAGAGCGTATCAAGGAGACAGGAAATGAGGGGAGATCAGGTTTATAAGAAATTTAATCTGTCATTGTTTACGTGATCTCTCATACTGTTGGTTCTTAAACAACACAAGTCTCGTCATGTTGAGTAATTGACCCTTGTTTGTCTCCAAGTACCAGGATGACCGGAACAAAATATCCGCAGACGCCAGTGACGTATCTTTACAATCAGTGTTTACTTTTTGTGTGATGTAAAGAAATGAGGCTGGTTACATATTGTGATGCTGACGACAAAATGATGGTCTCTTTTCATGAGGGGTTGGTCAAGGTGGCCTGGCACTTAGATCTGCCCACAGTTGCACAGTACGGTCATTGCCTGGAAGTTTCACAGTGCAAATCATATTTGCAACAGCACTAATGCAAGCACTTGAGACCGCAATTGCTGGTCTTGTTGATCAGTTACCGGTAGACGACCATCACCCCGGCTATTCCAAGCCTTACTTCAGAATACCTGATTTTTGCATCAGTCAATAAAGTGTTCCATGTTATCAGGAAAATATCAAAAGTTTGAATGATCGTCTCAATTCATCTCTATAGCTTGTGGATACAGAGCACTTCCATCCGTCCAAGCAATCTCGCGTAATAGTAATACATTTAAGAACTGAGACCACCCTTGCGACCAGCTTCCTTGGCCTTCTCACTGCCGGGCTCAAATGAGCCAGATGAGGCCTTGCCGCCCTCAGAAGCAATTTCTCGCTTCGAGTATGTTAGTTATTTGCATAAAAGTCAGTTGAATACGGGTGGACAAACCTGCTTGTCGGGATCCATACTGGCGAAACCACCAGAGTGGCTGGACTTTCCGCCCTTGGAAGCAATCTCTCGGACCTCTTCCTTGGGTCTGTAGGTGTTAGTAAAGTTCGTGTCGAGCCGGTGACTTGTCCAGAAACATACCGGTTGGCAAAGTTGCCAGGGTTGGGGTTATCGGTGCCAGTCATAGTGATAGTTAAAGCGTTCTTGTGTTTAATAATTGTTTTTATCTTGTTCTGATTTTTCCAAGTACTCGGGTTTCTTCACCTTTAAATATTCAATAAGCAGCGGCTGACTTCACGTCAGTGGTTCAATTGACGCGTTACTGTACGTCTACATGACGTCCACGACTCCTCACAGCCTGGCCAACAAACATTGAGCGTTTCGTATTATTTCGACATGACGTTTATTAAAAAGCAAACAATGCATAATTCACGGTTGAATGACGAAGTTTTTAGAACAAAGCGCGATTATGACCCGTGGAGGTTGCTTTGTTCACTAGCAATGGCTGACATGGGAACAGCTCATTGGTATCAGCTTACGGTGATCGACGCGGATGCAAGATTCACTATTTCATTACGACAATGGAAGATCTTACGTGAATTAATTAACGGGATGTCGGAGAATTCTTGTCATCATTAAGCTGAATGCACTTTTGTTTACCGCTTGTCAGATCTGGCATCTGTTAGTGTTATGCCCAAACTCCTGGAGAGTCTCAAAGACTGATCGAGTCGAATAGTAGATGAATGGGATAGCCATTAGTGCGACAGATTTGTACTGTATCTCGTAGAACTATAAACTCAGTTGTTAGGTAAACAAAACGGTTAGCCAAGATAGCATTCAGAGATCAATAATTGCTATATTTAACTCTCTCAACTACATTAACTTAGAAAGTGAAGTTTTAGTTACCCTAGGCTTCCCAGACTCAGATCCAGATAAGATAAGGCAAGATAAGATAAGTTGAAGAAAACGCTAGAGTCGAAACAGTAAAGGGCGTCGGGAAGGACGGAAAGGAACATTACGTAAATGCTTATTCCCGTATCTTACTCCCACAGGTCAAGACACCGAAGTCGCCGACTTACTTTCACCATCAGCAATTGCTGAGAAATACACATAACGCGAAACAACACCAATGTCCGAATCTAACAACACGAGCGACTCAAGACCGTCTAGCGTGACACCTGGTCGTACACGTGTAGCGCGGGTCGCATGCAAGGCCTGTCACGCCCGACGAGTCAAATGCGACGCCGGAGAAGGCCAGCCATGTTGGCATTGTCGCACGCGAGGTTCGGAATGCGAATTAATTGACTCTAAGCGTGGAAAGTATGCAGAATTAAAGTGATGTAGAGAAGATAGAATACTTACGGCGTTGTAGATATGCAAGACGAAGTAATGTTCAATCGAAAAAGCAACGCTCTTCGAGACGCTTGCAGCAGACTCAAAGCCCAGCTCCTGGCCAAGATGAGACGTCCAATGTTGAGAGTATTGCAGTCATGAATCCTCAGAGTAACGAAGCCACAGAGTATTCTACGCAGCCACAAACCTCAGAAGCAAATGGACAGCCTGAGCTTCAACCACAAACTCAATCCAATCTAAGTCAAGTGAAAGACCGATCTTTCTTTCTTGGCGACTCAAGTAGCCTGTCCTACATCGTCGAACTGATATGCACTCCAAGAAGCGGAGTCAGTGAACCCGTCAAAGTTCACTATCCAATTCCAGCATCGATAGTTGACCGTGCAGTCGCACCATCACGTCCTCAAATCGAGCCGCTTCGTTTACAAGATGCATTGACACTACCGTCAAAACATATAATGGATCGACTCATCTACAATTTCTTCGATACAGTACATCCACCGTGGCCTGTAGTCGACAGAAGACTATTTCTCCAAAGTTACAAAGCGGGACAAGCGTCCACTTTACTCTTGCACGCCATGTTTGTCGTCACATACATCTTCTGCGAAGAAGATCTTATTAAAGATGCCGGTTTCAGCGATCGTGTTGCGGCGCGGAAACACCATTACCTTCGTGCAAAGACGTTATACGATGTTGATCATGAGCCTGATCGGGATCTACTCGCTGCTTCGCTTCATCTTCTTGGGTTCTGGTGGAATGGACCTGATGATCAGAAGGATACATGGTTCTGGCTAGGTTGTGCAACTTCTTATGCACAATCATTAGGATTGCACCGCTCGTATGTTGTTGTTCACCCGTCCGTGACCAGTACTGAGTTCTTGCAGAACACTCACCTCTAGGCTCAGTCCGGAGAAGAGGGCGTTGCGAAAAAGGATATGGTGGTCTATATATGTGAGTATACTCTAGCTTTGTCGCTCCAAATATCTAACATTCTCAGACCCGCGATCGACACACTGCTGCATGTCTAGGTAAACCATGCAGAATCCGAGATGAGGACTGCGACATTGAAGATGTCACCGAGGCCGACCTTTACTACGACGATGTAACAGACGACCCGCTCATACCACCTCAGAATGAACATCAAACAGCCTTTTTTCTTGAGATGCGCAAGGCTGCCGAAATCCGTAAATTTTCCCTCCACTCGGATGTTCACGCCAGCTAATAGCTTATAACAGTCGGGGATATTGTCATCGGGGAATTCAGTCCTCGTCGTATAGCCTCAGAACGATATGAAGTTGCAAATCTCAAACGGCGGCTTGAAGAGTGGGAAGCACAGTTACCGAAGTGTATGCAAATAGCACCACTTGATGAGAGCCGTGGGGCAGCGTTCTGGGCCACACAACTACACATGGCATACCAGTAAGGCATGACGCGTACATGATGGTATCTATCTGACATGTTCTAGGAATTACTTCATCCTTCTTTTTCGACCGAAAGCAATCCATGATCTTTCACCATCTCAGGTCGAGGGCGATAGAATGGCACGAAGAGCAGCTGATACTATCACACGCATGACCGAAGATCTCATCGCAGTCGGCACACTGCGATATGTCCAAATGCACATGTAAGCAATCCTCATGTTGCTTCACCTCACTTCCTAACATCTTCAGTATCCCGGCCGTTTTCGGAGCGCTCTCGATCCATACACTTGTCATTTGTCGCAAAGACCATATTCGTCGTCAACTAGCAGGTAACAAATCACGACAATGCATCCTGGCACTAAGTGAACTGGCAAAGTCATGGCCGATCGGACTGTGGATAACGAAATTGTTTGTCAACCTCTTCCGGCGATTGACAGGCCAAGGTTCCGCGGTTTCGGCTGGTTCGATCGTCGATGTGACGTCTCGCATCGCTCGCGCCAACGAGGATAATGCTTCAGGAAAAGCTGGCTCGCAGAACTTGGCTGAGGCGATGAATGGGTTCAATCAACAGGCATCCAATTTCTTCAATGGTGAAGGCTCGATGATGGAGCAACATCCAGGTGAAATGTTTTATCCGGATCAGTTTGGGTTCGATTCTTTTTGGGCGGAGGATACCATTGACGTCGACTTACTGTTGCAGCATGGGTTGTGTCCGCTACTTCCAACCAACTTTGGACCTGCGCCACCTGGTTCGTTGGGTTTGTAAGGCCGAGACTTAATCTAAGCTTTCTTTTGAAACTCAATATTATGAGATATGCAGAAGTATCTATAAAGAATGCTATGTTGAATTCTGTCTCTATGTCTATAGTCTATGGTATCTCTGCAGCATATCCGCTAAACTAACGCAACTCCCAAGCCACACGCCGGCCTATCTATCCTTCAAATAATTATCTTCCCATTAAATCTTCTAAACATTCTACCTAAGTAGCCGCAGCAAATCTGCTCTTTGCTCTCAATTTCTTGCCATACTTGAAGAAAAGCCAAGGGAACGGCGCCATAGCCACCGTCAAAAACGCAAGCAGACTAGACGCCCACTGGAAGCCAAGCGTGTTGTACATCTGAATACCAAAGAGAGGGAATGCCGCTAAGAAGAAGAGTTAGATACTGTGCTTAAGATGGAGGTGAAAGAAGACTTACCGGCGAAGGAGCAACGGGCAAAACTGTTGGCTGCCATCGCTGAGGCGGCGTATTGAGGATAGGCGTCGACCAAGAAAGTGAAAATACCGGTGAAAACGAGGAGCATACTAGAAGGTGTCAGCCATCGTCTGAAAAGATAAGAGAGATAGCTTACCCGCATCCAAACACTCCTGAACCAATAATGGGCACAATCCAATGCACGCTCGAATAAGTTGTCCAAGCAAACCAAAATAAACCAATGGGAATAAGGAAAGCACCAAGGATACACGGAGGGAGTCTGTATTCTGGCTCACTAACAGCCTTCCCCGTCTGCTTCTTCTGCTCCGCCAACCATCCCACTCGAAGCTTAGCCCAAATCGGTGTTGTAGCAGTCGCGATGATGAGTCCGACGAAGATACCCAAGAACGTCATGCCGACCTGCCAAAGATTCATGCCGTGGTTCGTTCGGAAGACGAGTGGGAAGGCGCCGAAGAAGAGATACAAGATACCGAGGAGGATGGCGGAGTAGAGGTCGAGGCAGAGACACATCGGTTCGAGGAAAAGAAGCTGGAAGGGTCGTAAAACGGAGATTTTCAGGGTTTCGAGAATAGGTTTGTGGACTCCCTCCATTGGGGCGCGATATGCATCGTTGCCAGTCTCTTTGCGAAGTTTTCTCGCCTTCTCACGAAGAAGAATAGGATGGAACGTCTCAGGCGCAAAGAAAACAATCGCAACCATAAGAATAGCCGCCCAAATAAGCATAACATAGTAAGTCCAGCGCCAACTAGTATGATAATTGATAAAGCCTCCGATCAAAGGTCCAATAGCCGGTCCAATAAACGGCGCAAGAGAAACTAAACTCATAGGTTTCTGAATATCTTCCTTCTCAAAGACATCGCCCGCCGTTCCACCCGCGACGCTGAGAAAACTACTCCCAGCAAAGCCAGTGAAGAAGCGCGCGATGATCATAGTCTGAATATTCTGCGCGACAGCAGAAGGAATAGTCCAGATGATAAACATAGTCCAAGAAACGAGATAGATAGGACGACGGCCATAATACTCGCTCAAAGGACTTGTCAGAACTGGACCAAGGGCAATTCCTAGGACAAAGGTTGAGAGACCGAGAGTGGCGACGATCTGGGAGCAGTCAAATTCGGCGTTCATTTGTTCGTATGTTGCTGTGTAGATTGAACTGGCGCATGTTCTAAGATCGTCAATTAGTTTCTTGGCGCATGTGAAACAAGAGGTGAGGCTTGACTTACACACAGAGACTTCCTACGCAGGCAATTGAGACGATGAACCATTTTCGTAGTGTTGACATGCTTCTTGGACAGAGGGGGTCTTTGTCGCCGTCCCATGAGACCGTGATTATTTCTTGTGTTCCATGTTCAGTGGTCTGATCGCTAAGATTCTGGTCTTCATTTGGCGCATCATTTAATGGTGGCGCATTCTTTTCCACGTCAGACCCAGGGTCTTCGTGTTGGATACCGTTCACGGCCATGGTGAAGATATTGATGGTGATGCTGTTTCAAAGCATGGCTGACTGACGTAGGTATTTAAGAGAAAAGAGACTAGGTAAGAAAAATATTTAATGGGATCCACGGATTTGTAATGACGATTTCACTTTTTTGTCGGAGATAAGGAGTGGGGATTAAGGAGGTTAAGATGCCGCGGTGTCTTGGGAGCTGTGACGTGCTGGTGGAGTTGATAGCAGGGGCAATTAGCCACTGCGATAAGTCGGCGACTTGATTGATAAGAATGATATCGGGAATAGGAAATAACCAATTGTTGATCGTGGGCTATGCCTCTTTCGCTAGCTCTGTGAGTATTCGCGGTTTTGGTGTTGACGACGTTGAATGATAGATGGGGAATTGATTCATCAATTTCTTCACCGGCCAACCTTGCTCAGAGGGAAGATAGACTCACGCTCGAAAATTGAATTTCCCATTTTATTCCGTTCAATATCAATGGGCACTCACGCCATTTATATACTCACAAAGCAACACATGTAGGGTAACTCGCGACCGCGACATGGATTTCTGACAGATTTTCAGGTCATCAATACGTAGTGAATTGGACATCATGACAATATGGTGATAAGCTACATAACCACTTTGATTCTGGTTCTGGAAGTTATTCTATGTCAAGATGGTCTTAAAAGTTTGAGGCTCTGCGACAATCTTTGCCTGTCCTGTCAGTCGATAAGTCATGATCATTCTAAGTTTGGACTCCACCAGTTTCCTTCTCGCATCACGTCGTGTGAGACTAATTGTGACAATGGGCAGCGCTTCGGAGAAGCCAGTTTTGTTCTTGTAAGTGCACTATATTCCAGTACTAAATCTGCTGACAATTGTAGTGACATTGATAATTGCTTATATTCACGCAGTGAGCCACGCAAATCCTCAACTCCTCACCGCGTCACTGACCTCAGTTAGATCACAAAGTCCTCGAGCTCATGTCAGCTCGCATCGACGCCTACTTCAAAACTCACCTCGGTCTCTCCCACGAAGAAGCAGAACGTCTTCACAAAAATTACTACCAACAATATGGTCAGGCAATTGAAGGACTCGTGCGCGATTTTCAAATCGACGCGCTCGACTACAACGCCAAAGTCGATGACGCGCTACCACTCGACGACCTCATCAAACCCAACCCGCAACTGCGAAAATTCCTCGAGGGAATTGATACTTCCAAGGTCCGACTTTGGCTTTTAACGAACGCGTATGTTAATCACGGACGGAGAGTCGTCAAATTGCTTGGCGTGGAGGATTTATTTGAGGGGTTGACGTATTGTGATTATACGAAGATACCCTTTGTTTGTAAGCCGCAGAAGGCGATGTATGAGAAAGCTATGGAAGAGGCTGGAGTTTCTGACGTTTCGAATTGTTATTTTGTCGGTAAGTTGAATTTCTGGCTGATGTGGAATTTTGCTGATTTTGCTGGACAGATGATTCGCACAAGAATGTCGTTGGAGCACAACAGGCTGGATGGACGGCTATTCATTATGTAGAGGAGGGGTTTCCTCTTCCTGAGACGCCGGCATCGCACTATCAGATCCGTAGCCTTGAGGAGTTGCGGTCGCTATATCCTCAGTTTTTCAAGGTTACATAGTAAAAGTACCACCAACGGGGTTTGAAGCTGGAAATAATCTTGATAAATTTCAAATACAGGACAGAACACCATTTACTACTAGCTTAGTTGGCCTTCTCACCTATGGGTGGTTTGTTGCTTCCAGTGCTAGCAGCTATTCTACTGAGTCGGATTGCCGCGGCCTGACGAATGAAGTGGCGGTTGAAGAGACTAAATCGCAAAACCACATGCATTCTATGACAGCTCGGCGACAGCACAGATCATTCAGACCTACCACTAGCCAAGAGCTATCGCTTTGTTTTCCCGAATCGGTTCAATTCAGCTCAGTATGCGTGTCTTTCGTCAAGACTATTGACGGCTCATTTGTCTCTGGACTACCATTCGTTGCACCGGATGGCCAAACGGCACATCTTGGATACATCCATCGCGAAAACATGGTCGGTGTCAGGCTCGACCTTCCCCAGTCCGTGATGGGTTTGAGCTCGCCTTCGATGTCAAGGGTATTAGAGCCATCAAGGTCATTGCCGAGGATGAAACTCGATGGGGACCTTTGGGAGATCCTAAAAAGGCCCCGTGGAAACTATTATAACCTGATGACGGGATTTCGACACTCCATGCATGCTTTGATGTGAGTAAATATCTTCCATTCATCGAACATGCTGAGCTAACTGTAAACAGGCTATCAGATTGCAAATACTCGAACGACGGACAGTAGTACAGCATGATGACCAGGATTGGAGACTCGATTACCTGTGGTCTCCCCAAATCCCACCCGAACCAATATCGTTCACGAATCACAATGGTCTTATTCCCCGTGGTCTTATTGTGGAGGACGTTAGTGTGCCTATTCAGGTGTGCATCTGGGGCCTAGAAGGCGATAACCGACGCTTAACGTCAATATGGTCCGCGATCTATGACATGTGTCACGTCGCGTCTTGAAGTTTCAATTTTGAGTCGGAAAATGGCGAAGAGTCTTCGGAGGAGATCGGCGACATAGGCTCGATGATGATGACGCGTAACGCTCCTGCGAGATGGGAACAGTCGGGATCCGGCTTGAACATAGACATCGATGGTATGCAAGGTGAGAATATATCGGGCCTTGAAATACAGATTTCCGAGCATTTGGTTGTTGGCCTTAAGGTAAGCAGAAACGTGATGCTATGAGTTATTCATCACTGACACAGTCTAGGTCAAAACTGATAGGAGGAAGTTGCATCTAACACACAGAGGAGGGCCTCTCGACAAGGACTCTGATACACCATGGTTTTCTGTGAAACCCGAGCCGGGCAATAGGGTTGTCGGCATCTGGGCTACAGGAGGTGGTTTCGGTGTAAGTTCTCATGTTTCTTTACATTTGGATGTTCGGAGGTGTTAAATCTATTCAACAGGACGCTCTTTTCAATAATATCGGCTTGATAACTGTGGAAGAGTGAAGGCAGTTGGCATAAATTATTAAATCTAGATTGGAGATAGAAGTTGAAGGATGAGGGTTTCTCGATAGATCGAATTGGATGAGAGACCGCTCATAATTTGTGCAGCCAATAGAAGATTACTGTTTCAGACACTAGACCCAATGGTTCAAAAGTCAACTTTACATTCCCTTCAGTCAGCCGCAAGTGCTTTGGCTAAGCTGAAAGGTGTGTCTCACGACTCAGCTGACGATAAAAGACATTTTTGTCGGAATGCGTCCCTACCTAAATGGTATGTCAGATCTGGACCCCAGCAATTGTGATAGTGATAACTGAGGGGATTGGTATTTCAGCTGCCCGGACGGATTTC